>CAWUFW010013389.1:0-479026 GCA_963921515.1 Calotriton arnoldi | reverse complement strand
GCTTGTTCGCCCTAAGTTGGCAGGGTATGCCCAGACGTGGGTCCCTTGCTCACTTTGCCACTGGATTCAAGCTAGCCTGGCTGATGACGGCTGAATAGCCAGACACCGGTCCCAAAATGCTTGTTTCCGGTCCAGGGAAGACATGGCTTGGCAGTTCGGGCTGGACTGTCCCCATGAGGCACAGGGTCAGACTGATTTGCATATGGCCATGTCTGAACTGGGGTGGTGGAGTGAGCTAAAGAATGATGATGGATTAAACCCAGATCAGTTGACTGGGGGTGAGTGTTTGATTAGCTCAAGCGCTCCGTCCATCATCCCCTTTGGTATCGCTTTGTTCGCCCTAAGTTGGCAGGGTATGCCCAGACGTGGGTCCCTTGCTCACTTTGCCACTGGATTCAAGCTAGCCTGGCTGATGACGGCTGAATAGCCAGAAACCGGTCCCAGGATGCTTGTTTCCGGTCCAGGGAAGACATGGCTTGGCAGTTCGGGCTGGACTGTTCCCATGAGGCACAGGGTCAGACTGATTTGCATATGGCCATGTCTGAACTGGGGTGGTGGAGTGAGCTAAAGAATGATGATGGATTAAACCCAGATCAGTTGACTGGGGGTGAGTGTTTGATTAGCTCAAGCGCTCCGTCCATCATCCCCTTTGGTATCGCTTTGTTCGCCCTAAGTTGGCAGGGTATGCCCAGACGTGGGTCCCTTGCTCACTTTGCCACTGGATTCAAGCTAGCCTGGCTGATGACGGCTGAATAGCCAGAAACCGGTCCCAGGATGCTTGTTTCCGGTCCAGGGAAGACATGGCTTGGCAGTTCGGGCTGGACTGTTCCCATGAGGCACAGGGTCAGACTGATTTGCATATGGCCATGTCTGAACTGGGGTGGTGGAGTGAGCTAAAGAATGATGATGGATTAAACCCAGATCAGTTGACTGGGGGTGAGTGTTTGATTAGCTCAAGCGCTCCGTCCATCATCCCCTTTGGTATCGCTTTGTTCGCCCTAAGTTGGCAGGGTATGCCCAGACGTGGGTCCCTTGCTCACTTTGCCACTGGATTCAAGCTAGCCTGGCTGATGACGGCTGAATAGCCAGAAACCGGTCCCAGGATGCTTGTTTCCGGTCCAGGGAAGACATGGCTTGGCAGTTCGGGCTGGACTGTTCCCATGAGGCACAGGGTCAGACTGATTTGCATATGGCCATGTCTGAACTGGGGTGGTGGAGTGAGCTAAAGAATGATGATGGATTAAACCCAGATCAGTTGACTGGGGGTGAGTGTTTGATTAGCTCAAGCGCTCCGTCCATCATCCCCTTTGAGTATCGCTTTGTTCGCCCTAAGTTGGCAGGGTATGCCCAGACGTGGGTCCCTTGCTCACTTTGCCACTGGATTCAAGCTAGCCTGGCTGATGACGGCTGAATAGCCAGAAACCGGTCCCAGGATGCTTGTTTCCGGTCCAGGGAAGACATGGCTTGGCAGTTCGGGCTGGACTGTTCCCATGAGGCACAGGGTCAGACTGATTTGCATATGGCCATGTCTGAACTGGGGTGGTGGAGTGAGCTAAAGAATGATGATGGATTAAACCCAGATCAGTTGACTGGGGGTGAGTGTTTGATTAGCTCAAGCGCTCCGTCCATCATCCCCTTTGGTATGGCCAGGAGAACTGGGCCCGTCCCCAAAACAAGTGGTAAAAAACCTAGGGGTCCAAATTGACCAGAAGTTAAGCTTGGAGGAGCATGCTACCTCAACCACTAGGGCCTGTTTCTTTACACTAAGCCTTCTTCGCAGAGTCTTCCCCCTACTCACGTTATCCACACGGAAAACCCTGATACAAGCATTGGTCTTAAGCCGTCTGGACTACTGCAATGCTCTGTTGATCTCAGCCAAGGAATCTTCCTTAAACAGACTGCAAGTAGTCCAGAACACGGCAGCCCGATTAGTGACCAACGCCCCCAAGAACAGTTTCACTCCCCTACTCCGTAAGCTGCATTGGCTACCCATTCGCAAAAGGATTAAATTTAAAATTTGCTGTATGGTCTACAAAGCCCTAAACAACTTTGGACCAAGGTACATGACAGACAAGCTGGTCCGATACACCCCCTCCAGGACCCTCCGCTCAGGGTCCAAAGATCTCCTTCTCATACCTCGCATAAAACAGGCTCGGTTGGGGGGGAAATCCTTCTCCTATTTGGCCCCATTATATTGGAACCAGCTGCCCACCCACCTACGTCTCTCTACCAACTACCTTTCCTTCAGAAAGCTGTTAAAAACCTCACTGTTCTGATCTTTCCCGTACTGGTTGTCAATGGCCGTCACAGCGCGGAGATACCCCGGTTCGGGTGATTCAGGCGCTCTATAAATGATATAAATAAATAAAATAAATGGTTAACGCCAGACCTAATTAGGGGCCCGATTATTAAATAAAGTCTCAAAAGTGCACCCATGTCCTTGCATTAAGTGCAGATATACGGCTTTCATGATTTTACAAGATTTTACTGAAGTAGGCCAAGAAATAGTACTCCTAGAAAATATTTGTGAACTGCGTTTTAGCAAGAGAAAATACGCAGGTGTAGATTTGCTCATGCGAAAATCTGAGCATTTGCAAGTTCACATTCACTCCAACCACTTTTTTCCCAACCCTGGAAGAAGTTTTATCTGCCATTTTCAGGAGTAAATGTTCAGCCTTTCCCAGTGTGGTAAAATATTGGGGAAGAGTTGGTGAAAACCCTTAAAACATGCAAGTTAGTAGGTTTGCACAGACTCAAAAGGGCATTCCAACCCTGAAACTGTTGCTTACCATTACCTTCAGCCCCAGTATCTAGATCTGCGGAAACGTGGCAACATAAGGGAATTGCTAGTATTCAAACCCTACTATGGAAGGAGCCCTGGCATAATCAGAGAGGCTATTTCAGAGCTCTTATATAATGAGATTGCTGCCATAATTTGTCGCCGCATTACATGGCACAAAAGGGACAAGTGGATTTTGTTACAGGACAAGTAGATTTATGAAGCAACCTGCCCCATGGACAAGTAGATATTTTATTAAATTCCACACCCCTGATACTGAACCAAAACAGACTCTTCAGACATTCTCAATTCCTCCAAACACTTTTTCAATATCTGATTAAAAATTGAAGGACTCTCAGTATAGCCTTGAGGAACTCGGCACCATGCCAAAACACGATCCCCAAACCGAAACGCGAACAAATACTGGCTATCTAGATGCAGGGGAATCGAAAAGAATACATGACACAAATCAATCACTGTATACCATTCCGCATCATGTGGGATTTGGTATAGAATCACTGCTGGGTTTGGCACAACTGGACAACATGGCACAACAATTTTGTTTACCTTTCTCAAATCTTGTACTATTCTATAAGTTCCATTTGGCTTTTTCAATCCCATAATAGGTGAATTACAAGGACTACTCATTAACTCTTTTAAAATTCCTTGTTCAATCATTTGATCAATTACAGGAGTTATTCCTGCTATTACTTCTGGTTTCATCTTATACTGTGGTATATTTGGATAGTCAACACCATCTTTCACTGTAATTCTAATCGGATCCACTTTCTTCATCAACCCAATCTCCTGTCCTGTGAAATCCCATACTTCCGGATTCACTACCTTCATTAATTCTTCAGGCACACTTTTGTCTGTAAGAAGCGAATATAACTCATTCACTTCTGTTCCTTGCTTTGCTAACACCATTTTAAAAGCGACATCCTCATCAGGTGTCTGAAATGCAATACCATCCGGTGTGCAGTAAATTTGGCAATTCATCTTGCACAGCAAATCCTTTCCTAACAAATTCACTGGACTTGGGTCACACACTACAAACCGATGCATTTCTTTGAAGGGACCAATATGTACTTCAATTGGTTTAGTAACTGGAGTAGTTATCTGTTTGTTTGAGACTCCTACTACTTGGATAGTTTCTCCGGAGAGGGGTAGGTTTGGAATTTCTGCTGCTCTCACAGTAGATCGGGTAGCACCAGTATCCACAAGAAAGGTGATATCATTTCCTTCCACTTTTCCATCAACAAATGGACCTGACTGATCTACCTCTAGAGTAGCGCCAAGCACGCACTCTTCCTCCCCCCTCAGGCACCGTCATTGACTCGATTCAACATCACTTCCATCACATTGCATCCAAAATTGGGGAATCACATTTGTGTTAGTATTTTTACCAACCTGGTCTCCTCCGTGAAACCCTGTATCCGCGCTGTATCTTTGAGCATTTACACTATGTGGTAACGGTGGTTGCGGGACCTGATATTGGGTAGTGACTACCTGCTGTTGAGGTGTCTGCTGCACAACTATCTCACTCTGCACCTGTGGGGTTAAAATTTGATTTCCTCCATTAGTCCTCTGCACTGATCTACACTCATTCTTCCAGTGTCCATACTTTCCACACCCATGACAAGGAAATTTCTTTTTCGCCTCTTCTCTGCTCATTTGTCCTCTACCTCTACCTCCAGTAGATTTCTGAGCATTCTGACTAACTCCTCCCATTTGGTTTATAGCCTGAGAATTCAACTGAGTTTCTTGCTGCTCCGCTACCTTTACTTGTGCCCACATCATCTTTTCTTTTAATTTACGATGGCAAGACTCAATGTCGTAGCTGCAATACTTCGCATACCTCAAGATCTCGTCAATCGTTTTGGCTTGCCAGCACAACATATGCTGCTGTATCATCTGACTAATTTCAGGTCTTAATCCATACACAAACCTATACACAAAATGACCCATATGTTTGTCCCCAATATTCTCAAAACCACTATACTGCTTAAAGACTTGTAACAACCTCTCATAATAGGCATGTACAGATTCTTTCGGCTCTTGGGTTGTTCTATCAATTTTTACCCAATCCGTTTCCTTAGGGGAAATTTTGCTTTTCAAGAAAGTAATCACTTGATGATATTTTTTCATCACCTCATCAGAAGGTGCTCCTGTTTTGGCATCTCTAGGATATTCGTCTTTCGGCCAATCTACTGTAATCTTACATTCAGTCCATAAATCTGCAGGGACAACAATTTCAAACAATCCATCTAGATCCTTTAACAATACTTTCGATACTTTCACAAACCTCTCAACTTGTTTATACCATTCCACAGGTTTTTCTCTCAACCTAGGAAACTCATTGGTAAAAGACAATATATCCTGTCTAGTCCAAGGAACATGCACATAACCTCCTCCTGGAACTTCTCTCATCGGACATTCCAGAGCTACATTTTCCACTTTTCTTACGGGATGCAAATGTATTTCTTTAGCAGCTAATTCCTCTTTCTTCCTCATCCATCTACCTTTCCATCTTTCAACATCTCCCCATTTTCTTAAAACAACCATGAACTCTTTTATCTGCAATCGCCTACCAGAAGTATTCATATTTTCTATATCCTATTCAGTCAAATCCACTCTATATGTCTTCTGCAACACTTTTGATCTTCCTATATCCATGTAGGTCTAGGTCTCGGATCTAATGCCATCATTTTATCTCTTAAATTACGCAACACTGCCAAATTAAAAGAACCATGCTCTGGGAAAGCTAGTGTACCATCATTCTTCGTATATCCTACCCAGTTCTCTAACCAAATACATGTGTGATAACCATATTTTAACATCATATAAGACGCTGGTGTCTTTGGTGGAGGGATAGGAACTCCTTCTCTCGTTATTACTGGTTTGTCCTTTTTAAAGAATCTTTTAATTTAGAGTTGATGGTGACTATGATTAACTAAACAGTTTACTATTTAACTAAATAACCACAAAGTCACTTTTTCGGTTAATGTTTTATATTATTAAATGCTCTTTGAATTAATCATCAGAACAAAATATCAAGCAATGTAATCAAAATGAATCATTTGCATCGAAATCAAAGCGCCCACCAGGAATGGGGAAGAGAAGGAACAGCATAAAGCTTGCAGAAATATGCTTGCAAATCAAAGCAATCAAGGAGGGTAATACCCACCAAAGAATCAAGAAACCCACTTCCTTGGCCGAGGTTGTGGCAAGAGGTCCACAGAGATAGGCTCTGAGGACAAAGATAACAGGACAGATGCTGCAAAGTTTACTATACTAACAATTAAATTTATCTCCCATTTAATCTACCTCCTCGGTCGCAGTCTCCTCCCAAGCACTCCCGTGACGTTCTCGTACCTAAAGATTCTCTGTCTCTGTGCGAGTCTGCTCTCTCTGTCTTGGATCTTCTCTCTGATCTGTCGCATCAGACTGCTCTGCTATACAGGACCGCACTGCTTCGCCATACTGCCTTGCCACACCCCTATTGGGATATCAATTATACTCTTTTCTCTAGCACACTATTTTACAATGTTGCAGTATCGGTAAAACTCGGACTGTGATTGGTTGTCGTAAATCATACTAGGGTCGCCTCATCCAGTTCTCCCCACAAATCCATCCTATACCGGTTCTAACAAAGGAAGGATTAAGACAAATTCATTTAATATACTATTAGCATTCATATTTATACATTCGGCTACATTGTTATTATCAACATCCGTCTTCACATTCAAATTGCACGTAGTGATGGCTGTTCCCACAGTCGCTGTCGCATCTTGGCACATAAACAATAAGACACAGGTCAACATGGCCTTCACACGGATTGCTTCATCGGGAACACTCTGTAGTCTGCGAGCAGGCAACCCAATTTGGCACATGCGCACTCCACACCGACTAGGTCAGCCACATGCTGGTTTCAACGAGAGACCATTTTCATGCAGGCCCAATCCCGTACTCAAATAAACACAAAAGAATATTAATTCGTGAAAATAAACCCAATATGTTTACCTCCCACCATACTAATGCCATATGTTAAATAAATCCTAGCAAAAGCTATTAGTTTAAAGCAACCTTTTCGTTATTTGTGCACAACATGCAAAATGTGCAATGTACAACACAGCATAAACATGCAGTAGTACGGTTTTTCAATGCGCAAACAATTAATACGTACTCATGCCAACATGGTTTAGTATATTATATAATATGCGTTTGCCCCCTGTGTAGATGGGTGTATCTGGAGTTGATTAGTTCATGCAGTCAATACATTATTATAGAGTTACTTGACTTTATGAGGATGTATTTTACAAACCTCACTCCATCACATACATGGTGCATGATATTTGACTTTCTTCTTTGCTCCCTTAATGGCATTGTTGCAGGGCGGGTGGGCAAGAATGTAAGATCAATATGCAGCAATGATAATGCAGCAATATAATTTGCAATATAATTTGATGTACGATGGCGAAACGGTTCCTCGCATTAAGAAAGTCACTTTCTTGAATTTTGAAAAGACTTTATCATATTTCCATATCAGGTTTGTTGCAGGAGTAAGAAGATGCCAAATATTTTCAAGACTCGGCTCTTGTACGTGCTCTTAGAGCCAAGCCAGACCCCTGGCTCGAATCTCCGTGTTAAGAAGCCCGCCCGTCTATCTTTGTACAGGGCGGGCAGCTTTCATTAATTGAGCTGCTGTGAATCGAGTTTCTCATGAGTTATGCAGGGCGGAATTTAGGACCCTACGGGTGCTTATACTACCCGCAGCGCCGCTCCCATCGCGTGCTCCCGCCTTCCTCAGCGCGCGCGCCCCCGTTGCACACGCCGAGCGCGCGCCCCCTGCCCGTACAAGACCCAAGCGCGCTCCCGCCCCCTCCTGCCTTCCGTCTGTGATTGGGTGGGTTGGAAGATGGCGTTGGGCGGATGGAAATCCTAATGACAGTCTCCAAAATCGCTTCTCTCTGTACCATGGTGAGTGGGGTGGCAGGGAGAGGGCTTGCAGGGAGAGAGAGAGAGCTGCTGCATTATAATGCCGGGCTGAACTGGGTCCGGGGTCACCGGCAGGGCAGGAACGGTCTCTGTGTGTAGAGTTCCCGGATGCAGCGAGGCCTATTGAAAGCAGTAAAGCTGCCACCCGTAGACGGGGAGTGCAGCGGTGTCCCCCGAAGAGGGGGCGAAACAGCAGTTGCAAACACCAACCAGGGTTTCTGATCTGAGGGGGGCGGGCAGGGCAACGCGACTCTATGCCCTGCAGCACCCGCTGCCATGCTCGGACGAGGGTCAAATGGGGCACAGCAGCCGCATTCTGGAGCAAGGGGCTCTCAGGGCTAGCTCTGCAGCGATTTTTAGTATTATCGGAATTTAAATTGCAGAAAAGAGCTTTGTCAACAATGTCAATTTCATGACCTGAATAGTATGGCCCCAGACTTTGTCGCAGTCAGGTGTTAGGATAGGTCACTGCTATTTCTAGACAGGTTGTCGTGAAGCACCTGGTTGCTGCCGCATGGAAATGGTTTTGTGCGTCCCTTGTATTAACCAAAGCGTGTGGCGATGAAGGTTCCGAGTTTTGCCATTAACAGGTGAGAGAGCAGTTCCATGTTGTCACATGCCAATTATAGTGCAGGTCTACGACCAGATGGGTCTGTAGTTCAGTCAGGTGGTAGTCCACAATGATGCTAAAGACTGATCGTGTAGTGCCGGCCAATAGTTTTGCCATAGATCAGTGGTCGTACAAGCCCATCATGTCACATACGTTAGTGCAGGCTTATGGTGTTGTTGCAAACAGGTGGTAGCGCAGGTGCATGTTGTTGTCAGCAAAGACTTACTGCAGTCTTTTTGTAGTGCTACAGGCGTGTGATACTGGAGACTCTTTCACTTGCCTGGGGACTAATGCCTAGCTAGCTGAGCTGCTCTTTGTTACACTTCCGCACATTGCCAGGTATATCTTAGTGTGTGTGTAAATATATATATATATATTTCTTTAGCGGGTGCAGACCTTTTTTTTGTTTTTCTGGTAAAAGCTGCAGCAGTGTGATATAATTGGTTTCCCGGAAAGCATGGCCAGGCAGATTCATTCGGCCTTTCACTTGTAACAAGAGTAGTTCTGCGTTTCTCTCCACCCAGCAAAACGATTTCAGGCCACATCTAGTACATTCTCTGGCAGCATATTTCTTTTTTTTTTGTTTTGTTTTTGCTTGTGTACATCAGAATACGTATTCATTTGAAAGGTTCAGACGCTTTCGTTTGTTCATTTTTCAAAATTGTGCTTTCTTGTACTTTCCAGGAATACAGTTTTGCTCTCCAGTTTTTTAAAACTCTGTACCATTAACATTCTTTTTTATGATTAGATTTAACATATCTGCAGGAAAGTGTTTACATTTCTAAACATTTTGATATAGAGACATGGTAACTGGAGCTACTAATTATCTACAGTTATGAGCATTTAAAACGCATGGACCTAACCACGAAAAGGTTCAGACTAAATTGGGAGGAAATAATGGTATTTAAGGTTGGGGAAGGGGGCTGCGTTTTAACTAAGACCCAGGGACGGATGCTTTTGATCAAATATTCGTGGGCTCACTTTACATTAGACGGGCTGTATCCCGGTGTTTTTTCTTGGCTGTTAAGTGTATTGAGATGGAACTTAATTTTATGCCTAAAAAACAAATCTCTGCTTTAAATTTGTATTTTAAAGACGATTGTAAGTCCTTGCAGTGAATGTTTTTAACTTCTCTTTCGTTCTACAGCTAAACAGCTGGACTTTTGCATCGATTGTGTTCTCTGCCACCTCTTTAAAAAAATAATAATAATAAAAAAAAAATAGTGTATTTAGTATGTCTCAGCTCCATGGTCTTAGAAAGTTAAATATGTAGATATGTTTCATTAATTTCCTTAGTGTTGGGGTTTGCTTTACTTGGCATACGTCAACTTTATAGCTTGTGGAGGTTATACATTAAGTAGCTGTCAAATTAGTTTCTGGGTTGTGTAAATTTGGATATATTACACTCAACTTATTTTTCGTTCAGGTGCCAGGGTCGCCAATAAGGCCTGTTGTATATCTTTTACAGCTCTGAAGCTGAGACAACCTAACTACTTGGCTGCACAATTTACCATTTCAGGAGGGGTTCATGATACCTGTTTCATAGATGTATTATGATCAGACATTGCTAAATTGAGAGAACTGAAAAAACGTACTCTTATGTCGAAGGACCGACTTCTTTCCATTTTTGCTTCATGCAACTCTACATCTTTTACCATTACATTGCAAGTACTGGATTTGACAAGTTGTTATATTGTACATGTTCCCACAGGTCTACATTTTAGTTGGGCTAAATTTAGGTCTTTATTATTGTTTCTTGCACTGTAAAAAGGAAGACTTTATCAGAAAAAGCTAATTGAATAATACGCACCTCAGTATCTGAGGCTGTAAACATTCCAGTCCACTTACAACTTTTAACTTTATCCTAAAACAGCCAACATGAAGAAAGACAAATTGATTATTTCAAAAAGGCCACAACTTTTTCTGTGTTTACCTGTTTACAGATTTTGTTTAAGTAAACAACTGAGAAGCCATAGCTCTTCAATTTAGCTTCTAAAGCATGCTTGTCTCATCCGCTTACTGAAATTTAAGAAACTGAATGAATGCCTAGTAAATCAGCTCATTGCTTTAGCCAGTGCTCTCTTAAGATGCATTTTGTTGGGGGCACTGTATAAATGTAATCCTTCACTCACTCTGTTTTTGTACTCTTAAAAGTTTGTGTGAGAAGTATATTGAGAATATGAGCAGAACCACATGCATGTAATATTTTATATTGTCAAAATGTACTGCATTGTAATTTGCTATATATGTGAATATCTTTGATTATTCTATGCAGTAGTTTTATTTACGTAGCACAAACTTATCCATAGAGTAACATAACACTGAAGAGAGCACATTAGCACCAAGATATTATTTATGATCTTTTAGGCAGAACATTCAGTGAGCAGTTGATACCTATTGTGTTGGGGGTTAATTTTCCGTCGGGACATGTCTTCAGCTCCTTTCTGAATTTGAGGAATGTAAGAGACGTTCTGATGTTGATGGGGATGTTTTTCCGAATCCTTTTTTACATAGATGAAGGACTATATTTTATCTTTTTTTTTTTTTTTGGACAATTCAGTGTTTCTTGGTGTGGCTCTGTCTCTTGAACTGTAATATTTTTGGTCCGGTGAGCGCAGGTTCCCCATCTGATGACCTTGGAGAGGCTGCGGGTGTAGTTCCTTCTCTGTTTGCAAAAATTCTTTATTATTTTTACCTACATACAAAAAGAGGGAAGATCATGAATATGAAGGGTGTGGGGAACGAGAATATGGGGAGGATCTGTAGAAGAAGTCTGAAAGTTCCTTCACTGTTGTCATGCGAACAAACACGTCCAGGCCTTTGATGAGATGTATGGCATCATGAAGGATGCTGTTAAAAGGTTATGGTGGGGCAATAGGTTGTTTGGGAGGCCGTTAAATCCAACGAGGCGAAATAGTGCTAAGCCTTAAATTACAGTATTGTTTTTCTTTTTTAATGATATGTCATTAAAGGAAAGGGCTGTGTGGAGGGTGCATCCATGTGATTTTGCATGGGCTGCCAGTTTGAATGTGTATTTTGGTTCTGTTGACAGATAGGTGGATTTCCATCTAACTTGTCCTGTATCAATGAAAGGATTCTTTCTGTTACTGGATTTTGCATTAAGGTGAAATATTATATTTTTCTTACAATTTCTTTATTGACATTTCCAGTTTACACCTCATCCACACTTTTACAATATTCATCAGAAACATTACATACAATTATAAATGACAAACAATACTGCATCATGTCTTTTCTCATGTCCATTATTTCTTAAATGCATCTCAGTCTGAGGGATAGTTGGCGTAAGTCTGGGTAGCTATTTATTAGCTTTGTAATCCATTTTTACACTTTTAGGAAGGCTGTGCTGTATAATTTAAATGATTTTCCGGGTTGGTTATTTTCCTAGATACCCCCTTACACTATATTATTTTTTACTCTGTCTTTACATTCTTTATATTGTATAAAACAATCCATTTCAGATATCATCCCCTAAAAGCATAAATAAACAATATTATATCTATAGCACATTTATAGCAAGTTATTAGTACCTAACCATTACCAATGGAAACCCTGCTGCGAAGTCTGTAGAATATTACCTTCTTTTGCTCTATAGTCAGGTTCCAGTTGACTGTTTTAAGCTATTGTGTCAAATTACAGGTTTTATAGGGGGCAAGAAGGGAATGGAGGTGGGGGCTTTTGGCAAGTCGCCATCTGCACAGTAAGTAAGTTCTGACAGAATTTAATCATATTCTGGGACAGCAGGGGTGTGGAATTTAATAAAATATCTTCTTGTTCATGGGGCAGGTTGCTTTAATAAATCTACTTGTCCTGTAACAAAATCCACTTGTCCCTTTTGTTCCATGAAATGCTGCAACAAATTATGGCAGCAATCTCATTATATAAGAGCTCTGGAAAAGCCTCTATGATTATGCTAGGGCTCGTTCCATAGTAGGGTTTGAATACTAGCAATTCCCATATGTTGCCATGTTTCCGCAGATCTACTAACTGGGGCTGAAAGTAATGGTAAGCAACAGTTTCAGGTTTGGAATGCCCTTTTGAGTCTGTGCAAAACTACTAACTTGCATGTTTTAAGGGTCTTCTCTAATCTTTTCCCATACTGGGAAAGGTTGGAAATTTACTCCTGAAAATGGCAGACATAAAACTTCTTCCAGGGTTGGGGAAAAAAGTGGTTAGAGTTAAAGTGAACTTGTAAACACTCAGATTTTTCACATGAACAAATGTACACCTGCATATTTGCTCATGCAAAAATGCAGTTCACAAATATTTTCTAGGAGTACTATTTCTTGGCCTACTTCTGTAAAGTCTTGTAAATTCAAGAAAGCTGTATATCTGCACTTAATGCAAGGACATGGGTGCATTTTTGAGACTTTATTTAATAATTGGGCCCCTAATTAGGTCTGGCGTTAACAGTGACCTTTTGTGTTTATTAAAATTCTGTCTCTCTCTTGCTCTATCGGCTAGCTTCACTGTGAGTGACCGCATTCTGTTCTTTCACAAGGAGCATATCGACACACATTAGTTTTGTTCAGTGCCAGAAACTACTGTGGCAATGTGTGCTTTTTGAGACCAAACAATTTTTGCTTTTGCCAATGTTTGTTATAATGGTGAGGGCCAGGCAGATTCCACACTAATAAGGTTTTACAAAAACCATGCCAAAACAAGTCGCGTATTGACAAAACCAAAAGGCTGACCAACAATTTCAGACCTACTGGTGTTACCAATGCTTGTTTATTTTTGTTTCCCATAATTTTATTAAAACTGGTTACACTGATTTTCCATTATAAATATTTTTGGGAAATACTAGCATACATCAACACATTTTACTAATAGATGCTGCAAAGAAATGGTACCTAAAACCTTTCAGTAGTTTAGCGAAATGTTGCATTCTTGCTTACAAGCTTCTGAAAATATTTGCATCTAATCAGAGAGCATTCTGGGAGCATTATACATAGTCTCATATTGCTAAACATTAAAAACGTTTGTACACATTTTTATACTGGAACCACTGTCAGTAGTCAGTCTGAGCTTACAACATTTACTTTGAGTACTCACCCTAATAATAAAGGCTTTGCATTAATGAACCATGAATACAAGTTTTACCAGCATTAACACATGGACACAAATATTACCTTACCTTAACTGCAGGCAATGCCTTTCCCTGATTCATAATGTGGTACTGTAAACTGGCAGCCAAAGGGTTTGTGCTGTAGGGGGTTGAGCCTACTTGTCACAAGGACCAAATACACATGAAAACTTGTTTCCTTGACCCCAAACAATATGTCCCGGGCGTCGGGCTATAGAAATTCCACATTCCTGCTGGGACAGTATATTCATCCTTCATGAAAGTTCTGATCTTACATGTTGTGGACCCCATTCTGTTTGTTATTGTCTGCTAGAGACTGTTCCCTGTGTTCTTTAGGTCGAGCCTACAGCGCATGCGCTGTCTGCAAGACCTTTTGTAATTACTTGCACCACGTTTATGCCCGCCTGCTGCTTGCCATAGGTCCCCTCAAGTGCCCCTCTTAATTGCAGCATTCCGACTTGTTCTGGCAGCCGATAGCGCACTTCCGGTCAAGCCAGAGGAGCATCGGCTGATTACAGTCTCCTTCCCGTTTTAGTCCTTAATGTGTCTTGTTGGAGAACTCTTTCTTTAGGTCGAGCATGAGCCAGCGCGCGCCCCTCCCCCCACCCGCTGTCCGTGCCTTCTCGTCTCCCCTCCCTCCCGTTGTCCGTGATGCCAAGTTGCCAACCATAACCATTTGCAATGCAATAGGTCTCGCGTAAATTGCACACCTATTGCATTGCAAATGCTTGTTTTTTGCCTTGACTCATTTTCGGTTTGTGGTATGTTGGTGTTGTTTCCGGTTTCTCTTCGCAGCCGGTTGGGTTTCTCTTTTGCACTGGGTTCGGGCAGAGCCGTAGAGCAGCTGGCAGTGGGGCTGGAAGGGGAAGTTATGAGAGCTCCGGAGAGGCACTGAAAGAACAGTAGCTCCGTGGTCACGCCGTGCAGAATACCGGACCAGGTACTACTACCCGTGATCTATTATTTTAATTTTTTTTGTCTAAATGTCAGGTCTGTTTAATTGCGATTATAAGATTTGCTCCTCTAGCTTTCTAACAGCTGTGATTTCGACATCGCCTCCTTCCGCTTTCTTCCCCATCTATTTCATTTTCGTGAATTTCAAATGGAAACGTGTAAAAATGGCGAAATTCACTCTTTGAGAAGCAACGATCCAGTGTCTTTTTTGGTGTTATTTTGGGGTAGTTACTTTTAGGTGTTTAAACATGCAGCTAAACATTATAAAGTGGTTCCCTGAAATGAACAAGTCTCTTAGTGTAAGTGGGAAGATTCTTTAATCATCCATTGTATGTACATTCAGTTGTAAAGCATATTTTTTCTTTTAGTTATACTTTCAAAAATATTTGACTTGTTTCTCAGCTGTATTCAGTTACGTTACCGTCTGAAACATTACACTTCGCCATATTCTCTATAACTCGCATTCTGAAGCATAAAACGTGCATATAACCCTCTACAAAGATGTATGGCTAAATGCATGTGAGTAGTTGTTAGGTCTTGCCTATGCAGCGCGCCTGCGCTGCATAGGCAAAAAGACCTTTAGCAATCGCTTCGGCGTTTCAGCCAAAAACGTGCACGCGTTCCATTGCCTTCAATGGCAACGCGTGCACGTTTGGCGATTCACTTGCGGGAGCGAGCGGCGCCATATGGTAGCAATTATCGCTCCTGGCGCTGCTCGCTCCTGCAAGTGAAACACTTTCACTTTTGCCGACAATTTTTTTTTTTAGCGCGCGCGCTTGTTTCTTTTCTTGTGTGTTTGTTAAGTAACTGTTGGTCTGGCTGCAGCTCTGTTGGGCTGTGAGAACATGAACCTGTATGTCAGTAGGTAATGCCTACAATGGTTTCTAAGCACGTGGTGACGTGCATTTTTTTTTTTTGTGAAAGTGTTCAATTATTCAAACCTCAACTCTTGTTGTTTCTAAAGCTGTTTTAGAAACCTTAGGTTACAAAACCTTTACTGTCAGTGAAATATTGCCAAACTATTTCAGAGTAATGGGACTATAAAACATGTCGGAAAGTGTGCCTTTTCGAGGTTATTAAAATAACAAATTAACACAGCATCGAGTAGGAACTTAAAAGCAAAGCGATACCAAGACTATGACTGTCACTCAGAAAGAAGTTGCAGTACCTACACTAACAGCCTATGGCAGATTCAGCATGGTTTGACCCCAGAGCGTTGCGGGATTAAGCTGCACAAACCCAAAAGAGTAAAGGGAAATATAGGAAATTCAGGTTCAGTAAAAGGACAGTGGAGCAAGGGGCCACACACTTTTTTAATGCGGATTTTGTCCTTTGTCCGATCTTTGGGTCTCTTTTGTTAAGGGGAAAAAAATGTAGTAACATACTTATCATAACTGCTACACAGGAGGCAAAGATTTTTGGTAGATAAAAAAACGACTTTAGAATAATACTCACAGCTCCACAAAGTGCATTTCCCGCCTAACTGGAGTCCACAGCGGCATCCTTATTTTATCTAACTGTTGGTGTGCACCAGACTCGCGTGGCCAGTTAACTCTACTTGAATATATTCTTTAACCGTTTTCGCATGAAACTGGAACATCAAGCCTGCTATCACAGCTTCAGAAATTATTTTTAACTCGACTGCAGTCGCTGATGTAATCTCCTAGGTGAACCGCGAAGGATTAAAATAGCAAGAGGAGCCACACAGCTTCTTACAAAAGATAATTCTGACTGAGCCCACTTAAAAGTTAAGTATCGACTACCTATCAGTCGACTCAGTCCGCTTCAATCCAGT
This sequence comes from Calotriton arnoldi, assembly GCA_963921515.1. Lineage (NCBI taxonomy): Eukaryota > Metazoa > Chordata > Amphibia > Caudata > Salamandridae > Calotriton > Calotriton arnoldi. The sequence continues at coordinate 462,783 of CAWUFW010013389.1, read as the reverse complement.
TTTTGGCGTGTTCCACGGGGCTCTCTAGTGTTTGATATCTATATAGCCGGGGCTTTACGTGGAATGAAAAACCTAAGGGTCTTTCAAAGGGCGTGGCCGATGTAATTAAGGGCGTGGCTTAAAATCTGCTTAGCACAGTTTGCTGCCCGACTGGTATTTTGCTGTTTCTGTCATTGTATCCAGATATATAACGCAACAAGTAACATTATACCTACAACAAAACAGGACTATTGGCTTTCTCAATGGTTGTTAGCTGCATAGGAAACAAGCATTGGCATAGCCAATAGGTCTCGCTTTTGGGACCTTATAAGAATTTAGTTATGCGGCACAATATCCTTGGTGCAACAACATCAACTGTTGCATGGCTAAACACTTATAAGGACACAAAGGCGAGACCTATTGGCTATGCCAATGCTTGTTTTTTTTGGCTATGGGTATGCTGTATTTAGATTGTGGCGTAGTTTGTTGTCTGCATTCCATCAGCCTGAATCACGGTTTAATGATTCGATTTCCCATATGAGGATTTACTAGTGTTTGCAGGGCTGATATTCCTCTGGAGACAATTAAAGCACAACGTGCGGCACAAGCAGTTCTTGCTCCACAGGTCACTTAACATCTGAGTAGGTTATACCCAAGGGGACGGACATGGTCGTCTACTTCGTGCTCATTTTTCACAAATCTTTGCACTGTTTTTTTTTCTTTAACATCTTAGCATGTGTTGCATCAAAGGCTTAAATGAATAGAAAATGTGTTACATACCCCATCGACTAATTCTTCACTGATGGATAATATATTGTTACTTTAGTATTAGTTTGTGGAGACTTTAGTTTTAACCATGGTTTTGCTCAGCTGTGCTTATCTCCCGCCATATCCCTTCCCCGTTTCGCTAAATTGTAGAATATGTTTCCTCTACAGTGCTCTGCCCTCAGATTTGTTATGCTAAGTTGGAAAGGAAAATGTATTATGCGTCATGTTTTGGCCATCAAGACACTCCTTTACTCGTACATGTTTGACTTCAAAATATTGGCTGGCAAAATGTTTCCTGGTAATTTTGGAATGTAATTTAGCTGAGTTAACCACATGATTTTGGCGAGAAATAACAACATGCTGTTGCAAACATTCAGATTTGTATTACAAGGATGATGCGTCGAATGTTGCCTCAAAACAGTTCTTAGTTTGTACCACTGCACCTTAAAGAAAGTACTTTAAGTAATCCTGTCCTAATTTGAGCTATAGTAAGTCAAAACTGTACTTTGTATATAATTGTGTTATGTGTAGTACAGGCACAGCCTTTAAGCATTCAGCTCTATAATTGTGGCCTACGTTATTTCATTTTCAAATCTGTGTATTTACATTCTTGAGAGATGCCCTATGTACAACAGTAGTATAGTAAAGAGCGACAGGAGTAAAACCCATAGACCGGATTGAGATCTGGGTAGGGAAGTGTAAAACAACAACAATATCTCAACCGGTATTATTGAGAAAGGTAATTTAACCAGTATGTACATGACATTACTAGGAAAAGAAATTAGGGAGACTCGTAGTTCGTTGTAAAATATGCTCACGGCATCATATATTTTGAATAAGAAAACAATAATGGGGAACTGTTGTATCAGCACTGTAGGCAAAAATTGCAAAGACAACCCAAAAACTTTGTGCACTTATGTGCTCGTGACACTCAAAGGTGAACGGCGCAGGTGACAAGTGAAAGGAGAGGCGGAAGGCGGAACGTGAAAAGGTGACTGGTATATACAAGAATATATGGTTCATATATATTATTTACAGTGATTGGTCATGTTATTAGAGACATTTTGAATGAACCATAGTTGAAAAAGCGCCATAAATTGCGCTGAAATGTCCAACAGAGCAATCCCATTAAGACACCACAGTACAATCACATTAAGGTTCTGCACTACCATTTCCAGCAACCCGATCATAATGTCGTCTCCTTGAATTAACACATCTTAATATGGCACCTGAACTGTGCTGAAACACCATGCCCTCACTGCCAGAATTAGGAAGGGGCATGAAGGGGAACGGTGAAGAAGAACAAAGAGTAAGGAAAACAAAATCTCAAATATCAACATGCAGTATTTTAGAGTCCCTTCTGCTTCATTCCCAGGCTTCAAACTCGATCCCTGATCCCTAGGCCTCCATTCAGTCCCTTATATTTACTCCACTTAAGTGCCAGATTGTATTGCCTCTGAAAGTTCATATTTGCGCTGATATCTTAGTAGGAAAGAATGAAATGGTCAATTGTTCCTGTCTATTTGTCGCCAGTTCCTATGTTCTCCGATTCTCAACATTTGCAGGAAACTCAAAGCTCCAAAGTGTTGGCGGGCTATACTGTTATGTTTCTGGTCTAGCAAAGGGGACATCTAGCGGGAAGCTACCATCCAACGCTCCTTTTGTGAGAATGCTCTCTAAGATGGCCACCAAACATCAACACCATTCATATATGGTCCTTGACAGGTGGTTCCTGTTCAGAGACCAGCCACTTGCTGTCAGGTGGTCCATGTCCTAACAGGTTACAAAGAGCCTCTGATCATAGTGCCAGTGCATCACCAATCCTTTGACTTGCTTCTACTGTTGGATTCTTCGCTCCTGCTCTGTGCTGCTCGAGCTCCTGTTCTGCTCATTCCTGTTATACTACAAGTTGTCTCCTGCTCTGCTCCAGCTTCTTCTCCCATCCCCTCCAGTCCTGTCTACTCCAGCTCAGCTCCAGTCATGCTCTTCCCTATATCAACAAGCATTTGCAATGCATTTGCAAAACATTGACCTATTGGTATTGTAAATGACAATGCCTTTTATTATTGCAGGTTTTTTAAATACATAAATAAAAGGCATTGTCATTTACAATGCCAATAGCTCAAACTCTCGCAAATGCGAGACCTATTGCATTGCAAATGCTTGTATTGGTCTGTTTAGGCTGGGCTGTACTTCCTCTGTCTTTACATACAATAAAAAAATCTGTGTAATCTCGTTACATTTGTGTGCTATTGTTTTTTTTTTGTTTGTTTCTAAACCCTCGGCTTTCTTCCATGGTACTGCTGAATCTATCACCTTCTGCTTATTTTGACACCCATTGCGCCTGTTGGCGGGTTGACAGTTATGTGGTGGATTTCCATGTCATTGCAATTTTTGCTAGGAGGAGGCCAGATCAACAAATGTATGTTAACTGCCTTAGTTTCGGGCTTAAGAAATAGACACAACAAAAAAAAAACCTGGTGTGAATATATCAGTTCTTTTTTGTAAGCACCTTTCTATTTTCTCCGTAACATGTTTTTAACTGTTAGTAAATCATTCCATTTCTCACAGTTCATGCCCATGTCATTGTCACATTTTGATTTCAGTTCTTTTAGTGACAGCTTTGTAGTGTTTTTTATTTTTATTTTTTAATACTTATTGAGCTTCCTAGCATCGCATGGCAATATTGTTACATTAGGACATGTAAGCAATGCAATATAATCATACACAATATATCAAGGATGACATAATGCTAGCATATCATTGTATTCGCAGTCTTTCTTATAAGGGAAGCAAGTAAAAGAAACATAATAAACAAACCTAAAACAGGTTTAACTGTGGAGTATACTGCTGGTATGGGTGAGTAGTGTGAGCAGGCAATCGGTGGACACTCGGTCAAAAGTATGGGGGTGTAGAGAGGGCATCTCATGAGCGTAGAGGTCTGTCATTCATGGGGACGAAGGCACCATGGCGACAAAGCCAAATCTTATATGCAGTTCCTATATGCTCACACTGGACGTCGCTCTCACGGCGGTCCTTCACGGTCATATGTGCACTGGAGGTCGCTCCATGGTGGGAGCAAGGAGTATTTCACGGTGGGCTCGTATAATATTTCGCCTCAACCTTGATAAGATAGGTGTAGCATTCCCTGCCAGTGTTTGACCCTCCCCGTGTTCGGACCAGTTAGAGTGCATTCACTTCTGCGCGTGTCCACGTCAGCAGTGTGGCCACCCAGCGCTGAATATCAAGGGGGAGCAGGGGCCTTCCACAACATTGTTATCATGTTATGATAAAAACGAGTGTTTACTAGTTTACACTGGGGGCACTCAGCCGTCGGGTTCGGGAATAATGTATTGTATGTGCTGAGGATAGGGGTAGGCATGATGCAGGTGGTTGAACTGTGTAAGTCAATCTCCGGTTGCGAGATTCGTCCTTCACCTGCTGGAGTGCCTTGGCCCAAGCCCCATCTGAGAGTGGCTGCAACAACACATCATCCCATCTGGCACGCGGCCCCACAGCGTACCCCAACAGTGTGGAGCTGAGGAATGTGTAGAGCATGGTATTTGCATGCTGTCTTGAGACCAGATTATATGTACTGTGGGGTGGTTCAATGTCCCCTGTGTTTCATGTGGAACGCAGCGAATGATGTATGGTGTGAAATGTCAGGAATTGCCCAGCATCTGTGCCATAAGTATCCATCACGTCCGGAAAGGGCATGAGGACACCCTCATGGTAGAGCCCTCCTAGTTATTCAACTCCCGCCTCCCTCCAGAGATCCCAGTCAATGTGTCATGTTGATGTATGGGGTAGTGGAGCTCAAAATTAGGTGCGCCGCCCCCCCCTCCCAGTTAAGGGGCGTTAGAGGGTAGTGAGAACCACCGATGCCGACTGTCGCTCCATATTAATTCGAGTTGGTAGTCATTCAGCGCATGAAAAAAGCTCTTGGGTAGGACTATAAGGAGTGCCCCAAAAAGGTAAAGCAAGCGGGGAGGCTCAGCATTTTGGATACCGCCCAGTGGAGACGGGTAGCGAGCGCCAAAAGGGCAGGGAGCTATGAATAGATGCCACTGTCCTGCCCACGTTGCTCCCTTTCATGTCCCCTTCTGAGTGGTATACCTGGGTGCCCAATTATTTAAAGGTGTCCTAACACCACCGCAGCCGAAGTCCAGAAGGGGCACTTCTGAGTGAGTCGGGGGTTCGTGCCAGGGGGATCAGACATGATTTGGACCAATTCTCTTTAAGTCCCACTAGGTCCTCAAACTCGTCCAGTAGCAGCATCAAGCCGGGGAGGGAGGCCCCCACGTCCCAAAGGAATATTAAGGCATTGTCGGCATATAAAGAAATGAGATGGTGTTTACCCAACTCGGGGATCCCCATTGCTGTGCACGTTGTCTTAGGTGGCAGTCCAGCAGCTCGATTGCTAGAGCGAAGATCAGCGGGGAGAGCGGGCATCCTTGTCTGGTACCTCTTTGGATGGGAAAGCTGTCTGAAATTAGCTGACCTTTCGGGTTAGTGTACAGCGTACGGATCCAGTCCAAATATCCGGGGCCGAACCCCATTCGCTCAAGGGTCAGCAGGAGGAAGTCCCATCGCAGGGCATTAAATGCCTTTTTGATATCTAGTGATAATGCTACCCGGTCACGGGCTGTAGGGGGGGGGTGTGTCTTGTATAAGGCAAAGTAGACGCCAGATGTTGATAAAAGTATTGAGCCCTGGTATGAACCCCGACTGGTCTGCATGCACAAGTGAAGTGATTATGGGGAACAAGTGGTTCGCTAGCATTCGGCCTAGGATGTTGTTGTTGAGGGTCAGAATAAATAGGGGGCGATAGGAGTGGACGTCTAATGGGTACCTGCCAGGTTTGGGTAGTACCACTAGCAAGGCCTCCTGTAGTGAGGCAGGAAGCTGTCCTGCCTATTTGGCCTCTGTGAACATCTCCAGCAGGTGTCGGACAGTGTGGGCGTAGAAAGTGGCATAATACTCAACCTGTAGTCTTTCTGTGCCTGGTGTTTTGCTCCTAGCAATTTGGGAGATAGCTACCTTTATTTTGTCTAGTTGCAGGGGTTTGTCCAGTTCGGCCCGCTGTTGAGGGTTGAGCTTAGTCAGCGACAGATCACGAACAAACTCTTGTGTGTGTCCCAGAGTGTGTGTGTGGGGGGTGTCTATCGCTCTATACAGTGCTTGGTGGTACTCCTGAAACGCAGTGTTAATATCAGTTTGTGATGTTATTATTGTGCCACCATCTGATCTGATGGCCCCAATCCGGGTCCGTTGCTGGTCTTACTTCAACACCTATGCCAACAGTTTCCCCATTAGTCCCCCTCCGCATGCAGCATAGCCATTTGCTTCTTGTAGTAGTGTTTCCCCAAATGCACTTCGGCATCATTATACCATTGGCGCACCTGCCGCAACTGTTCGGCTGTCACCATGCATTCGGCCACACCTATCTCCAGGGCCCAGAGGTCTTGCTCGAGGGCCATCAGTTCTCTCTACAGAAGACGACGCACTTTCCAGGAGGCCGCCAGGTAGTGTTCCCGTGCAACAATCATGTGCGTGTCCCATTCTAGTTCACGGGATGGGGAGGAGCCTATGTTATGCTCAAAGTAATCTGATATGCAACAGATCAGATCTTCACGAAATGGAAGATCAAGGAGTGCATCCGTCTGTAACCTCCAGGTAGGTATCGCAGAACGTGGCCTGCCCCACCTCAGGGGCGTGGGGGGGAGGGGTGTGGGGGGGGGATGGGGGATCTGCAAGAGGCAGTGATCGGATAGAGTGCGCGCTAGGTACTGCGTCTGGGACACTTGCATCCCCAGGCGATCTGTGCAAAGAAAGAGGTCTGTTCTGGTGTGTATGTCGTGGACCGGAGAATAAAACCAGTATTTGAGATCTAACGGGTGTAGAAGCCTCCATGCATCGTACAATCGGCAGTGATTAAGCCAATTGTGGAAGTGCTATGTGATGCGGATGCAGGCGGCACTACTCAGAGGGTGGACAGACCGGTCAATACCCACGTTCGGCACACAATTAAAATCCCCTTCCCAAAGTCCCGGTCGGTGTGGGTCCCGAAAGAGTGCGGGAGTAAGTGTGTCTAAGAATCCTGACTGGTCAGAGTTGGGCGCGTAGATTGCCAGGAGCGTGAGGGGGCACATCAAGGTGCCCTTCCACTATCGCGTATCGTCCCCCTTGTCCTCTTTTTGGTTGTCCACCACGTAGGGGATCCCTGGTGCTATCCAAATAAGCACCCTGGGCGTACGCCAATACAGATCTGCCATACAATTGTTCTCTGCCACACAACCTGGGTGCTACTGCGGGCACTGCGTGGCTTATGGGTGGTAGCGGTGGTATCTGTCAGGGGCACCTTTACGGTTGGGGGCCCTCGAGGGCCATTATCTCTCCGTGGATGCTCTTGTGAGCCTCAGCCTCAGCCTCCGGCGCACAGCCTACGTGAAAGGCCACACGCACAGCCGCACTTTTCATTCGGGTGCCTGCGCTGCTCCCCCTGTCACTGTCTCCGGCCGAGGGAATCGCGGCACATCCAGATGCAGACAGGAGAGCCCCAAGCACTGAGTCAGTGGTCTGCTGCCTCTCCCAGGATGATCAGCTGCAAGAGATTAGTTGACGCTCCCTGGGTGTGATGCGATGCCGTCCCACGTGGCGAGCGACTGCCGCAGGCCTCACACGCCAGCCTCGGCCACAGCGATGGCTCTGCAGTGTGGTCTTCCAGGTCAATGCCGGCTGCCCTAGGCTGCAGTGCTCCCTAAAAGGGATATTGTTGTTGATGCACCGCCTCAGCTGGTCTGGTGCCACCCATCAGTCAGGATAGTATGTGGGCCAGCACGGAGCTCACTTAGTGTCCTATGCGTCCACCATCTTAGCTAGGCCCCTGACAGCTTTGTAGTTTTAATGAGTGCATTATAGAACCATATTATGAGGCGTTAGCTTTTTTCTGTTTCATTAGAATTGGTTCTTTTGATAGCTTGCTTTTTTAACCACGTGATACACTGTTTCTGTTCAAACATTAGAGAACTACCATAGTAAACTTAATTCCTTGAGCTTATTTTGAGAGTAGGTTGTCGTCTACTTCTTCTGCCTTACCACTCCTGACTTAATATTTCTTTGAAAAATGGTGCCACTATACAACACGTTTATGCTGTCAATACACAACTATTCGTTAAATACAAAAAGGCATGGTGTTAATAAGCACCTATGCATACTACATGTAGATCACTAATCAATCCTGCTTGATTTTGTTGCATCAGAACCATATCAAAATTTGTCATAAAATATTAGGGGTGGGCGTAATTTGCGGAGTACTACTACGCGGAATTCCACAAAGTTCAACAAAAACTCAGTGAATTCCGTTTCCGTTCCGTCGGACTCCCAATTAGTAAAACAGAAACCTCAGATACTTTTGGCAAAATAACAAGTATCTCTGTCTTTTACATGCTAAAATGCATATAGTCATTTCACAAAAGTGAAAATGAAAATTTAGCAAGCAGTGAGAGAGGTGATGATTTTGGGATCCTCCCTAACCTAGGGAGAGAACCAAGCAGATGCCTTGAAAACAAAGAGCACATCTTGCTGAACGATTTGGTGGTGGTCCCATCCTCTTAGGACCACCCCAAGCACAGTTATGGGAAACAATACAACCCCAACCAAAGTCCTTGCAAAGCATTATGGGACGAGATTAGCAGTGTGCAGTGAATATTATAGTATCCAATATCAAAATAATTCTACAAAGAGCTGCAGTTCAACTAGTCGTTACTAGGTGTCCCTCACGAGTCAAATGCAAAAGCATTGAAATTATTACATCAAGCTGCAGTTCCACTAGTCGTTACTAGGTGTACCTCACGAGTCAAATGCAAAAGCATTGAAACCCTTTCATGAAGCTGCAGTTCCACTAGTCGTTACTAGGTGTCCCTCATGAGTCGAATGCAAAAGCATTTGACTTGAGGGACACCTAGCAACGACTAGTTGAACTGCAGCTTGATGTAATAATTTCAATGCTTTTGCATTTGACTCGTGAGGGACACCTAGTAACAACTAGTTGAACTGCAGCTCTTTGTAGAATTATTTTGATATTGGATACTATAATATTAACTGCCCACTGCTAATCTCGTCCCATAATGCTTTGCAGGGCCTTTGATTGGGATTGCATTTTTGCCCATAACTGTGCTTGGGGTGGTCCTAAGAGGATGGGACCACCACTGAATCGTTCAGCATGATATGCTCTTTGTGTTCAAGGCATCTGCTTGGTCCTCCCCCTAGGTTAGGGGGGACCCCAAAATCATCACCTCTCTCATTGCCTAATATTTTTCATTTTTAAAGTTCATTTTTGTGAATTGGTTATATGCTTTTTAGCATGTTCATTTTTGTGAATTGGTTATATGCTTTTTAGCATGTAAAGTTGCTTAATCAAACCATTTGTTGGGGCAGTTTAGTAGCTGATTCCGCTACGTGGAGGAACTGAGTTTTTGCCTGAATTCCGTGGTTTTCACGGAATGCGTAATTAACAAATCTCCGCAAACTCCGCTAGCGGAGTTCATTGCCCAGGCCTATAAAATATGCTGTCGATCATTACCCCTCATATAAACTTGACAGCCACATCAAGCTATTTAATTTCATTCCCTAACCATCATCCTTTCTCAGGCTATAAAGCGTTACTGTACGTACAATTCCAACCTCGGACCCTAACTAATGAAGTTTTCCGTGTATCTTACTATCCCAATTTAACCTAACGCACAGCTTTCACACCCATGCCACAAATATTCAACATTATTCAAGCTATATCCCACTTCGGCATGCCAACCCTTTTCTTTTGATTAAATCACTTTTATCTATCAAACGCAGACAGTTCTAGATTCTGCCCTCAAGGTTGGCAACTTGCTGCCACACTGGATCTGGAAACTTTTACACAGCAGTGCTCCTGTGCACCGGTAGGTGGCACATGCAGCTTTGCGTTTATTTTGTTCCGTCCGGAAGTGATGAACGGAGCCGCATGTTAGTGCTTAGGGGTGGTGTTTATGTCCGTTTCTTTCCTTCTGCCTCTTTCAATATGGAGCTAGAGCTTCGTTCCCCTTTTTCCTTGTCATTTTGATGAGATATAATCTTTAAAAAAATCTTCAACCAGTGTGCGAGGGAATTATGTCCCCTTCCAAAATCTACAGTATTTAATCCAAGTTGAGACGGTTGAAAACAAATGTCTGTGACAGACGCTCATGAGGTATGTCTTTCATGTTTATGCTTGGCACACAACTCCAACTTAGGGAAGGAATGTACCCTCATGAACCGAAGGCAGACCAGGAATGTAAAGTGAAGCTGTCTGTTGCCGAACACTGGAATAAACTGCGCTGGTCCAGCTCGAAGTCGAGGATGCAAATTTCTTCCTGCTCCTGAGGTAGTTCCTGTGGCAGGTCTTGTTGTAGTCGAAGTATTCAGCTAAGTTCGAATTAAAGTAGCAGAGGAAACACAACAAAGCCAGGTGGGACTCTTCCCATCTTGTCACTATATCTCCAGAGAATGTCAAGATGGTGTCAGCGTGCCACTGTCTTGCTCCCCATCCACAGAGGAGCAGATTCACATTTGATCTCGATGCAACCCAAGATCCCCGAACATCGGTGACACTGCAACAAATCGACTTTTGGGAGGCCATGTTGCATATCTTTGACAGTCTTCTGGTTCCCACTAGCGTACCTTTGGGCCCCACGGATCAGAAGGCGTATTCAGTCAGGTTACCGCTGGAGATTCCATCTTCAGCGCTGTCTGTGGCACTTGAACTTGTTTTGGGCTCTGCACTAGATTTAGTGTTGAATTCCTTTCTGACACCGAAATCTTTGGCAGTCCCTTCGACTTTGGCCCCAAACACGGTCTCTCGTTTTGATGATGAAAATCGCTGCATCGACTTGCAGGCGGCCAGTTGACCCGATACTTTCCCTGATACTAGGTTGATATCTCTCCCCAGACCACCAGCGGAGGAATATGCTTCATTTGCTTTGGTGATTAGACATGGAACTGAGGTTTTGGACTTGCAATTCCCTTCTGTGGAGGGTATAACTAACATACTCACAGGGGTGGTATAGCTTCAGCAGGCTTCTGTTGAGCTTTTGCTACCATTCAGTGAAGTCCTCACTGACACATTGATGGTCACTTGGGTGAAGCCTTTTTCTTTCCCTCCAGTGAACAGAGAGGTTGTCAGGCGCCATAGACCAGCACTAGGTGACCCCGATTATTTTTTTTTGGCTCTGCATCCGATTCCGGAGTGTTTTGTGGTTTAATCTTCCACAAGTGAGGTGAACAACATTTCATTTCCTATGACTCCCCACACCCGGACAGAGAATCAAAGAGAATTGAGGCATTTGGGAAATGAATGTTCTCATTTGACAGTCGAACCTTGAGGTCTGTCTATGGCAGTTGCCTATTTGGTACACGAAGGAGCCACTTTGAGGCCCCATTCAAGCGGCACAGCCACGCCATCGCGAATGAATCCAATAAATCAAATTCAAGTTTAACTCCTCAATTATTCCATATTTTTCTCCTTAATTCTTCACCTTTGCTCCTTATTATTTTTCTTCAATTCATTTTACTCATTCTCATATTTATTCGTAGTTTTTCACAAAAACACAGGAGAATTACATGCTTCCTCATGTCACGATTTTATTTAAAATAACCCAATGCATTTCGGGAAGTTCCCTTCGTCAGGGGTATCTAGGGTACAAAGAATTAAAAAATAATTAAAAAAATATATAAAACCATCAATTCATTTATGGATTTTATAATATAATACATAAACTGCGAGATTGCACCCAGGATAAAAGTGAAGTGTTGAAATGTGACGAGCATTGGGATATTAATAGATTGTGGAGAAAGCAGGAGTCATGCATCCTCGGCATGCACGAGACTACCATCATCAAGATACATAACTGATTACGCTTTGTACTTCTTTAATGCAACTTTTGAGGCAAACACGGTTTGCTTGTGAAATCATTGTCGGAATATTTAAACCCTGCTGTCCTGTTCACGTGTTAAATATCGCGCATATCGATTTGCTAAAGTATTAAGAAAGTGCAGCTGTTCAGGTGGGGAGTTAAAGATTTTGTGATTTAATTGTTGAGGCATTCTGGGAAAGTGAGTATCTTTAGATGAACAACATGAGCGAGAGCGAGCACGTAGCACCTCAAGTCCGGTGCAGAGTTCAGTCCATGCACTATGACACGTGACAGATCACCTGGGGGGAGTTGTGGGTGATAAAATGCAAGACTGGGCCTGCAACAGGTTGATGCTGCTCATAACGATCACGGAAGGATGTGCGTGAGCACACCATTTGAAAAGTGTGTGATGGATTATAATAATGCTGAAAGGAGTTGTAATGAAGGACTGGTTTGTGCAGAGGCAGATCACCACATGTCGCGGTAAGCGTGCTTTAGATTTTCGCAGCATCAAAGATAAAATCAAGGTTCCGTGGGTGAACACGGGGTCATGACCTTTTCTGAACTATGGGATGCTTGGATTTCAGATATGCGAAGTGTTTATTTAGTTGGGATGTTGTATAACTCTCGTGATTTAAGTTAACGATTGCAGGAATAGAACAGCAGTTGGGGCATGATGCAGCAGCTTTTAAAGTTCAATTATTTCAGAATTAAATGGTTGTTTGCAGTTTATGTATTATATTATAAAATCCATAAATGAATTGATGGTTTTATATATTTTTTAAATTATTTTTTAATTCTTTGTACCCTAGATACCCCTGACGAAGGGAACTTCCCGAAATGCATTGGGTTATTTTAAATAAAATCGTGACATGAGGAAGCATGTAATTCTCCTGTGTTTTTGTGAAAAACTACGAATAAATAGAATGAGTAAAATGAATTGAAGAAAAATAATAAGGAGCAAAGGTGAAGAATTAAGGAGAAAAATATGGAATAATTGAGGAGTTAAACTTGAATTTGATTTATTGGATTCATTCGCGATGGCGTGGCTGTGCCGCTTGAATGGGGCCTCAAAGTGGCTCCTTCGTCTACCTTCTACATTGCAGCGCAATTGGGCGGAGCGCGGAGCAAGCGTGCACGCCAATAGATGTTGAAGCTATTGAGTACACTGAGTATGGAGTACAGTTAAAAGGAGTACAACGGTGTGCATCTCACCACCCTTGATTTGCAGTTGCCTATTTGGCCCATATATTCATATGTCTGGGACATGGTCTGCAAGATGTTTCCGTTTGACCCTGAAGGCTTGTGGGCCTCCGTGGCTCAAATCATTCAGGGTGGTCAAGATGAAGCCATATGTCATTAGGTCTGGCCTGGATATGACTGACTGCTTGGGTCAGACAGTCGGCACTAGTGTGGTGGTATTCAATGGAATTTATGGGCTAATTCTGGGTGTGTCCAGGCATTCCTTCTGGATATGCCTTTTGACGTCTCGTCTGTTTGGTGAGATGGAAGATTTGGCCCTGGAAAACTATAAAGGGAGCTGAGCCACAGTGCTTTCTTTGGGCCTTTCTGTGCCTGCCAGGTAGTTTCTCCAACAATTTTGTTTCTTTCGAGGGTACTCCAGAGGGTTAACGTACAGACCGCACCAGGTGCATTTACAGCAGTCACCCCAGTCCTTTTGGGATTGAAGACTGGGTGCAGACCGACACCGTGCAGGTCACCAGAGAGAGTGATCATGCCAGGTGCTCAACCCTGCGGAATCAGCCTCCAAGCCTACTTGGCTTGCCATTAGTGGCACATGACGACTATGTAGTAGGCTGGCTCCAACACTTTCTTCAAGGGTGGCATGGGATCATGTCAGACAGAAGGGTCCTGCAGATTGTTCAATGGGCTATACCCTTCCCTTCCGACCCACTGCATCTCCTACCCACATCAGAGCGCCTTTCAGAAGAGATCCTGGCCATTTTGTTGCAGGAGGTGCAGGCTCCATTTTCCAAAGAGGCCAGAGAGGGTGCTGGCCTCGGAAATAGCAACTAGTTGTTACTCCTGCTATTTCCGCTTGCCAAAGAAGTACAGAAGCCTATTATAGATTTCCACCCTCTTAGTGCTTTTCTGCAGAGAGAGGATTCAAGATGCTCACACTAGCCCAGGTTCATGTCTGCCCTTGGTCTAGGTGACTGGTCCTGCAGGATGTGTATTTTCATATGCCCGGTCTGCAGTCCCACAGAGTAACCTGCGGTTGAAAGTAAGCCTCAGCATTTTCAATTTACCATGCTCCCCTTAGGCCTCAACAGTGCGCCTTGGATTTTTTCAAAAGTGATGCCTGTGGTCGCAGCACACTTTCAGAGGTTGGGAATACCAGTTATTCCCTACCTCAAAAACTGACTTTTGAAGGTGGGCTTGCCACAGTTAGACAACCTCCAGACAACTGCAGACCTCCGTGGGGGTCACAGTCAACCTGTCTGAGTGACACCCGACTCCTAAGCAGAGGATCCTTTTCATTGGAGTCCTATTGGATACGGTGCAGTTAAGGACATTCTCTTTATCACAACCAGTCCATGACATTCGGTCTGTGATCAAAATGTTTCAGCCTGGTCCTGGGTCTCAGTGACAACGGCACTGAGGCTTCTTGACCTCCTGCATCCTGCTCTTTGTTTATGCCAGCTGACATTTTGGGGGGCTCAGTAGTGGAACTAGAAGTCTCAGTGGGTCCTGCACCGAAGAAACAAGTCAGACTCTATCCAAGTTTTGAAGGAGACTGCAAAAGATCTGCAGTGGTGGCTGTTTAACCGCAATTGGACCAGCGACGGACCTCTCTTCCTTTCTCATCCCGGGGGTGACATTGGTGACTAATAAATTGCTGCTTGGTTGGTAAGGTCATCTTGGAGAGGTGGAGATTAGAGTACTCTGGATTCCAGCGCAAACCCAGCTCAATTTGTTGTAGGTGCAGGCCATTTTCCTGGTGTTGAAGGTCTTTACTTTCCATCAAAGGAAGGCTGGTCTAAATCTTCACGGGCAACACCACTGCCATGTGGTACTGTAATAAGCAGGGTGGTGTAGGGTCCTGGGTTCTGTGCTGGAAGACTGCATCTCTGGAGTTGGCTGGGAGGACCAGGGCAGACAAACTCAGTTGAAGGTACTTGGAGAGGCTTGGGTTGAGTTTTTCGTCGCCACCGAAGACGCTTTTGAGCGCCAGACTTCCCAAGAAAGCTCTCTCTGGGAGACGCAGTCCAGCTAGAGTAGACCAGAGAACTTCTATGTGCTTTTTCACCTCTACCTCTCCTGCCCCGAGTTCTGAAGAAGATCGAGAACATCTGGGTCCAAGTCGTTCTTCTGGTTCCAGATTAGGCCAGGAGAGTGTTGTACCTGGAAACCGGTCATAAGCATCTTTCCCCTGATCAATCTTTTGCTAGGATCTTCGGTCGTAGCAGCAGGGTGGGGTTCTGCACCCAGGCCTGCATACTCTACACTTCCATATGTAATGATTGAGCGATGGCAGTTGGCTGCATTCAGCCTCCTTTCCTAGGTTGTGGATGTTTTCCTTGCAGCATGGTGCCCCTATTTTTTTTTTTTTTTTAAACATAATTATTGGTATGTTCTGATATTAACATGACTGTCATCACTGTTTTATACAAAATATCCATATGTTTATAACATAAATACATAACGCATACTGAGAATAACATTACACATTGCAACAATATATTATTGTTACTAGCGTACTATCCTCGATTTCAGATACTTGCATCTTATGTAAGTATGCGTTCTGGGGTCCCTGTGTGCCATTGCTCACAGCTTTGCTACATCATGGTTTATAAATTGTAATCATTTCTAACCGCATCTTGCTTATGACACATCCATCCTGAACCGTCATGCCAGGATCTTATTTATATATGTCACTAACATACAAAACCTGCCATTCGGGCCTAATCATCACTTTACTGCGAAAAAAAAGGGGAATTATATGATGATAAAATGTAAAAAGAAATCTCTAGAGGATACCAATAAGACAGATTTTCTAAAACATTCAAACTAAACGAACTTATAATATCAAAAAAAATCTGCCATCTATGGAGTACAAACAAAATCAATCCTGCATGACTGGGTACGAAGGTGTATTATCGGTGCATTTCCACATAGTAGCTCATCAAGTCGGAAATTGAATCAGTGCGCATAACTAAATGTAATTACCAACCAGCAAAGGTGACCTCTATGTCTAAAGACAGATGGGGTTCGGGTGACCACCCACAATGGACCAGGGGGTGCGGTAATTTTCTATTCTGTGCATTCTAAGCATATCTTCTCCACTTAGCTGAGCGATGAGTCACTAGTGTATCTGTCACAGATCAGCAGATAAGGTATTGTCTACTTCCATTGTGTTGCCGTTTTGTAGGGCAGTGAGTAATGCGTCCCAGCCTTGCGCAATAGGATATTTGCGGAGCCCCGCTGTTTCCTCTCTATTTAATGCCGTACTTTCCGCTTGTGCCCATATTATGAGTGAACGCTTCCAGCTAATTGTCTCTGGAGGATCCACATTTTTCCATTTCTTAGTTATTAGAAGTTTTGCAGTAATTAAACCTAAATCTCGGAATCTTGAGGTAACCTTATTTTTTTGGGATCTGGCATAGAGCCCTAGAAGGCAAACTTCCCATGACAACGGTAGTGGCGTGTCTGTGCATAAAGCTAGGACCGTGATTACCTCCTGCCAATAATGTTGAAGGGATGCGCAAGCCCACAGCATATGTAGCAGGTCCGCATCTGGATGCCGACAGCGCAGGCATGCAGAGGTGGCGATACGGAAATATCTATTTAACATGTCAGGCGAGAGGTATGCCCTCTGTATGATGTATGTTTGTATAAGCTTGAACCTGGAGTTCCTTGGTATGTTCCTGGCACCCGCTAATATGGCTTTCCATTCCCTATCAGTCCAAAGCCGGCCTCTATCTGCCTCCCATCTAACTCTGAGCCGCTGCATCGGCTTCAATGTATGTGTAAGCAGCGCTTCTACCAGCCAATGCACCACATGCGATCCCGCTCCCATTACATGTAAATATTGTAATAATAGATGTGTCGGTGGCTCAGTTGTTAGATCCCCCCAGGCGGCTGACAAAGCCTTCAAAAGGGAGGTATGTAGAAGGAATTGGCCTGCCGGCAACTCAGCATCTTCAACCAGCGTCTCAAATGTTAATAATACGCCGTCTCTATATAGATCGCCCAAAGTGTCCAGCCCCACCGCGTGCCAGGTCGCCAGAGCTGTCTCCGATGTACCCAGTCTACCCCTTGGCGTCCCCATTAGTGGCAAAATCGAGGCGTATGGAAGTGTCGTGCGGGTAAGATATAGACACCTTTTGTAACATTTATGAGCCAATCCCAAGTGTAATTGTGGTGGTCGCGGAAGTTTGGCAACTGGATGGAACAGATGACAGATTTGAGAGTGGGTCCAAGGCTGGTGCATAGTCGCTGTGTCTTCCAGACACCTGCCCTCCAGCCATTTCGTCGCCCACTGGAGCTGGGCAGCTAGATAGTACAGTTCCATATTGGGGACAGCCAGCCCACCCTGACTAGTGGGAGCATACATCTTCCACAAAGCAACTCGCGGCCTCCCCTTGTTCCATATTAAGTCCCGGAATAGCCGTTCCTGCTCTCGGAAAATCCTAGGTGGGATATAAAGTGGGAGGTTTGAGAAGTAATATAGCAGTTTGGGAAGTACGGTCATTTTCAGCAGGGTGATGCGGCTCATGACATTCAGCGGAAGTGTTTTCCAAAACTGCGTTTGAGCTCGTATGGCCGAGATTGCTCTCATCAGATTACCCTCTAATAAGTCATCAGGTAATCGGTATATAAAAATACCAAGGTATCTGAAGGTGGTGGGATACCATGTGAGGAGCGAGCCATTCAGAAAGACATCTTCCTCTATTGTGTCGGTGTTAAATGAATAGATCCCCGATTTGGCCCAGTTGACCCGGAGCCCTGACTTCTCCTCAAAGGTTTTGAGTATATCTGCAATGGACGTCGGGATCGCAGTTACATCCCGGAGATATAACAGCAAATCGTCTGCATATAGGGAAACGGCGTGTAGCCCATCTCCCAGCCGTATACCCCACTCTTCGCCATCTCTCCGGAGCAACATTGCTAAAGGCTCCATAGCTAGGGAAAACAGCAACGGAGACAATGGGCAGCCCTGACGTGTCCCTCGCCTCACTCTAATGCGGTCCGAGATTAACTTACTGGTGTGAACCCGGACAGTGGGTCGTTGATACACTAGACGAATCATATTTAAGTAGTGCTCCCCCAGTTCGTATTTACCCAACACAGCTGCCAGGTAAGGCCATTTCAAAGAATCGAAGGCCTTCTCCAAGTCCAGCACCAGGCAGCCCGATCGGGGCCAACTGTGCGTTGCATACTGTTGCACTCTAAAAAACCTACGTATATTAAGAGAAGTGCACCGTGCGGGAACAAAGCCGTTCTGATCAACGTTTTCACTAAGGGTGAAAGACGCCTGGCTAGTAGCGATGCAAAGATTTTATAATCTGTGTTAAGGAGCGCAAGCGGACGATAAGAGCCCAGGAGATCGGGATTCTTATCAGGTTTAATGAGGGAGACCAGCAGGGCCTCATTCTGCGTGGTGGTGAGAGTAGAGTCATCGAGCGCAGTTTCGTACACTTTTAGCAACTGCGGCACTAAGATGTGTGTATATGCCTTGTAAAATTCGGTCGGTATGCCATCTGGTCCCGGTGACTTCCCATTGGACAGTGAGAAAATACTGTCCCGAATTTCCTCTGAGTGAAGAGGGGTGTTTAATTCTTCACTTTGGGTGCGTGTAGGCCGCGGCAGATCTAGGCCTTCTAGGTAAATCTGTAACTCTAAGGGCGTAACTCGCACGCGAGATTTATACAGATCCTGATAATACGTTACAAACGCACCATGAATCTCTCGCTGCGTATATGCGATTTCCCCGTTTGCCATTCTCACCGATGCTATCGGTGTGGACGACTCGTTTTGGTGGATGAGCCATGTAAGCAGCTTGCCTGCTTTGTCACCCATATGGTGTGTCCTCGCCGAATGAGCGGCGTAATTGAGACTATCTCAGCCGCTCTAGCAATTGTGCATGTTCCTCCTTGTGTTGGTCCAGCCGCCCCTGGGTACCATCTATGACTGCCTGCTCACTAGCGGCCAGGCTCCGTTTTAAAATAGTAAGTTCCTTTTCCAGTTGCGCACGCATACCCGCCTGTGTCCCCAAACAGTGCCCCCTAACGACCACCTTAAGGGCGTCCCATTCCACCAGTGGCGACGTGGCTGTACCCGCATTTTCTTCAAAATATTGTGCCACGGTGGTGGCCAACAAGTCCCGGAAAGGCGCGTCAAGGAGAACATCTGGCTGGAGGCGCCATATTGGGATCAGTGGCAGCTCGACCTCCCACTGTAACTCCATTACATGCGGGTTATGATCAGAGTGTGTGCGTCCCATATATGAGGATTCGGGAATATATGGTAGGAGATCATTCGACACCATGAAGCGGTCCAGGCGCACATGGAGTCTATGGGCCCCGGAGTAGTAGGAGTATGAACTATCTAGCGGGTTTCTATGCCGCCACACATCAGAGAAGCGCCATTGCGTAGCCCAATGTGCCAACACTTTCGCAGCTGTGTGCGTGGCAGTGCCAGGCAAGGGGGGGAAAGATCGGTCTAGGGAGACGTCCAGCACACAGTTGGAGTCACCACCTAAGATCATAGGGGTGTCGTGCCATGTGGATAATTTTTGCGACATCTGATCTAAAAAGGCTGCCTGGTCAGTGTGGGGCGCGTAGAGTGATGTTAATACTACCGGCTTACCGTCTAATACCCCCTTAACTATAACATATCTGCCCTCCCCATCCACCATTGTGTCCACCACACGAAATGGAGTACCCGGTCTGACCCACACTAGAACCCCCGTGCGTACGCGGAATAGCCCGTCGCATACAGTTGCCCCCTCCAGCGTCTGTGAAGGCGTGTGACTTCTGCTTGAGCTAAATGAGTCTCCTGAAGGAGTGCTATTTGTATGTGATGGCGTTTTAGATAGGAATATATGAGGTAGCGGCGTGCCGGGCTGTGGATGCCTCACACGTTCCATGTGCCTATCTTAATGGGCGCCATAACTAGTGAGTGTCAGGGGTGCAGGTGGCCCCATTCAGCCAAAGGGCGGGAAAGGTTGGCAGCAGGTGTGTAGAGGTCATTCTAGAGTGTTTCACTGCGCAGACCAACTTTACAGCAATCATACCCTTGTTGAAAGATGATGACATAATAAACATATAAACAACTCACAATCAAAAATACCATGAGAGCAATTTTGCAACAAGCAATCGCCCAAACTTGAAATACAATAGTACACAACTAACGTCTGGGGGAGACTATTGTGCACAGCAATCTAAGAACTAACTAAAGAAAAGGAGGGGACCGTCATTTGCGGCTAAGCATGTCTCTGGCTAGACACTTGTAAGACAGGGCCGCTGCCTCTTTGTTATATGTAAAATTCCCATACATTAAGGAGCTAACAGGGAGAGCATGTCAGCAGTTCCAGGACCTGTCCCGCAAAAAAAACGACATCTGCATGACTATCAAGCATAAACATTACAGTTCAGAAACAACATACAGAGTCTTTTATACTTGCGTATCCAGTGAAGCCGTGTGGCTTTCAGTCTATGGAGGAGGGGAGAGGTGGACAATTGACATGTGTATGCTCAAGCAATATTGTCAGAAGTCTGCGGGTGACATGTGGCAGCACGCAGGAGCCTTGGGAGACAGGAAAATAGTCCGAAAGTTCCTTGTCACTTAGCGGCCCTTGCCGATCAGAGTCTGAATTGGATTCTCCTTCCGGCGATCCGCTGATGTTCGCCACGGCTTGTACCGCCTCAAGTTGTCCGCTCAATATCAACTCTGGTGTTAGGCCAAAAGGCCCGAGAGGTCGAGGATTGCAATTTTCTTCGTCTTCTCCGGCGTCGTCGTAGAGTAGTCTCTGGCAGCGATTCTCCACGCCCAGTTTCTGATGATTTGTAAGAATCCAGCCATTCCTCTGCATTTTCCGGGGTGGTGAAAAAATGGGTCTTACCATTTGCAATAACCCTCAGTTTCGCAGGAAACCGCAAAGAATACTTAAGATCACACTGCCGCAAGCGCCTCTTCACCGCTAGATAAGAGTGTCTCTGTTTCTGAACTTGGAAAGTGTAGTCCGGGAAGATCATGACTTTATGATTGTTCACTTGTATTTCCTGCAGTTTTTGAGTCTCTTGGAGAATGGCATCTCTGTCTCTATAGTTTAATAAGCGGATTAAAAGCGGCCTCGGGTTCGAGCCCGGAGGTGGGGGCTTGGCAGGCACCCTATGCGCTCTTTCAACAACAAAGTGTGGAGATAGGGCCTCCCCTGGCAGCAGCGATCGGATCCAATCCTCTGCGTAATGCACTGCATTTCGTCCCTCCACTCCCTCCGGAAGGCCCACGACGCGTACATTATTGCGGCGGTCCCTGCCTTCAGCATCCTCAGCTCTGTCTTCCAGGAATTCCACTCGTTTAATAAATCACGAAGGTTCTTCTCGGCCGTGGACACTCGCGGTGAAACTTCTGCAATGTCCCCTTCAGTGGCAGCAGTACGATCTGCGAGTTTCCGATGGTCTGCATGCAGCAGCGTAAGATCAAGCGCCACTTTGTCTATTTTGCCTTCTAAAGAAGTGCGTATTTGATTCATCGTCTCTCAAAGCTTCTCAAATGCCGCCAGCACTGCGTCAAGCTTATGCGCCATGGGGTCCGCTGTCTCCACCCCTGCCATCTTGTCTGCCTGCGCCCGAGTCTGTGGGTGAGGGGCTGCCGCACCCCCAGTGCCAACCTTCGTTCGACCCCCCTCGTGACATGGAACAGTAGATAGCGAACGCCGAGCTGGATGTATCACCCCTCAGGTGCCCCTGGAGCAGACCCTGGGATCCACACCCACCATCCGCGGCATTCAAAGTTCAAGATTGACTAGACGGAGCAGATGCGACTCACCAGCGCTGCTCGTGGCTGCACCGCGATAGCCTCGACGTGGAAATAGTCAGGCGGGTCCCACTGTCTCTGAGCTCGGCGTTGCAGCCTTGGGAGGCAGGGCGTGTCAGGTGTAGTGGACTTCAATGTGTGGCCAGTCACAAGTCTGCGGTATCCCAATCAGAAAGACTCCGGAGAGAAAGGCGTGTGCTGCGGCAGACCGCACCAAATCAGGACGTATAACAGCAGGGTGTCGCCAGCAGAACTCACCCTGAACTTCATTGGGTGATCCTACATGCCCTTCTCCTCTCAGCAGATATTGTCCCAAAACTTGCCTCGATAGACCTGACTTTAACTGTTTGGTCATTGCAGCATGGTGCCCCTATGCTAAGTCCATTTATGCTGGGCCCTGGGACAAATTTGTGGTCTGGTGTCAGGTGCGTAGAACAGACTTGCTCCAGGTAAACTGTTGGATTTCTTATTGTTTTTGTCTTTGGCCCAGCAAGGACTTGCAGTGGGCACTATTAAAGGTAATTTGTTGTCCCTTGTGACTTTTTTGTGTTTGCCAGACCGACCAACCAACCATGTCTGAATCACCTATTGTGATGTGGTTTATAAAAGGTTTAACACACGTTTCCACCTAAACTCTTAGAGAAGCCACAGTGGGCTCTCAATCTGGTCCTGACTTTCCTTGTGTGCTCCCTTTGAACCAATGCACAGCTGCTCGTTGCGTCTTCCGACTCTGAGAACTGTGCTCCTTGTCGCTATTACTTCAGCTTGTCACATGACTGAACTTCAGGCTCTCTCAGTGCAGTCACTCTATACCAGCTTTTTCCCAGAGAAACTGGTGTTGAGGACCAAGGCAGCCCTTTTGTCAAAAGTAGTGATTCCTTTTTGCGTTGGGCAATCCATCACCCATCCAATGTCCTTTGCTTCACCTCACCCCTTGAAACAGGAGAAAAGGCTCCATCGACTGGAGCACAGAAGAGCCTTGAGCTTTTACATTAATGGTATCAAGGACCATCAGTTTGATAATTAGCTCTTTGTTGAGTTTTTTTGGGGACAAAGAAAGGCAAGGCAAGGCAGTGCAGAAAGACGTTGTCGAGATGGCCTGCTATGCACTGACCAAGTAGCGGCCTCTGGAAGGTCCGAGGGCTCATTCCACCAGAGCGAAGGCAGCCACCTCATCATTGGCACGTCTGGTCTCGACATTTGCCAGGTCGGGACGTGGGCGTCCATACTCAAGTTCATGAAACGATTCCTTGATGGATAGCCAGAGCCAATGGGAAGGGCATTTTGCCTGTTTTGGTCTGAGCTATTCCACTGATCATCCACCTTGTGACGTACTGCTCTGGTATCTACTCTAAAGCTGAGGAATTTGCAGTTGGAAGTATTCGTCAGAAGAATAAGGTACTTCTATTTGGTAATGTGCTTTCTGGTGGATACTCTGGCTGCAGATTCCTCACTGCCCTTTCCAACCTCCGCATTCTTTTGAATGGTCTCTTTTTCCATCTGCCAAAAGATCCCAAGTTGGGAATCTGCACACGTTTCCAAACCCAGTCTGACGCCTGGCATAGTCTAAAAGTGAGGCATCTGCGATTAGAGTATCCACAAGAAAGAAAGTTGCAGAAGGTAGGTATTGTCCTCAAATGTTAGCAGATCTTTTTAAGTACATTATCCCATTTTTTTGTATTAGTACACTGCATGTACATTTGATTATTCTTTCATGACATATCACACTCTGCTGTACCTCCTAGTCCATTAGTGACTTAAATATCTATTCAGGTTTCAGTCTCTCTTTTTTTAATTGCTGTTTATCCTCAGTTAAGAGGCTTCATGACCTGTAGACAATTATATTGAAGGGAAGCCTCTGCTATGGCAAATGGCTTCTATGGCAACATTCTAATGTGGTTTTATCTCTAAGTCTAATTATGTGGGGATTACATTTATATCCATTCTATTTAGTATGATAACTTGTAGCAAATTAAATCTGCAGTTTCTAGAGAAAATCTTTAAATTAGCTCTTAAGGAAAAAAAATTTCTTGTGAAAATATGTTTTCGCCTTAGAAAATGAAATTCACAAACTTTTTCCAGGACAACATCTGGAAACCTGTGACTACTACAGGTTTCCGGGTGTAGTTTTGGGTAGAGTTTGTATTCTCCAAAATGGTAAACCTTCCCCCATTCATGGGTATAATTTATCAGGTATATACTTCTGGCTGACCTTGAGAGCTATATATTTTAAGTGGACATGAAACCTACCTGTACATCAATCCTTCTTTCTGTCTAATTGTCCTCCTTCCCTCTATCTGTGCTTTCTTGTCTGCTGACTGACGATATCTTTGTGGTACTGTGCGTATGTATTCCTGTGTGTTGGTTTGTAGACATAGGCACCTGGCTCATACTGGCGTGCCCTGGGATCTCCTAACATTCTACTGTTCCTAACTCTGTCAGGTCCCAGTTCTCATGCTGTTTGGATCATTTGCTTTGTACGGCTCATTCCTAATTCCTTCTCTTATGCTTACTTTTCATTCTCCTGCTGCATTTATCACTTTGAGATGGCCTTGGAGCATCCTAGAATGACGCATGCAACCAACATAACTAAGCCTCTCAGTCTGTGTGCATGGCTGTCTGTTTGCTCGTCTGTGTTTGGCTGGACCTAGTTATGTCAATTTGCATATTTGTATATGCGTTATCTATGTCGACATGCATGCTTTGTTAGCGTATGTTTTATCCTTGCTTTTATTGCTTTCAAAACTCTTCCAGGTTCACTGTGTCTTTCTTGTTTGGCTGGTGAGGATTTGGCTGGAGTTCACAGTGCCAGTTTTATGTTTATTAGTTGCTCTCCTGCTTAACGTGGCTCTTCTTGTCCCTCAACACTTGTTTTTTTCCTTTTTCTCCTCTCATTAGAAGAGGTAGGTCTAGTTGTTAAGAATATACTACTCCCCAACCTTCCATGACTAGTATGGGGCTTGCAGATAGTGGCAAGTGTGCATAATCAGAAATTCCTTAATGTCCTCTTTCACATTCCTGCCACTCATCACAACTTTCACTTCACATTGCTAGGCACTAACAGATCTCTAAATTGAAGTTGCACCTATTGGTCTGTCGCATGCATAATGACCTGACATTTGGAATAATATATTTTCAAGGTTCTGAGTTGGCCTTCTCAGTGAGCAGCTTCCTAATTGCTTTCTGAGATACCTTCAGCTCCAATACCTTTCAAACATAAACAAATTAAGGCTCGGCATTGTAATTGGCTAGTCATGTGTGTGGATGCTTGAATGAATCTCCTTTTGCCTCTATGTATAAAAGGAACAATGATGCATGCTAAATATAGCAAATTGGAACTGGAGAAGCCGCAACAAAGTGAAAGGGTAAGTATTGTATACTGTTTGCTGCAGGAATGATCCCTGTTTGTAAATATTTGCATGTGTCAATTATTGCATATAATCAAACTATATAAACTGCAGCCCTGGATGTATGCAGAACAAACTCTGGTCGACCTACGCTTAGGGTACATCATCTTGGACAGCCTCCGCACCAAAATGGGAAAAACACCCTCTGATTGAATGCCATATCAGCAGTTCCGGCTCTTCCTTTGCCCTCATTCATTGGGGATGTGTTGTAATCATACTATAGGTGTTGTTGCCTTTAAATGCTGTAACCAGCGCATGCCAGGAATGCTCACAGTCTCCATGGAAGCTTGGTTTTAAATGTGTCAGTAGGAGACTGGGAGCTGAACTGGCTGGCAGTTATCGTTGGTGGTGTTTGTACTCTGCAATAAATTTACATATACTGCATCAAACTCCACTTTTTAACACTGGCAGGCAGGATGGTCTGTAAACTGGGTCATGGAACCTACCTTGTCAGGGGATGAGTGGACCAAATTGTGGAGTATGATGAGTTGCTTCTTACAATAAAGTCATATGTGGTGAAGGGTTGGCCAGAATATAAAACGTTGAATCAGGATTTGAGACCATTTCTGGTCAGTGAGAAATTAGCTTACTTTGTGTCAGAACAACCTCATCAGAGGGGATAGATTTGTTCCTCCCTAAGGTTTTTAAAGTAAGGTGGTTAATCTTGGTCATGAGGGTATATCGAAAGAAGCCTCACCAAAGCTCGGATGAGGGAAAGATATTGGTGTCCAGGCATGAACTGGGAGGTGGAGAATGTAGTCAAGGAGTGTTACTTATGGGCTGCAAATGACAAAACTCGTGTTACCAATTCAGTCCCGTTGTCTCCGGCTGAGGTGCCGAATACCATGGACAAAGCTGGGTCTAGATATTATGGGCCCTTTTGAATTGTTGCCACATACGCAGAGGTTTGTATGTCTTCTGGTAGACTATTCGTCCAAATTGGTATCAACCAGGTGTGAATATGGTGAATACCAAGATGGTGTTGGAGTTCCGGAAAGATGAATTCACGAGTGAAGGAATACCCAAGTATCTAGTTACTGCTAACGGGGTGCAGGTTGTATCTCAAGAGATGCAGGACTTATTGACTGAGTTTGGAATAACTTACCAAAGAACTGCTCTCTATGCACCACAGGCCAATAGTGTAGCAGAACAAATTAATAAGATGGTGAAGGCTTATGCTCAGAGAGCAATTGAAACCAGAGTTCCTCTTAAGGATGTGCTGAAAGAGATGTGGTTGGCACACCGCACTGCCCCTAATTGTGCCACACAAGGGTCACCTTTTGAGTCATTAAGGGACAGGCTGGCTATTTCTAAATTGAATCCGGAATGGTTACCTAATAAGAGGGCAGTGTGCTTGGGTGAGGAGGGTAAAAGTTCTAGACTGAGATTATATCAATAAAAGCCTAAGCGTAGGTATGGCGAGAAGAACTTTGTCAGAAGTAAGAAATGGAGTGTGGGAGATCTGCTTCTAGGGAAACCGAGGAGGGAGAAGAAAGGTGTGACCGAGTTTATGGGCATTTTGTTATCACTGCCATTGGGAAAAATGTGGTGACTGTAAATACAGGTGGGACATGGAGCATGTCTTGGCTCGTGAAATATTCTGGTAACAGGAGCAATTAAAGTTTGGAAGGTGACAAAGTGCTACCCAGCGCAATCGTGCCTGACAGTGTTGTGGTCTCATCTGGTGACTCTTCCATGGGAAATACCCCTGGAAATGTTCTTGAAGAACCGCTTTTAACAAGGCCCAGAAGGGCACCTAGTCACTGCAAGGATTACATTCTGAATAATCTGCTGTTTTTATTTCTCTTGGTTGTTCTGTTAGTTTTTACTAGCAGTTGTTTTCAAATTATTTCTTTGTTAATATTTGTTATTGAATTTTGTGTTTGCCTTTGGTTATATTGTGGAGTAAGGGAGATGTGTTGTAATCATACTACAGATGTTGCCTTTTAAGTGCTGTATCCAGCGCATGCCAGGAATGCTCACGGTTTCCATGGAAGCTTGCTTCCAAAGGTGCCAGTTGGAGACTGGGAGCTGAACTCGCCAGCAGGTAACGTTGGTGGTGTTTGTATTCTGCGATAAATTTACTTCTACTGCACCAGACTCCACTTTTTAACAGTATGCTATCGACAGTATTAAATAAAAGTTATGGACTTGAGGGTAATTCAGCTCCCACTTCTTCATAATTAAATTGTTAGGTGAGCACTCCTAGGCGTTACTTTGGTTGTTGATTACTCGTACTTTCTTTCGGACTCTTCTGTGAGCGATCCTACTCCTCTAGTGTAACCAAATGCTAGACTTTATGTAATCATTGGTTACTTCCCTCCTTAATTATTGCAGTTCCTTTTTCAGGAGAAAATAATTGCAGATGCAGCAAAAGTATTTAATCTGGCATCAATCAATCAGCATTTGTAGAGCGCGGCACGGTCACCCCTGGGGGTATCTGGGCGCTGGGATGCGAGGTCTGTGTCGATAAGCCAGGTCTTGAGGAAACAGCATGAAGAAGGAAGAAACTAGCAGAAAAAGACAAAACATAGGGCAGAAAAATGAGCAAGCAGAAAAGGCCAAACCGAGGGCAGAAAAGGCCAAATAGAGAGTAGAAAAACGAGCAAGAAAAAGCAAAACGGGGCAAAAAAGCAAGCAGAAAAGGCAAAACAGGGCAGAAGAGGGCAACACAAAGGGCAAAAAACCCAGCAGAAAAGGCAAAACAGAGGGCAGCAGGTAAACAGGCAGTGGAGGGTAACGGACTGCGGGCAAGCTGGACAGGAGCACTGTTGACAGGGGAGCTGGCACAAGGACCTGCTCAGTGGGGTCGCGCAGCTGCACCCATTGGGTGGGGCGTTGGGTGGTGGGAGGAGGGAAATGGCAGGAAGAGGGAAGAAACGAGCAGAAAAAGATAAAACAGAGTGCTGAAAAAAGGCATAACAGAGGGCAGAATAACGAGCAGGAAAGGCAAAACTGAGCAGAGGAGGGCAGAACAGAGGGCAGAAAAATGAGCAGAAAAGGCAACCCATAGGGCAGAAAAGGTAAAACATAGCAAGAAACGACCAGAGGAGCCACAAACAGAGGGAGGCAGTAGAGGGTAGCGGACTGTGAGTAAGCTGAACAGGAGAACTGTGGCACAGGGAGCTGGCACACGGACTTGCGCTGCGGCCTCCATTAAGTAGGTCCTGAGGAGAGGGCGGGGTGCTGGGTGGCGGGAGGAGGGAAACAACAGGAAGAGGGAAGAAACCAGCAGAAAAAGCAAAAATAAATGTAAATAGATTTAACCACTTTAAATTCTCTGTTTACTTTTGTTATAAGAGTCCACCATAGAGCTCTTCGCCACGTGAACAACTGCTAACAGCAGAAAGGCAGTTTAACTACAGATTCTGATTCCACACTTTTCCCTGCCTTGTATCCAAGATCCAGCAGGCTAGTAAATTCCATCAAGATAATTCAGACAGGTCAAATGCAGACAGTCCATGAGTAAAGATTCACACAACGTCAGATAATTAAAACAATAAACTAGGTCCCGAAGTAATAGCCGCCACAGGGGGAACTGGCAGGTTTCATTACCCTAATGACAAGATTGATGCCTGGAATCATTGCGCCCTGTTGAAGATATGTTAATATTCCTCGCCTAATCAGTTGTGTTATACAAAGTATTCAATGTGCTTATGATGCACTTCTCTTCAGTTGCCCAACAACTGCCATAAATGGGTTGATGGATGGCTTCTCCTGGATTTATTAGTTGTCTTCCTCAAAGGTAGAATGCCATTGTTCAGGGAATATAACTACATATGCCAGCATTTATTTTTACCTAAAATAATTATGCCATTCTTCATTAGCTATCTCAAGGAGCAATGGTAATAATTCATGTTGCATTACAATTTATGCTAGTGATCTTTACAGCATCAACCATTGTCAACAGCTGATTTTTCTGACACTGTGGAGAGTCCTATCTGTGGTTCCCGCTTGTCTGCAGATTTATTGCAGGCCTTTTGGGAAGTGCAAGAAATCAGATCGTGTCTCCTTCACTGTCCAAGAGGACTGCACGACCTAGGAAGAAAATGATTCTAGCTACCTCTTCGGTGCCTGATAACTATCTCATGCTGTTGGGGGGCAAAAGATGGAATGGGGAGGGGGGGACGCATATGTTGTACCTCTAATGTAAAATGCAATAAACTACATTAAAAAAACAAAAAACCTGAGGATGGGGAGAAGGTGGGGTGTCTGTCTCCTCATTGATTCCATTCAGCAGTGGTGTGGAATTCTTGTTGTCCAACACCCAGGACATATTGTTTGGGGTCAAGGACCAAAAAACTGTATGCTTTTTTTGCCCACAGCAAAAGTAGCCTGAACACTCTGCAACACATACGATTTGTATGCCAGTTCACACTACCACAATAGAGTTGTGGGAAAGACGCTTGTCTACTGCTAAAGCAAGATATGTGCCATATGCATAAGATGTTCAGGTCCTTAACATAAAGCCTTTACTGTTTGAGTGAGTGCCTTAAGGAAATATGGTGAACTATAAGCTCTGCTTGCATTAATAACAGTTGTCCCACTGGTGTAAAGGGGACCCACTTAAACTAGGATCGATGAATGTTGGTTTACTCTATGCTGACTATGTTGTTCTGTTGGATTTAACCCCAATAGGACTTCAGAGGCACCTTTCTGAGCTGGGATCCTATGCTGGTGAACACTTTTTAAAAATAAACATCTCTAAGAGCAAAGTTATGTTTTTTAGGTCCTGGGGGTGCAGAGTTAGGAAGGATTTACACTGGTTCCTGGGGAATGATAAGTTGGAAGTGGAAAAGCTGTATCCATATCTTGGTAGAATTTTCTGTAGTAATTGCTTAAATAAGGCTCATATAAGTCAGTGTAGAAGTAAGGCATTATCTCAAGCTTCAACCATCCACAGACTATATAAGTGTTGTGGGCAAATGTATTTTACCATGTTGGGGCGGTTTATAAGATTAAAATGCCGTCTTCATTGAGCTATGCCTATGAAGTAATGGAGGAGCAGTATTGGTCCTTTTTCAAAGAGGTTGTAGGGCGTATTTGGCACACAATCTGTAAGTTGCATTTCTCAGCTGTACCTTCTTCCCTCCGGCTTGAATTTGGGCTCCTCGCTACGAATGTGTTTCCTATGGCAGCTGCTTTAAGGTTAGGGGATAACATACTGAATAGTGACTCTGCTGTATCCTGGCTGCACTAAAATATATTTTTTATAGCTAGAAGGGAAGAAGTGTGCCTTCTTTTCAAACTAATGAAAGCTCTGGATATGTTTGAAATTGGTCAGAGTGGCACCTCTCCCCAAGCTTATTTTGAAAAATATGATTAAAGAATCAATTTATGAAGTGAGTCGGAAAAGGGATATTGTACTTTGTGCTCAGCATGCCCGGAATGACATTGTAATTGAGAGTAGCATTTGCAAAAAAACCTACAACCGTATGTTCTATGGCACCTTCTCCATGGTGTGCGCATAACGATTTTGTTACTAAGGTTGAACTTGCTTTCGTTGCAAATTATCACTGGGTCCTGGGAAGGATTACCTAGAGAGGAGAGGCTTTGTGACCTTTGTTGGTATTATGTCTAGGATTTAAATCATGTGATATTTGTTTGTCCTCTCCTACATTCATTGCGACGTCAATTGTTAAGACCACTGTTGATAAAGTACAATATAACTTCGGTAGTGGAGGTTCAGAAATGTCTCTTTGCACCTCCATCAGACCTAGTGTGCACATTTTTTTACATTTATTTTAAACATTTTTTAAATATCTTTTAGATATGTTTGTATGTTGTAATTCCATATTAACTGTATTCGGCTTTGCACCTGTGGAATAGGGCATTTTAGGCTTATTAAATACTTTGTATTGCACAATAGAAGTACCATATTAGTATTGCTCTGTAAAGCTGAATGATTTTCCTTTTTACCTGTTTAGTTTTACTTTTGTCATTTTGAACCACTTATCTGCCGCATTGCATAAAGATCGTATAGCTTCCTGTATTGTTTAACAATTTTATTATGGTGCTTACCTGATTCAATTTTGCATTTGCACTTTTTCTGTCCTCAGGGATTGTAATCTAAAAGTAGAGCATGGTTGTACGCCGAATGGCTTCCTCCTGTATGTTATAATTTTTTATATTTTACACTGTATGTATTGCCCTTTGCAAAACCTTTTTTGTATTTATGTGGACCTCTTTGAGTTCCAAATCATAATAAAATACTTGATTGTAACAGTTGTACCAATGTGTAAACGTTTTCTTTGCAAGATGTAACAATGTGTGACTGTTTATAAGGCTTGCAGAATGCTTCTTTCTTCTGCTCAAATACAGGCCGAAGAAAGACTGAATTAATTTTGAATATATGCACCCCAAAAACTTGAAAAAAATGACAAATGTTGCAGCCAGTTTTGCTAAACTATTGTGCAGCTTGTTTGCTTTCAAAATAACTTGCCCTACAAATATTTGCCAACTGACAAAGATGACAGGTTTACTAACCTACAGTACATTTTTAATGACCATATTAAATACCATTTTCTCTCCAGCATCATTTAAAATTGTTTGATGCCTGCTAATATATATATATATATATATATATATATATATATATATATATATATATATATATATATATATATATATATATCCAACAAAGTTTGTCCCCTAGAAAGAAGCCCACAGCAGGAGGTAAGTGATAAGCGTTTATTTCGGAAGAAAACAGCAGCTTCAAAGACGTGGCAGTGTAAACCCAAAGTAATGCCCAACGCGTTTCGTGCTCTTAAAGCACTTGATCACGGGCTGTTCTTAAAGGCACGCACAAACTGGAACTCCCAGCACCTGTTGTAAATTGCAATACTCTCCCTAGTCGGCGTGGTCAGGCGTACTGCCTGATGGTCTCTGTAGTGCTGGGAAATGTAACTACAGTGAGTAGCTTGTGCAGTGTCTCAAAATTGAAGAAAAATAAACACCCCAGTGGGTTGGTGACACAGTCTCGTACCATTGAAGGTGCACCTCGTTGTTTTCTCCTCGCAGCTCCTGCCTCAGTATGCCAACGTCGGTTGGCGCCAGCATCGATCCGCTTGCATGGTGGTGCTTCTAACGCGGCAGGACTGGCCGCTACAAACAATCCAACAAAGTTTGTCCCCTTGAAAGAAGCCCACAGCAGGAGGTAAGTGATAAGCGATTATTTCGGAAGAAAACAGCAGCTTCAAAGACGTGGCAGTGTAAACCCAAAGTAATGCCCAACGCGTTTCGTGCTCTTAAAGCACTTGATCACGGGCTGTTCTTAAAGGCACGCACAAACTGGAACTCCCAGCACCTGTTGTAAATTGCAATACTCTCCCTAGTGGGCGTGGTCAGGCGTACTGCCTGATGGTCTCTGTAGTGCTGGGAAATGTAACTACAGTGAGTAGCTTGTGCAGTGTCTCAAAATTGAAGAAAAATAAACACCCCAGTGGGTTGGTGACAGTCTCGTACCATTGAAGGTGCGCCTCGTTGTTTTCTCCTCGCAGCTCCTGCCTCAGTATGCCAACATCGGTTGGCGCCAGCATCGATCCGCTTCCACGGTGGGGCTTCTAACGCGGCAGGACTGGCCGGATTGTTGGATTGTTTGTAGCAGCCAGTCCTGCCGCGTTAGAAGCCCCACCGTGCAAGCGGATCGATGCTGGCGCCAACCGACGTTGGCATACTGAGGCAGGAGCTGCGAGGAGAAACAACGAGGCGCACCTTCAATGGTACGAGACTGTGTCACCAACCCACTGGGGTGTTTATTTTTCTTCAATTTTGAGACACTGCACAAGCTACTCACTGTAGTTACATTTCCCAGCACTACAGAGACCATCAGGCAGTACGCCTGACCACGCCCACTAGGGAGAGTATTGCAATTTACAACAGGTGCTGGGAGTTCCAGTTTGTGCGTGCCTTTAAGATCAGCCCGTGATCAAGTGCTTTAAGAGCACGAAACGCGTTGGGCATTACTTTGGGTTTACACTGCCACGTCTTTGAAGCTGCTGTTTTCTTCCGAAATAAACGCTTATCACTTACCTCCTGCTGTGGGCTTCTTTCAAGGGGACAAACTTTGTTGGATTGTTTGTAGCGGCCAGTCCTGCCGCGTTAGAAGCCCCACCGTGCAAGCGGATCGATGCTGGCGCCAACCGACGTTGGCATACTGAGGCAGGAGCTGCGAGGAGAAAACGAGGCGCACCTTCAATGGTACGAGACTGTGTCACCAACCCACTGGGGTGTTTATTTTTCTTCAATTTTGAGACACTGCACAAGCTACTCACTGTAGTTACATTTCCCAGCACTACAGAGACCATCAGGCAGTAAGTACGCCTGACAACGCCGACTAGGGAGAGTATTGCAATTTACAACAGGTGCTGGGAGTTCCAGTTTGTGCGTGCCTTTAAGAACAGCCCGTGATCAAGTGCTTTAAGAGCACGAAACGCGTTGGGCATTACTTTGGGTTTACACTGCCACGTCTTTGAAGCTGCTGTTTTCTTCCGAAATAAACGCTCATCACTTACCTCCTGCTGTGGGCTTCTTTCAAGGGGACAAACTTTTGTTGGATTATATATATATATATATATATATATATATGTTTATATGTTTATATGTTTATATATATATGTTTATATGTTTATATGTTTATATGTATATGTATGTATATATATATTTATATATATATATGTATGTTTATTTAGTTTTCTTTGCATATACAACATAATCTGATGCAAACACACACCCTGAACAGTCCTAAACATCAGAGGGGGATGTACAGTGCAGCTGCTCAGTTTACATTCACATGATGAATTTTCTAGCAACACATTAACTAATGTCAAAGACATCGTAGTAATCACATTTGGTGAATGACAGTCAAGGCCTGTTCTCATCATCAAGAAAGTCATGTCCATAATAGTTCCTCTGTGGATCCTAGAATTTGCAGAATTTTTGGGGACACCCTATGCTCTTATTGGTAACTCTATCTGCAGCCATGTACATATATATCCCTCCCCTTTCTCCACTCTCGTAGTGTGGGAACCTCCGACACTCCCCAGTGCGATGCCTGCCAATATTTAAACAATAATCGAGAATCTGTGTACAACCAATATAGGCAGTGTAAAACCAATATGGATCCCATTCTTTTAAGAAAGTCACAAAAATGCACCTGCGCGTTGGTGGAGGTTGATTACTTTCAGGAACTCACAAAGTTTACAGTAGTAGGCCTGGAAACCTCTGACAGTTGCAGGTTTCCGGACACATTTCTAGCAAACCTTAGTGAATTCCATTGTTGCATGTGCAAATATACAGTTGTATATTTGCTCATATGAAAATCTGCCAAGCAAGTCCAAATTAACTTGTTCAAACTCTTGTTTAATTTTTCTGGACAAACTTGCTTCTCACCACGGCAAAAGCTTTACCTCTTCCTTTGTCGAGAGTTAATTTCCAACCACTTCTGGGCTGGGAAGTGGTTAATGAGGAGTTGGTCAACAGCCATAAACAGGTAGTGTGTGAGAGTGCACTAAATTACAGGACAGTCCAACATTGGAACACCACTTTATCCTACTTGCAGACCCTCTGAGTAGACTTGTTGACAGGGAAAGCTTCATGTGAATAAATCCTTATGAATGAAAAGACCGCTTTTGCATTTGTAAGACAAACATGCATAGATAGCCCACAACGTTGACATCTAACAAGACTAGGTAGAGTTTACCTAGTTTAAAAATGTAAATATTTAATCCTTGAAAAGCACTTACTATATGCTCACAAATCTGGAAAACAAGGTAACTGTACGCAATTAGACGAAGTGATCTGAAAAAGAATTATATAATGTGGAGAAAGTTAGACGGGGGAAATTCCTTGTTTTCAGTTGGTATCCTAAACGCAGAGCCATAATTTAGAATCTGAGTGTATTTACAGTGACATTTTTTGAACTGCTTACACGTAAATTTGCCAGAGCAATTCACAAGATGCTTCTTATGGAATTGTATCAAGAAATAAAGCTATGGCATTTAATGAAATTATGTACAGTTAGATGTCCTGCAAAATGAAAGTGCCAGCATATTAAGAGCCCAACGGTGAACCGAAAACTAGCCTAAACACAGCCCATTCATAAACTGTGCCTCTGTACATACATAGCCTATCAGTACTCGAAGATTTGAGATAAGAGATCCCTGATATGTTCAGACTCTGATATAATCAGAACGATGTATGATCAGAGCCTTGCGATAATCAAACCCTGATTTAGTAACAACATTTGCATAATCAGAAAGGTTATTATTGTAACTCTATTATTATGAAAATGCTTCTGTAATTTGTCGTCTCATTGCAAGGCACTAAATGGGACAACTGGATTTTGTTTTGCAAAACAAGTAGATATATAATGCTTCTAGTCTCTTGGGCAAGGAGATATTCTATAAAATTCCACACCCCTGATTCAGTCAGCAAATGAGAGTAGGGATTCTATCTAAATTTCATATTCTCTGCTGTCTGATATCATCATTGTTTCTCTTTTAAAACATAGAGCCAGGCAAGGTTCCCTGTTTCTTATAATGGTACGATTTTCAAGTGATTTTTTGAAGTGTGGGATTATTCACCATCAAGGCCAACTGTAAAATAACATCATGGGTGCAACATATATATAGCCTGACTTACATTAATACAGACTGATACTGTGGCTGTGCCTAAACCTGAAAAATAGCTCTCTGAGTGAAGCACTAGCTGCTATCATCTTTGTGTTATGTAAGTGACATTTAAATCCCAGCAGGGGCAACACAGCCATTCATTCTTCTGAGGTTGATAAATTGAATATAATTGAAACAGGCAAAATTAACAAATGCATCCAATGCATTTGCAATGCATAGAGATGGCAAAACTGTTGGATTAAACACAATGGGAATATCTATCTATCTTTCTTACTGAAAAAAAGGTTACAGGTACGTTATAGTCAGGCTTACATTTCACTCGTACAGAACCATAGAAATTCAGTTCTAGTTACCTGAGCTAACCATAACGTACGCCCCCGTGATGCACTTCTGATGACCTCACATATTACATCACTCATGACATGGCCAGTGACATCATCCACGCAACCACTCACACCCCCATACAACCTCCCATACTCTGTTACACTCAACCCCTCACATACCCATACCAGTACTCCCTCAATTACTCATCCATAGAGCCTTTCACACGCCCACTAACTCACCCATACAGCCACTCACTCACACACCCACTCACTCACCAATACACCCACTCGCACATATAGTCATAGACATACAGACTTTTACACAGCCACTCATACACCCTTACAGGCACTCACACACTCAATCACCCATACAGAAACTCGCATAGCCATTCCCTCACCCACACAGCTGCACACACCCACTCACCCATACAGCCATTGACAGCCACTTACCCATACAGCCACTCACACCCACAGAACCGTTTACATACCCATTCACACAACCATACAACCACTCACACACCTACTCACCCTTACTGCCACTCACACAGACATTCACTCTCCAATATACCTATTCACTCCCACTCACCTATACAGCCAGTCACTCATACAGCCAGTCACACACCCACTCACCCATCCATAGAGCCACTCACACAGCCACTCATTCACTGATACAGGTACTCACACCCACACTCGCCCACCCATGCAGCCACTTACACAGCCAGTCTCTCACCTGTACAGCCTCTGACGCACCCATACAGCCACTCAGATATCTGATCACACACTGATACAGACAGTCACACAGCCCCTCGGATGAGATATGTTAGAAATCGTATGACTAATTACTATACAGAAAGAATAGTAATGTAACTTATGCTGTAGCTTAGTATATATCATTAACTCTCAAAAATTTTAATAAAACACTTACATTCACTGGATGATGTCATGAGTGATGTCACTGACCATGTCATGAGTGATGTAATATGTGAGATCCTAAGAAGTGCATTGCAGGGGCTCAAGTTATAGTTGGCTCAGGGCACTATAACTGCTCAATTTCTATGGTTTTGTATGAGTGAAAACCTAACTATAACGTCCCTGTAACCTTTGTTTTTTCAGTGAATTTCTAAGGTTTTTAAAATTTTATTTCCGAACTGTAACCTGTAACCTATGAGAGTGAGTGTGTGAATCAGTGAGTGTCTCAATGGGTGCATGAGTGTCTTTAGTGGGTGCATGAGTGTCTGAGTGGGCCTGTGAGTGGGTGCATGAGTCTGAGTGGGTCTGTGAGTTGGTGGCCGAGTATCTTGATTTGTCTGTGAGTGGCTGCATCATTGTCAGACTGGGTGTGAAGATTTTTTTCCCCATAATTTTTTCGCTGACATTCGCGGCAACGTTACACTGGGGAGGGCACACTGGCATTTGTTACGAATTTGCAAATATCGCATGTGAAAAAGAAAACTGTTTAGCGACATATTGTGCACATGTGGACTCCCTGAAAGATCCGATATTTCTCCCATGTGGTCAGGACACATCCAACTTGACCCCTTATGCCATGCTCTGCCATTTGACTTCTTCCCCGGGGACCGTCACAATAAACTAAAATGGCACCCGTAACTCTGCTCAGTCTGCGGCCAGCCAATCACGGCATTCTTGTTGGTGCATGCATTTGCGAATCACTGCAAATTTCTTTCGATGGGAGAAAAATTTGAATTTCCTTAAATTTCTCAACAACTACTGAATGGATTTACACCAAATAACAAAAAGCACAGTCTGCGGACGGAAAGCTAGCGTCTGCCAAATTTGGTGTAATTCCGCCCAGTGGTTCGGGCTGCAGGCGGGTCTAAAGAGTCTATGAGAATTAACATGGGAACCACACTTTTTTGCCCCCACTTCTTCTCGGCCCCAGCTTGACGGATCATCCCGCAATTTCCATGCACAACAAGAATCACCAGCACACTTTAAAAAAAAAAAAAAATATTTGTGAAGATTCGTCAAACGGTGCCAAAGAAATAGGCAAGTCAACGCTTTTCCTGTGGAAATATGGTCTTAACAATAACTACCTACTGGCAACCGGCAGTAAAATATATATATTATTTGCATTGGTGCCCGATGCTGACATGATGGAATAGCATAAGTAAGTTGAAGCAATTGGAGTAACGTGTTGGAGGCAAGACAACCTGCAAGGGATGGCATCACCGGAAACGAATGAGCAACAGAGAACACAGGCACCTACAAACATGCTGCACCAACAACGTAGAATGCTCGCGAAGAGTGAAGTTGAGCACTGCACGAGCGGGTTCGGAGGACACCGCCTTGACAGGAGTCTTCCTCAGGTAAGGAGAGCAACTTTGTTACTATTTGGCTTGGGCAGTATCCCTGCATTTGAGCACAGTCGGAAAGGAGCCTGTACGTGAGGACCGGAGACTATCTGGCAACATTATAACTGAGCATAGATGCAAACCATCGCAGGCCACTTACTGTATTGGCGGTGGAGGACACGCTTGCATAATCCTTAAGTGTTTGAAGAAGAGGAGCACTTCAGAGTTTTAAACATTGAAGCAAGGGCGGCAAACCCATGCAAAAAACTGAGGTACTTTTCATGAAAGTAGACAGTTACTGAAAAGAAAGAAATGAAAGCCCACAAATAATGGCGGGGAACACACTTTAAAACAACTATACAACCAACTAGAGAGACTCCTCAAGGAAGAGATAATGAAGAGTTGGGACATAATCACTTTGGAGAAATATGTTGTAGACTGAGAAGTTTTACCCTACTTAATCACCCTGACACCAAACCGGAACTGCTGGAGGATTGGGGTGCAAACAGCATGCAATGTTAAAAAAAAATGATGCCTATAGTAATAAAGTATGCCAAAAGGACTGTGAAGAAATTCACAAATTAATAAAAGAGATGCAAACACAGATTCAATCCCTGAAACAGGAGGAAGAGTGTAAGAGACTGAGGAAAGACATGGAAACAACTTTGGACAAATACAAGACTGAGGTGGAAGAACGCAAGCAAAGGAAGCTTATAAGGGACAAATAGGATTACAATAATGGAACTATACTAACCTTTGACAAGATATTTGACCTCTGAAGCAACAGTTCCATAAGCAACAAGTAACGATCGATGAACCTGCGAATGCAACAAGTGAATCGGATGCCTAGCTTAGTGAAGGGGAAGGAACTTCAGGAGCACCAAGAAAAATGTCTTTATTAGACTAGATGAAATTGATATACATAGCTAAGCGCACACCCAGGGGAAGAAAGAGAACTGGGATGAGGCCGGGGAAGAG
Organism: Calotriton arnoldi; assembly: GCA_963921515.1. Lineage (NCBI taxonomy): Eukaryota > Metazoa > Chordata > Amphibia > Caudata > Salamandridae > Calotriton > Calotriton arnoldi. The sequence continues at coordinate 423,452 of CAWUFW010013389.1, read as the reverse complement.
GCTGCCTACCAAGCCAGAAAGATGCAGGAAAACGAGAAGGGTGTCCAGAAAAGAGGTTACCAACTACTCAATCGACAGAAAAAGCAATAGTAAGGATGGAAAAAGAAGATACAAGCATGGTCATCAACCTCTTCGACTACCATCTCAATGACGATGAGGATAAACGTTTGAAGAAAGGATTGACATTTTGTCCAGAAACATTTCGATTATGTGGATACTAAAACTGATGTGTACAAATTTGTGCGAAAAGTTAAACTGGCTAAGTACTTTTCAAAAATCGCCTGCAAACACAAACAAAAGGTTAAGCCACAGGACCAACAGACAAACCTAACCATCGAGCAGAAATCGGATAAAAAAATGGCATATAACTTAATGCACAACATAGAGGACTATGCCCTTACCGAAACGCAAGTATTGGAACATCTAGGGATAGAAACAGGTGGTCGTGCACACACCAGTTTTACATCAACATCGAAATTCTTTCCATCTTTAACCACAGGGAATAAAATAGACACGTTCTACGTTCTGGTGACTGCTGACCTTGAAAAATTGCAAAACATAAAACACACAAATAAGAGAAAATCTAACCAAAAAAGAAATTGGGCACTAAAACGATTGATGGAAAACAACACCCTTGAAATAAAACCAGCCGACAAGGGTGGGAATATAGTTATTCAAAACAAATTAGACTATATGCAGGAGGCAATTTACAAATCCTATCAACGTTTTGACACTTGAGTTGAACAGAAATTGAGGCAATAGCATAATGATGCCCTTTTGAATGATGAGGAGCTACTCTTTCTTACCAATGAGAGTCCAGTTATTTCTTAAATTTATTTCCTCGCTTAAACACACAAAACTCTCACAAAGCCACCGGGGAGATCCATCATATCCAGCTGTGGCTCACGTTAATAAAATATCTCAACATATGTGGACTACTTTTTTTTTTTTTGCCCCAATTGTAACAACTTTGAATTCCTAGATAAAGGACCCAGGGGACTTTCTCATGATTCTGGCTGACATGTATACCAAGAAGGTTACCTGCTAGTGACCATTGACGTGGTATCACTGTACACATCCATCAACCATGATTTAGGGCTAAGAGCAATTGAATACTTTCTAAAACAGAGTAACATCAAAGAAGTGGAACACTCAACCATGTTGTTAGCGATGATTGACGTGTCTTAGAAACAATGTGTTCCTTTTTAATCACCAGATGTACTCACAAATCCGCATAACAGCAATGGGAGTTTCCTTCTCTCCAAGCTACGCCAACCATACCATTGTTTGGTGGGAAAAAGACGTAGCTTGGAGAGGGGAAAATAACATGCATATAGAAAAGGTAGCATTGTGGTTGAGATTTATCGACCTCTTCCTCATTTGGAATGGCACAGAGGCGGAATTTTATGCCTACTTCAGTGTCCTGAAAGACAATGAATGGGGGCTACAATTTACCTGCAATGTGAGCACTGCCTAAGTAGAATTGTGGACGTGAAGGTGTACATTGAGGATAACGCGATAAAGACAACACTGTACCGCGAGCCCATAGCCACGAACATAATTTTGCATGGATTGAGCTTTCACCCAGACCCTCTCAAAAAGAGCATCCCTTATGGGAATTCATCATGATAAGATGTAACTGTTCAAACTACAAGGAAATGCAGGAACAGTTTGAGGCAACGGAACAAAGATTACTTAGGAGAAGCTGTGCAATTAGAGACATCAAAGAAGAAAAGGAGCGGGGAAAGGTCGCTGACCCGCTCACAAACGTTAGTGAATAACAGGAAAAGTAAACGAGGAACATGGAAGAGAACAAAGTTGAGAACATTGGAGTGATCTTGACATTCAGCAAGGAGAAGCAAAAAATAGACAACGTTCTAAACAAATACTGGAACTTAGTGAGCAAAGATTGGCCAGAAAGTGGGCACGAGACCTAATATCACATACAGAAAGACGCCTTCACTAAAAGACAAACTGGTGAGGAGTCATTTTACGATCACAAAACCACTAAACTGGCTTGACAAAGAGAGGAATGGCTTTGTCCGATGTGAGAAATGCACGGCCTGCCAAATCGGAAAAAATATGAAGGATTTCCAGAACTAAGGCCACAACATTGCCATAAATCAGAGAATTACTTGTGACACAAAGCATGTGGTGTCTGTTATAGAATGTTGTGGTCTTAGGTACGTAGGGAGCACACTATGCCCACTGAGGAAACGTATACTAGAACATATCAGAGCAGTGCAAAATAAAGATCAGAATTATGCTCTGGCTAAACATTATGTACAACACTCCGACAAAGACTGGAAAAGCATGCACTTTTATGGGATATCGTGTGTACGGAAGGACGTGAGGGCTGGAGATAGTCCAGAAACTAAGACTGTTGGAGTCATGCCTTATCAGATTGAGGACAAAGGTCCCACATCAACTTAATGCGGATGAGGAACTTTATATACAGCTTTAATTAGTACTTATGTATATAGTTGCTGTCTTCCTTGCTTGCTTTATTTGCTTTTCACTTCCCTTATTTCTTTAACCGTAGGAGCACGGTATTTAAATACGAGCCACTCTGACCCAGCTGGTATAAACTGAACTTTACATTTGGAAGATGAAAAATGCTTGCACACTGTTTGAGCATATTATCTATAGATTAAAATTGCCATAGTAATGAAAACTGAGTGAAGTGGCACTTAGCCAGAGGTTGCCTCCGCATAGGAAGCAACTAGGAGATTTAGGCGATATTGTCAGAAAAGGGATACATAGGATGCAGGAAGTCCTGACTCAGATTTGAGCCATGCAACTCATGACACAAGGTAAAATGGTGGCACTAAGCCATTAGTGAATCCCAGCACTGAGCAGTAACTCTTGAGATCTCATAAACCGAATAAACGGTGGGAAAACCAAAGTGATCAATTAGAGGTCAGACTGGTTGGGCCTGCAACACATAAGACCGGATGAATATTAAATCCAAATCCCCCAGGTACAGTGCTGGATTTTAGGCACTTAATCCGCACACACTATGTAGGATTCTTATGTCATGCTAACACACAATAGGGCCATGCCTGTGGCAAAAATAGAATACATTTCTTTCCTGGTTATCGCGGGACAATTCCTCAGCCCGCTTGGTTGGGGTCACATGATTGAAACCGTGGATAACAAAGAGTGTAACTTTAGAATGCGAATGCAATATTACAACAGTGCTTTCATGTTTATAACATACTTTAAATGAAATTAGTTTTTTTCACTTTTGAATGTTTGTAATTTGTGTGATTAACTACAGTTCCCATAATGCTTCATGATGGGTGCCTTGGGCATCTGTATATAAACTGCAATATAAAACGGACTACATTACCATGAGCAAGACTTGTAGTCGAAACGCGTCGGTGTGGGGCTGAGACGCAACTTTTTGTTTGAATAAATTGCCGCTACATACGATATTCCCTGGAATGCAACGTTTCTTATCTTGTTTAAAAACAAGTATATATATATATATATATATGTGTGTGTGTGTGTTTACTTGGTTTATTAACAAGTTGGTCAATTAATTTTTGGTTTGTAAAGGTGATCCTCCTGTTCTGAATGGTAAGTCCTCCATACGTCTTCAAAATCTCTTAGATAAATTTCTGGCTTCTGTGTATCCAAATGCCTGGAACTTAGATAAAACAAAATGTATGATGTTTGGGAAAGGCACGTTTAAAACACGGGCAGTTAAAATTGCTCACAGTGTACTTGAGAGAGTGAAAAGTTTTGATTATCTTGGGATTAGGCTGATTGATAAGAGAGGCTGGGCATCGCAACTCAATAAAAGCTGCCTTCTTCTATGTCCAAGGTTTAAAGCCATACCTCGATTTTATAAGCTGACAAAGTCGTGTTTGATAACGCTTGAAGTTTATCGTGCAAAAGCCCAAAGCGCTGCGCTCTGTGGAGCGGAGATTTGGGGCTACGCTGACACTAATATATTGACAGTGAGCGATAATACTTATTTTATATCCCTCATCGCGGTACCAATCAGCACACCCCTTATGCCCTTGTTTTTCAACCTGGGAATCAAAAGGATTCGTGAGGTGGCTGCACTAAAACTTTTAAAGTATTGATTAAGATTATGGCCCATGCTAGAGCTTACTGATTATCAGGAGGGATTTGTTAATGCTGTGTGGCGCAAGCAAAATTCCCTGGCTGCAGCGTGTTGCGTCCTGGTGCAGGTTGTTGGGTCTGGCTAGAATTTGGGAAAACCCTGCAGGGCTAAAAAATGAAATAATACCCAGTGTTAAAGCTAAGTACTGGGCATTTGTGTTTGACCGTTACGAATTCAACCTTTGTACATTTAACCAGCCTGTTCTTATGCTTGAAACCAAGCCCCAATTTTGAGCTCTATCTAGACGTGATCTTGCCGCCATTAGCGAAAAGACTATATGTGAGATTTCGCCTGGGTTGTTTGCCTCTCGGGTCTTTTAGCTGCTGGATCAGAGATTAGGACACAAATAACTGCCCTGCATGTGACTTGGTCTCGGAGACAGAGGAACATGTTTTTTTTTTATGTACTAAATATCGTTCTCTTCGTAGGAAGTGGGTCCGACCAGTATGCTTGAACCTAGGAGTCAGGCGATACCAGGTCGCACATACGATTTTAAAGACTGATACATCTGGTCCAATTGTCTTTTTTGTAAATCGTTTTTAGGTCTCGCCTGAGCCAGCGCGCATGCGCTGCTCTGCGAGGCTTCTAGTAAGGACTTTCCACTCACAGCACACGCTCGTGCGTGTGCTTTTTACACCTATTGGCCTTTGCGTGCGTCTTTCTAAGAAAGACAGCACGCAATTGGCCAAAGGCGGGTGCATGTCCCCCCTTCTCTCTCCCCTGGCCTAGGGAGCTCAGGAGCGAGCATCAGCGCCATCTGTTTCCATTTATCGCGCCCGCGTCTCGTGTTCGCGTTAATTGGAAACAGATGGCGCTCGCGCTGGCCCTGCCGCTCGTGCTACACAAATACCATATACATACATTGACGTAGCATGCGTTTGAGCATTTTTTATTTATGAACTCCCTGTCTTGTAGTTCATCATGTTTTTGTAGTGTAAATGTTGCAAACACAAATTTAATGATCGATCTATTTTAACACATGTTAGCGTAGAATTAGTAATAAATGCGAACGTGTGCGCAGATCTGTGGAATGACAGGCGTCGGACCTCAGTACGCAATAATTTGAGCGTTAGAAGCGGTCCTGTCTGGATTACACTTAAAAGCAACGTTTTCCATCCTGTATCCATGGTGTTTCTGTCAAACTGAGCTGTGCTTTCGTGTATTACGAAATAGCAAGAAAGCTGGTGCTCTGATGGTTAACAGACTTGCCAACCCGGAAAACTTATTCACCCCGTGAAAAGCGGCTTGAAGAGGGTGGCAGGGCGCTTTGCTGGTTACTGCCCAAGACGCCCTAGAGGGGGAATGGAAGCGGTAGGCCAACAGAGGGTGTGTGATTTTGGGCTCGTTGCATTTAAGAAGCCTCCCCTTTCAAAAGTACAAAAGCTTTTGTCCCCCTCTGCTGTCCTGGGGATGACGTAAAACGCTTAATGGACTTTAAGTGCAGAGTCTCGGACAAACCTGCGCGAGCTGGCAGGCCTTGGCTGATACCGTTAAGAATTAGTTGACCTCTGCCAGACATGCAGTCATTTGCATAATTAACTCGTCCGTCAAGCATTGCTCCTCTAGAAGTAAATGCTCAGCAGAACCGGGCAGTAGTTACTGTTGCCCTGCGCGCCCACAGGTCTGTCTCTGGCATGTGGAGGGGTGGTAGAGGTGATAAAAGCAAAGTCATCCTGGACAGACTGACAGCAGAGCTCCTCCCCAGCCACCTTCCCAGCTAATCTACTCAACCCCCCACACTTCACAACGGCCGTCTATCCTTCCTCTCCACTCTCGCTCCGTTTAATTTATATACGTATATATACTTTATTAATAATAATAATATTTCATTCTCTATGCACTCGAGGGCCCCAGAGGTCCGTGGATCCCAGGCTAAGAATAACGGCTCTAGATCAAGCTTTCGCTTGCAATCTGGGGGCCGCCCGCTTTTGCATATGTTGTATTTTTTTTTTTTAGAGCGCTGTGCTTTTCACAAGCGCTACTGCCTACTTGTTAACAGTAGTCCACTTATAAGGTCCCAAAGGCGAGACCTATTGGCTATGCCAATGCTTGTTTATTATGTGTCTGGCGCAAGTGCTTTAAGTTCATGATCCAGCCTGACACAGGCACCAACGTCATCACTTTACCAGCACGTGATTGATGACTTGGGTTTTTTACTCTGCAGTCATTTAAAATAAGATGGGCAATTTGAATAGGTGATTAGCACTTTTAAGGCATGATGCACTTTATATTTAAAATTGCGGTTTTAGATCTATGTGTTCGAGCAGTTGTCTCAGTGAGCTGTTTCTATTTTACTATATGTTGAGCTTAGTTAAAAAAAAAAAAATATCGGTTAAGATTGCAAATTTGTTTTTTTATGATTTTATGTGTAATTGGATTCAGTATTAGCTTGTTTAATTTTATTGTGCTGTTCTGCTTTTTGCAAACTTTGATGGTTTTAAAAACCTAGCCGAATAAAGTTCTCTGACATATAAAGGAGTTGCTTTTATTCATTCCAGGTTGGCTTGGATGGTATTTTACAAATCCAAAGCTGTAATACTGTGCCTGGAATGGTAAAAGGCTTTATCATTTTACAGCTATGCGTAGATGGCACTGTGCTAATCCTATGCTTAAAGACTTTGCAGTAGAAATGCCAAAGGACTCTGTCTTGGCGTGAATGGCAATGTGCTAATCCTGCGTTTAAAAACTTCGATAGAAAAATAGACATTTGAGGTGAGCAAATTCAGTGTCACTGATGATGTAGGTGCTCTATACAGGAGCTGCTTTCCAAAGTTTTGGTGTGATCCGTAAAACGGGTGGGGGAGGGGGGAGTGCATTTCCTATGTTAATCCCCATAGGAGCTTTGAACACGACTACAGCCCAAACCACTGAATGGAATTGCACCAAATTTAGCAGAAAGCTAGCTTTTTGTTATTTGGTGTAAATTTGATCAGTATTTGTCGAAATGTAAGGAAATTCAAGTTTTATCTGTGCTCCTGGCTAATGCTCGACAATTTCGCAATTAGTCGTGAATGTGCACCCAACAGAAATGCTGTGATTGGCTGGCTGCAACCTAAGCAGAGTTGCGGCTGCCATTTTACTTCATCGCAACAGTCCCCGGGGCTGAGACCAAATGGTAAAAAGTGGCATAAGGGGTCAGGTTGCATGTGCCCTGACCCCATGAGATGGATATAGTGGTGTTTGAGGAACGCCTTATATGAAGACTATGCCTTAAGAAAGGTATTTTTTCCCTCTTGCGATATTTGCATATTCGCCGTGACCGTCCGCGCGACCCCTGTGTAACATCGCAACAAATTCACAAGTATAACTGGTGAAATAAAAATAATATATGTATTCAGACACCCACTCTCAGTCTCACTTAGACATTCATGCATTACCTTCCTGACCCACTCTGAGAGTCACCTACCCACTGACTGACCCACTCAGAAACTCATGCACCCACTCAGACATTTACACATCCATTCACAGACCTGCTCAGACACTCGCAGACCCACTCACACCCCCATTGAGACACTCACAAATGCACTAACTCACACACCGACTCTCAAAGGTTACAGATTATACTTAGGAAAAAAGCAAAAAATCTTATAAATTCACTTAAAAAACTAAAGGTTACAGGAATGTTATAGTTAGGAAATATAACTTAAAAAACCTTAGAAATTCACTGAAAAAACCCAAACGTTACAGGGACGTTATAGTTAGGCTCACATTTTACTCAGTACAAAACCAGAGAAATTCAGCAGTTATAGTTACATGAGCTAATTATAACTGACGCCCCTGCAATGCACTGGTTATGACCTCACATATTGCATCACTCATGACATGGTCAGTGACATCACTCATGACATCATTCACAAAAGCACTAAATCACCCACTCACACTCCTATACAACCTCTCATACACCCACTCGCAACCCAAGTCAGTGACTTATTCATTCGCTGACCCATACAAGTATGCACACAAACACTCACTCATCCATAGAGCCACTTACACACCCTTTGACTGACTCAGATACCCACTCCCAAAACCAGTCACGCACCCATACAGATTTTCACACACCCACTCACACATGTACTCGCTCATCTAAACAGTCAGTGAGACAATTACATACTCTTCCTTAAAGCCACTCCTACACTCACTTACTCATAGCCAGTCACATACCCATCTACCCACTTACCCATTCACGCAGCCATACAGCCACCCATATACCCTCACAGACACTGCTGCCTTTGCTCACTCACCGTCACCCACTTACACACACACACACACACACACACACACACACACACACCCCCCCCCCCCACCATTCCTGGACCCACTAACATAGACATTCACTTTTCAATACAGGTACTCACACACTTGCTTACCTATATACGCACTTAACTACTCAGTAACACACACACACACCCCTATTCACAAACCCATTAACACATCCATACAGTAACACACACACCCCTATTCACATACCCATTAACACATCCATACAGTCACCCAGACACCCCTGCAGCCACTCACACACTGATGCAGACAGTCATACAGCCACTCGGATGAGATATGTTAGAAATAGCATGCCTGATTATTAGTACAGAAAGAATAGTATAAATTCAATCCTTAGCACACGCTTAATTACACAATTATTTCATCAGTAATGACCACAAGGAGAAATTCTTTCTGGTCTTTGTCTTTAATCTTCCTGTGCCCAGCCAACACGTGTTTTGTCGAATGGGGAATACCCCACGACTTCTTCAGGGCTGTCAGGCGTACACGTTTCACCTTCTTTCCCCACCTCTCCGCCGGTTCTACTTCCGTCCCGGCTGTCTGAATAATTATCCTCTATTGTGTGTTGTTTCACATGAGTAAAATGTTCTCCCAAAATCAGGATTAAGTTCCAACAATTTTCGAACAGGTTATTATATTAGTATCCTGATCTTCTATAAGTCCACCTCTCTTGTCCTGTATGCGAGTACGCTGACAGTACGATTACCCGTGGTCGAGTTGCCGCGAGCGTTGGCCCGGAAGATTTCTCCGTGTGGTCATTACTGATGAAATAATTGTGTAATTAAGCGTGTGCTAAGGATTGAATTTATGCTATAAGGACCTGAGGGTCTTGGTTTTGGAGTGGTTAGGGTGAGCACCGCATGTGATGTGTATGTGAAAACGGATGAGGACGTCTAATGGAAGCGCCAGAATTCTCCTAGAATTAATTCACCCCATTTATGTAACAAATTCCAGAAAGAATAGTAATTTAACTTCTGCTGTAGCTTAGTATATATCTTTAAGTCTCAGATACATTTACGAAACACTCGCTGGATGATGTCATCTGTGATGTCATCTGTGATGTCATCTGTGATGCCATCTGTGATGCCATCTGTGATGCCATCTGTGATGCCATCTGTGATGCCATCTGTGATCCCATCTCTGATGACATCCGAGATGTCATTACTGCATTAGCTGCTCCAATATACGGCAAATAAAACTGGAGAGTTGTGGCAATTAAGTATGCATCCCCTGTGCCACATATGGGGCTACTCTCTGGGGCCTAGCAGAGAATACGATATTGCAACTGTAGCAAAATTCCTTCTTACGTAGACTACTAGCTGTTCCCCGCTCAGTATGAACGTATATTACTAGTAGAGAATTAGATATATTTCTTACCTCGAAGACCTAATCCATCTAAGTGTAATTACCAGCTGGTATAACACCTGGAGTAAGACAGGAACCAAATTTACAAGCAAATTTATTAAAGACTGTCTCACGCTTGAGCACCATAATAAGATTTCCTGGTTGGTATATACGAACAGGCTACTTAAAGAAATCGTTGAAAACTTCTCCATCAAGAGTCCTGCTAGCATTCTGCAGTTTATTAAGAGCGGAAAATTATGTTTATACAGAAACGAGGGTCTGAAAGAGAGATTAGAGAAAGCCAAAAACTGACTGTAGCCAGTTACATGACAGGGCCCTTACAACAGGGTGTGCAACGCTACCTGATAATGGTGGTGTTAAAGAGGAGCAATAGAGGGGGGGGGGGAAGCGTCAAGGGCGATGAATGTGTGGATGGTCCGTGGTGTTATTGTTGAAAGCCCGATGTGGTGAGTTGCGAACATCACATAAAATGACAGGATTCACGTATAGGTATCCGCAATTACACAGAACACACGGTGACTAGGTCTGTCTGATGATGCATAGTCACAGATGAATTGTAATCCGTTATGTATCCTTTCTATTGCAGGGGACTGAGTATTGTTCCCCTAACTTGTTCATGTTTTCTGCCTGTGGCTTACTGATAGGCTCCTACCTGGTTGCCACATGTCAACTATCCCCTGCAAATTATAGGCAGGGATAACTCTAGGTGATTGTTTTAAAGTAATTGCGTTCTCTATGCTGTGCGCTGTCCCCTCTCATTTCTTTTAATTTACAGGTCCGATGCACTTAATGGTGGAATGGGGTCCTCCTGCCCTGAAGAATTTGCCAGAAAGTAAAGTGGCAATGAAACATGTCTGCCGTTCTGGTTAAAATGATCTAAACATGGTATGTTTTTTGACCATGAGTACGGGCACAACAAATTAAAGACGCATGTAGTGTGCTATTCGCAACTCATTTTAAATCTCTTTTTTGCTTTTGAGGAAGTAGTATATCCTCCCATCAAGGGTATCCTTAGGGAGTTGTTGAGATGTGTACCACACATGATGGAGGTTTTTAGGTTACACACAACATTCTTCTGAACTTTTTTGGGTGTTGGTTCCGTTTCCTACATAGGAAAGATGCCGATGATGAAAGAGTGAGCAAGTTAGCGAGAACCTGCCAGTCGCTCTTTGGTGGTTGCTTACGTGAGGCACTTCCGATAGACACATTTTTTACATACATTTAGTATTCACCGTGAGGCATGGTACCTGGTTTGGTTTGGTTTTAATTAACCTCGCACAATGGGTCTGTTCCTAGCTATGAACTAGAACCATCCCCGCTTCAAATTTAAGAGGGGGACCCTGGAAAGTATCTACTGGATGTCTGATGCGTAACAAGTGCGTTTTTTGTGCTTTTGATACCTGATAATGGTAACAAATGTACAGAAGAGATTTTACCTCACAAGATTGGGGTTGGGTATCCTACACCATTTAGTTGCATCCCCGAAAACGGAAGCATGGACCAAAATTCGACCTAAAAGTACGTGCGATGGGAAACCTCAAATTTAAAAATCACTTTTTCCACACATTTTTGTATCATTTTACTCTGGAGACCAAGGGGAACGCTAGGTGGTAGGACATTTGTTCCAGCATGGTGATCCCACACAAAAATGTGTGGAAAAAGTGATTTTTTTGCATCTAAATTTGAGGTTTGTAGGGAGTTTGGGGTAGGAAAACGTTGTGGGATCCACTCAAGCCGTACCTCACTGGACTCCACAGGGTGTCTATTTTTCATAAAACGTGTGGGTTTGGTAGGTTTCCCTAGATAGCCGCGAGCCCGGGGCCAAAAACCCAAGTGCCCTCCCCCCTGCAAAACCAGGTCATTTTATAATAGGTTATTTTGAAGTTTTCACGGTAAGATTTGGGCCGTTTCCTGTTGTGGTCACTATGCCTACCCACACAAGTGAGGTACCATTTTTAACGGAAGACCTGGGGGAACGCTGGGTGGTAGGAAATTTGTGGTGGCCCAGTGATCCCATAACTTTTTTCACACACAAAAGAGCGGAAAATTTGTTTTTTTCAGCCAAATTAGAGGTTCGCAGGGGATTCTGTGTAGGAAAATGTTGGGGGATCCACCCAGGCCATACCTCCCTGGATCGCCTCACCCCCTGGCCCCCACCTCCTCCCTCCCCCCCGGGTCTCTAGTTTTCAGAGATGTGTGGGTTGGGTAGGTTTCCGTAGAAGGCCACCGAGCGCCGGGCCAAAAACCCAGGTGACCTCCCTTGCACAACCAGGTTGTTTTGTGATAGGTAATTTTGATGTCTCCACAATACGTTTTGGGCCCTTGCTTGTCGCGGGTACTTGACCCACCCACACGAGTGAGGTACCATTTTAATCGGGAGACCTGGGGGAATGCCGGGTGGTAGGAAATTTGTGTCAGCCTGGTGATCCTGCAACTTTCCCACACAGAAAAGTGAGGAAAATGTGGGGGGGTTTTCAGCTAAATTTGAGGTTCGCAGGGGATTCTGGGTAGGAAAACGTTACGGGATCCACGCAACCCATACCTCCTTGGACTCCCCGGGTATCTAGTTTTCAGAAATGTCTGGGATTGGTAGGTTTCCCTAGATGGCCGCCGAGCCCGAGATCAAAAACGCAGGTGACTCCCTCGCAAAACAAGGTCTTTTTGTAATCGATAATTTTGAAGCCTCCACAGTACATTTTTGGGCCGTTTCCTGTCATGGGCACTAGGCCTAGCCACAAAAGTGAGGTACCATTTTTATCGCGAGAATTTGGGGAATACTGGGTTGGTGGAATGCTTGTTGCTCCCCTTAGATTCCAGAACTTTCCATCACAGAAATGTGAGGAAAATGTGTTTTTATTCCCAAAGTTTGAGGTTTGCAAGGGATTCTGTGTAACCGAACCTGGTGAGAGCCACACAAGTTGTCCCATCCTGGATTTCCCTGGATTTTCTAGTTTTCAAAAATGTATAGGTTTGCTAGGTTTCCTTGGGTGCCGGCAGAGCTAGGGTCCGAAATCCACAGCTATTGAAGTTAGGAAAAAAGTGTCCGTTTTCACTGGAAAAATGTGATGTGTCCACGTTGCGTTTTGGGCAGTTTCCTGTCGCGGACACTAGGCCAACTCACACAAGTGAGGTACCATTTTTATCGGGAGACTTTGGGGAATGCTGGGTGTGTGGAAGTTTGTGGATCCATGCGGATTCCAGAACTTTCAATCACAGAAATGTGAGGAAAATGTGTTTTTTTAATTTTTTACAATGCTTGAGGTTTGCAAGGGATTCTGGGTAACAGAACATGGTGAGAGCCACAACACCACATCCTAAATTCCCATGGGTGTCTAGTTTTCAAAAATGTATAGGTTTGCTAGGATTCCTTAGGTGCCGGCTGAGCTAGGGTCCAAAATCCACCGCTAGGCACATTGTGAAAAAAAGGACAGTGCCTAGTGGGCTTTTTGCCGCCCTGGGTGTGGGGGGCAGATTGGGGGCTAGTGCCCCGATATACCCCCAAGCGGGGCAGAAAGACTGTGGCTTTTTTTGGGGAGTGGGGGCATTCGTATGCCCCCCTGGGGGCGCAGGTAAGGGGCAATTGCCACCCATCTGCCTTCCGGGGGGGGGGGGGGGGCAGAAAAGCTGTGGCAATTGTTTTGGGGTCTGCGCATCCCCCACCCCCAACATATTAAAAAAATAATAATCCCTGGTGCCTAGTGGGCTTTTTGCCCCCCCGGTGGTCAGATCAGGGGCTACTGCCCCCATTTGCCTCCTGGGGGGGGGGGGCAGAAAGACTGTGGCAATTTTTTGGGGATGGTGGCATTGGCATGTCAATTCTGGGCAGCCCCCAACCCTACATATAAAAAAAAAAGAATAAATCCTGGTGCCTATTGGGCTTTATGCCCCCCACTCCCCCCCGGGAGGCAGATCAGGGGCTACTGCCATTGCCACTGTCATTACAATGAAAACAAAAAATACGCCTTGGGAGGTTGGGGAAGCTCTTCCCCACCTCCCAAGGCACAAAAAATAAATAGGAAATTCCTCTGCTGTTTACAGCAGAGGGATTTTGTGCAAGTGTGCTCATGACGGAACCATTCCGTCATGAGCACAGAAGGGGTTAATATAGATTTTAAATAAACATGAAATGCATTTGTATATTTTTTTAAATCTTTTATGAATTCTAAAAAATCTGAATAAATATTTATTTGACTTTGAGTGTGCATCTCAGAGAGAACACAGCTAGCCTACTAATGCACGAGTCAGCAGCATTTCCGTTTGTTTTTCCAATTTCTTTTATTGATTATACAGTATCATCAAGGATCATTTCCTACACATCTTGTATTGTAGGGTCACTGAGTAATCATTAACATTTAATACATACTTGTTCCTCTGTTCTTCCACCCCTCTTGTGCAGCTCAGGCATGGTCATGTACAGTACTTGCGTCTTAACTACAGGTGTATATGTGACAATTCAAAATCTCATTATTCAATTAACCGTCTTCACAGCCTAATAGTCTATGTCTTATGCGGGAAAGATGTATACCAGTATGGACCTGAGCATCAGTGTAAACTTCGTGTACCTTCCCCTGTTATTCATGCATACCCATTTTCCACATCGGAGCATTTCTAGTTTGTGCATACTCAGTTTAAATGGTTGTTCCATTCAACAAGGCGAGAACTCTAAGTGTTCTTACTGTTGGTTGAGTAAAAAGAGCCATTTGTAGAACAGGACAATGAGATGTATCTAAAACACATAGTTCCATTACTATCCCTCTCCACCCCTGATCAACCACCACAATAGCTAAAGGCTTTACTTTTATGCCTTGGCAAAATGTGTAATATATTAAATGCAAACATTTAAAATCACTTATACCACTTATTTTAACTGTTATTTTAGTGCTGTCAGGGGCCATACACGTCTTATAAATGAGGCTAACAGAAAATTGAAGTTTCTTTCATTAAACAACGTGGCATTATGAGAATGCAAATGTAAGATGTATGCATCTTACATTTACAAGATTTCTAAATCTGGTGAAGTTGATAAAACAGTACTTGAGTCTTGGTAACACAGTGTCTCCATTAGTAGTGGTTTTGGACCAAGTGGTGCTGCAGCTCTTCATCTATTCATCCCCAGCAGACCCCGAGATTGTTGTGACTAATTATTTCCATGTGATGCGATTGTCTCCAGCGCCAGAGAATATATACTCCTCTTAACACAAACTTCTTCGACCAGTGACACTAGCAGACTTGAGGCGAGGCTGCATCCTACCGACCTCACATTTGTAGACCTCAGCAGCCTTGTTACTGTGTCTTCACAGCTTGCTTGCATCATAAACAAGCATTTGCAATGCAATAGGTCTCGCATTTGCGAGAGTTGGAGCTATTGGCATTGTAAATGACAATGCCTTTTATTCATTTGTTAAACTATTGTTGTTTCTATCATATAACCGTACAAGATGCAAAAATTTGGAAACTCACTTCCGACAAGGACACAAGCCAGTGACAGTACACGTTATATACACATATAATCCCTTAATGAATGGGTGCTCCACAGACGGCTATGAACCATTTACCTTGCACTTCTATTGTACTAGCAGTTGGGAAAGGGGAATGCGCACACGAGTGAGGGTGCAGATGTTTAGTTGCTAGTTTAATGGGTCCAGGTATGAACGGCTGTTACTGTCAATACTGTGGTTCTGAAATAACTATTTTTGGTGCTCTCCTATTATAATTTCTACTTTCCTACGTGGATACTGTCATGGCGTTATGTTTTTTCCTGATGCCAAATTTCGATGCACTTATAGGTAACTCATATGTATAGAGTTATACGCTGGATTTGAGATATATATATATATATATATATATATATATCTGTTTATAGAAACTGCACACTGTAACATGGCATAATCCTTTACGCAGGTTATGGTGTCACTGAAACCCAATAAAGTTTATTTAAAAAAAAAAATATATATATATACAATACCTATAATGCAAGCCACCATATTATGGTGGCAATTTATTACATACTGAGCGCGTGCATTTTATGATAATGCTTACCCTAACATGCTTTCCCTGGTTTAGGGGTGGTATTCCTGGTATATTGTTGGCAGCCATGGCATGACATTGCCAAGGAACAAAAATAAATACTTTAATTACATTAAAGCTCAAGCAGTCGCAGAAGACAGTCAGGTACATTCTGTCAATGTCCGGGCGTGGGGTGGGCCAGGCAAAACCTAATTCGTTTGTAAAGGATCTTTGTGTATACGGCCAAACATTGAGGACAGCCAAGGACAGGTGAAATGAGGACGGGGGCACCCCAAACAATGTGTACTCAGCAACAGAAAGAAGAGAAGCTCTGAGCTCGAAATGGGCATCTTTACTTTTGAACTAGTTTGCATCGGGCATTCAAGAGACAGTCAAACAGTAAATGGTGGGAGATGAAACTCTGTCTCAGAGAATGAACAACGTAATTTTCGGAACAGGAAGGGCACATTGTTGCCTACAGTTAGAACGAATGTGTATTGTAACCTGAATGATATGCACTTGTGGCATCCGTGGGGAAAAGGATACATCTGGTCCTCATTGGAAGGAACACACAAAACTTCCGGTTCCATGCAGACTGAATACACACCTGTATGATATTTGATGAGATGCGCATGCGTGCTGCGCCCCTCCACAAATTAAACATTGGTACGCCACTTGGGCAGACTGTACAGCCTCTTCCCTACACCCAAATACACACCAAATATCTGGGCACCCCTTATCAAATCCAGCACACCTGCTTAACAAATGCACTGTGTGATGTTTGGATACGCAAGTGAACGCCTCATTCAGCCTAACATATATGTCTAACATACATCCACATGTTCTCCAGAGGGGTAATACTCACAAACTCCACTGATTAACACAGCTGATCCCATATACCCATCTGTCATGGAAGCATTAATTGCAATTCATTTAGCCTTATTAGCAATTTGATCCTAGTCGCTCGGTTAAAAAATACTAAAATAGAAACATAAGTTCACTGTCGGCATTAGTAAAATAAAATAAAAAATGAATGTGTAAAATGTCCAGTAGTTCAAAACCCAAGAGGCCATTAAAACTTCCACGCGCACTCAATTGCCAATAGTTAGGAACCAATTTCTTTAGTAGTTGATATATAAATAAAATCCCTATAGACTAACTTAAATTACACATCACTTCAAATAAACTGAGCAGTGAAATACATCAGGGCTATAGAAATATTAGGAGGTAATCGACAGCATATCTCGGAAGGGGGACAGGAGATGTGCACTTTCCCCCCGGACAGCCGATGTGCACGCTCACGGCGTCTCTTCTCTGGGGATCACGGACAGCCGATGTGCACGCTCACGGCGTCTCTTCTCTGGGGATCCCGGACAGCCCATGTGCACGGCGTGCTTTCGCGTTCCCTCTTGCTCGCTCCCTGCCTGTCTCCATCAGGCCCATGGCTCGCTTTCACTTTCCCTCCCTGCGGCCTTTCAGCACAAGCTGTGCACGTGTTTGCTGTGCGGGCACGGCGCTTCGGCGCGCTTTGACTTTCTTTACGGCGTTTCAGACGGGTGTAGGTCTGGCGGCCTCGTTTCCGGTCTGCCCCTGAACAAGCCGCCGCCGAAGTGAAGATGCAAGCCGCCGCCGATGAAGTGAAGATGGCGGACGAGGAGGTGGAGGGTCCGCAGAGGAACGGGGAGGGCCCGCTGGTGCCCATGGGGGGAATGGGTGGCGGGGGCCCTCGCGTAGTCCGCATCCTAAAGTCGGACTTGGATTACGGCTTAAATGTGCGCTGGCAGGTGAGCGAGGGCGGCCAGCTGCAGAGCATTGGAGGAGAGCTGAACATGCCGTTCCAGCAGCGGCGGTCAGGGCTGGGTGCCGGGACGCAGAGATGGCTTCCACCGGGGTGCTCCCCTTCATCAGAGGCGTTGATCTGAGCGGTAACGACTTTAAGGTGAGAAGGGCAACTAAGTGCCTCGCCTTGACAAAGTAGTTGTTTGTTACCTATTGTTTTTTCTGTGTTTTTATCCTTTATTAAAGTTTTGTCAAATAAACAGAACAAAATTGCAGGCAGGTAGAACAGACAACATTCAGAACGCCGATACCTAAGGACGGGGTGTTAGGTGATATTGTAATCCCTACGGTAAACTGAAACAAGTTCCTCGCACGCAGCCAGTGTCTCCTCTCACACACAGACACTTACCGTTACACTACCAGTGTGTCCGGTGGCGGTCACTGTGTGTGCTCTTACATAGTGTTTTGCGGTCCCACAGAGGCGCTGTGTGTCTGATCACGGGTCGTGTGCTGAAATGCCGGAGGGAGGGAAAGCGAAAGCACACCATGCGCGTGTTGAGGGAGACGAGCCATACGCGTGCCGCGCCTGGACAGAAGATGTGCACGCGTATAATGCGAGCAGGAGTTTTAATAACGCCGCGAGCCGTACGCGTGCACATCGGCTGTCTGGGCTGAAGCTTAAACAGACGCCGTGAGCGTGCACATCGCCTGTCCGGGCAAGTGCACATCTCCTGTCCCCCTTCCAAACCCAAGTCGACAACAATAGATCTCGCCTAGAAGCGCTGCGTCGCTAGGCGAGGCCTAAAAAGATGAGACACTTTGGTGAAGAGTGAGTGCCGCCACTAGTTTTGCTCTACGATGGATTTCCCAGACCTCACCACCACCTATTGTGAAATTTAGTACTCTCACTCATTACAGTATGCAACAGTTGCTCTTACGATTGTGAATTCGGAGTCAAAAAACACTGCTATTGAACAAGACGTTAGTCTGCAGCCATGCCACACTAAACTCACATTATCGGATTCATTTAATGCTCACAGTCTAAATGTGACTAACACGGAGTCAAAATATCTCCAATCTTGGTCCTCTTTAAGAAATATGTGACCCACTCTCGCAAATCCATCATTGCTGCCTCTCTGGCTGCCCTATATTTTGTGCTCACAGCTTAAAGGTCACCTATCACTCTGTAAAATTCTTGAGGAAGCTACTTAAATGTTGTCTTATTATATCTTTACACTTCTTCTTCAAAGCTTGGTTTACCGTTGTCTGACGGAGATCATACATGCCCTAATACTAAAGGCAAAATTGCCAGTGCTACTGGTTGTGCAAGAACAAGTTCATACAGTTAACCTGCCCTATCTAGTTGTTCATTCCTTATTTATTAACATTATTTCAGCTGAACCCCATGCCACATCTTTTGAAAGTTGCTTCTGCTGCTAACACGCAGGCAACACAATTGCTATTGTTTTAACTTTTTTATTTGACAGTGCTGTTTGGAAAAGTTTCAATCTTTCGTGTGAGTCCAGCTGTTAATATTCATTTGAAAATGAATAAGGTTACTAAATGTGTGCCTGCAAAGAGAATACCTAAATTAATGTTCAAAATTGACGTTTCACTCACTAAGTGCTCTATTGTAAATATATGTAATGCTCAATAACAAAATCTCAGTAATGCTGCAGGTAACTGCTATTTCTGTTGATTCAAGAGACACTAGTGATGAAACAGGCGCAACCAGTAATCAAAACTCTACAGACTTGCACTGACAATATTGCAACTCCGGTCCCTATGGGAGACTCACAACTACTATCACTGCCCACCAACACATTGTACAATTTATGACTTCAATTTCTTTGTTCTGTAAGTTTTGTACTTTTATTTTTGCTGAACACCTTGATATGTATTTTTTTTAAATAGTACTGCAGTACTTAAGCTACAACAATTTATTCCTGAATTTCTCATCTAATAAAATTGTTTTTGTAGCTTTTTCTAAAAAGAATTGCTTATTTTTAGCCAATAAGCTAACTTGAAGTACCCATTTGCTGCCAAATATGTTTGCGACCTGTCTTCGAATTTCTGTGAATCCATACTTTCTTGTAAACATTTTCACATCAATTTTGATTTTCTTGGCTCCCCAGTACTGAAATTTATTTGTTAATTTACTGTCGGGATTTTCCAGGGTTTTAGTATTTCAATCTTGGGAATGGAAGTTGTTATGTAGCTGGCGAAAAGGATTAGGGAGTATAATACTGGAATAATCTGGCTAAATGTAGCTACACGGTTCCTATTTATAGATAAAACGGTCACATTTATTTAAGTTGACTGTTAGCAGGCATCTGACCTTATCCGAGGTATGTGTAAATTCTTTTTCATCATTTCCATAAGAAAATATATATATATATTTTTATCCACAAAAAGACGGAACTCCATTTTGTGTTGTTCATATGTGTTTATTACACCAACATACTGACGTGTTTTGACCCAGCCTCTGGTATTTTTACAGTTTCATTTCATCAAAAAAAATTCAGTGTGTGTGTGTGTGTATATGTGTACGTATATATATATATATATATATATATATATATATATATATATATACTAATGCTAACCATAGAAAAAATAGTTAAAACATGCACAAAATAAATTTGAAAAATATATGTATACAGTCTTTGCTGCCATACTTTGGAACTCGCTTCCTCAGTCATTAACCTTAATTACTGTCCCATTAATTGCTTCATATTGTCTCTTTTCTAATCAATCACTTAATCATAGAAACTTAGGGGCCTTTTACGAAAGTCCGCCCGCCCTCGTAGCGGGATCGGGACCGCCCGCCTGTACTGCGGCGGTCCCGCACCCCTAATTACGATGCGACCGCCACCGCGGCGGTCGCATCCAGCAATTTAACATTGCAGCGGGTGCTGCTGGCTGCAGCACCCGCCGCAATGTTAAATGGCCATGTTGTGCATTTCCCTGCTCAACGTGGCAGGCACCGCGCGGTGCCTGCCACCTTGTGCATGGAAATGTAGGGGGGTACCATGGGTACCCCCCAGTGCACAGCTGGCCCCCCCCCACAGAGTGGGCCCGTAATGGGCCCCCCGAAGCCAGCCTCCGCCAGCCTTTCCATGGCGGTTCCACCGCCATGGAAAGGCTGGCTGATGCCAGCATTGTGATCGGGCGGGCGGTGCCTGCTAGGCACCGCCACCATATCCCCGGTCTGAACCGCTCCGCCAGGCAATCGCAACGATTGCCTGTGGCGGAAGCGTGGCGGGCGCTCTTTGCGCCCGCCACGCTTGCGGAACGATTCCCCCCGCCATCCTAATGTGGCGGGGGAAATGGGAGCCAGATGGCGGAGGGACCGCCACCCCGGCGGTGGCGCTCCCTCTGTCATCGAAATGAGCCCCATACTTACTAGTAATTCTCGCCCAAGTTGGCTTTTATAGAAAACAATAGATCAACATAGTACCTTTACATGGAAAAAAAAAGAAATAAGCAAAGTCTTTGCTCAGGTGGTCCTATTTTAATCAATAAGTGTCTTATGGCCTTACATTTTAGCAGACATAATTTCGATAGCGCAACATATTTTACATGCTTCTAACTTGTTCTCCACTTTTTATGTGCTAGTCACTTTTCAGATCTTTGGTTTGCCTATACTTTTTGACCTCATGAACAGCTTTGCATGACATTTGACAATCTACTTACTTTGTCAGCTAAGGTTCAGCAGGGCAAGTTTTATGAAGACCCATGCAGGGGGGAAAAGCCTAAATAGGGAGGGGGTAAAAAAGGGTTTTCCTATTTTATCTCCCATAGGAATTTTTTCCCCCAGAAATACAGCCCGGCAAGTGCATAGCATCAAGGGTTAAACTAACGCATTTCAGTACTTGTTTCCGCATCGCCGCACAGAAATGCATTAGCCACGCAATTAAACCGTCTCCATTCTTCCAATGACTTGAGCAGAAACCGTCGCGAGATACCACAGCAAAATAAAAAGACATGCTCTAACTAAATGTGACTTGTTGTGATCTTAGTTGCCAAGAGAGACTAGAACGAGGTATGTACAAAGGGAGGAGAAAGATGATGAGGCATGTGGGGAAAAAAGGAGAGGAAGAGGAGACAATGGGGCAGACAATATAGGGGGGAGGAGAGGGAGGAAACAAATGGACGAGAGAGGTGAAAGGCTAAAGGGGGGCGAGGGGAACAGAAAAGGATAAGAGTGAAATTTGAGGACGGATGGAGAAGCAAATGGACCACGAAGAGGGAGAGACAAAGGAAGGAATAGTGACTTGGAAAAATGAAGAGAGAAAGAGAAAAACAAAAAGGGAGGAAGGAGATAGGTGAGAGGAAGAAAGAAAAATACAAAAATATTGAGAGGGGTGAAGGAGATACGAGAGGGGGAAAAGGAGACAGACAAAAAGTTAACCTCGGAGAATAGTAGAGGGAAGGCAGTTGGAAAGATAAAGGATGGAGAAGAGATCTAGAGAAGTAAAAAGATGGAGACAGGAAGGAAAGAAAAGAGGGAAAATGAGGAAAGGACTGGAGGGAAAAGATTGTGGTGAGTGGAAACATGGCATTAGTGGGGAGGAGTGGGAGATGGAAAGGGAGAAAGAGTAAATTGAGGAAGATGGGTAGCAGAAGTCGGAAGGAATGTTTAAAGGACAGAGAAGAAAAAGATGGGAAAGATGTTACCATGCATTTCCTAGTCTGTAACAACAAGAGAGGGAATGATAGGTCCTCACACACACAATTGTGTCAACATAGTTTTACAGAGAGTTATCTAGCCCTGAGTTACCAAGTGCTCCTATAGTCAAACAATCTGTTGCCTGGTTTGAAGATGACTGTTGGTGGGGAATCCTTTCATTGCTAGTGGAGGTGCTTAATCTGGAGGAATGGAAGGGGTATCTGTTGAATTACTTTCACCTTGGGGATTGTTTGTTGGCATGGGTGTATTGCTCTCTGTTTTTGGTACTTCAAACAGGGGTGGGATTTGTTTTTCCACTGAGGTTCAATTCTAAACCAGGCCTTATGCCTGCCTACATCCAGAGACAAAACAACGCCACCTTACTTCCACGGCTCACTTTTGAAAAGCTGTGGTTTTAAATTACTCATAACACGGAGATGCAAAGCTACTAAAAGTATACGGGGAATGGTGCACATCTGTACATGCCAGGGCCCATTACACCAGTCAGTCATTACCGCAGATGTGCATGTTTATTTTGAAAAGGATGTGACGGTCATTTCACAATTTTTATCCAAAGTCTTTCACTATCACAAGGGTTCACAGCAGGAGCAGCATTGTTCTGGTGAGATATTACTTGCAGTCTCTGCTCCCTAATTTTGAATTCTACTGATGTTCTGAGGTCTGTGGTTTTCCACTAGCACTCCTTGTATTTCGGTTGAAGTGACTAACTCTTTGCTCATGTGTACCTCACACTGGTATCAGGAGTAAGACCTAATACAGATCAGACCTATTAGTATGTCTCCAAGACATTGTTTTATTTAAAACTATTCTTATGTAATGTGACTGGTGCATGTGAACTGACAGCCCCAACGCAGTGTACTTACTTGTAAAATAGACAGAACATTTTAATCTTTCCAGCCTCCATTCTTTAGCCAATATTCGGGACTTGTTGGAAATGGGGATACACAAAATACCTATAAGCATTTGTATAAAATATCTATTTTTTTAAGTAAAATACAAGTTCTTGTCTTCTGTATGGTACTGTGTATCTTTTGAAACTTGAACGTTTTTATATACCGTGGTGAAGGTAGGACTTATTTTTCAGGATAATATTTTCAAATCTTTTTTTTTTACAAATGTTGCCTAAAACCTAGTCTCTTCCTTCAATCAATGTACAACAGCAACTCTGGACTCCATTGGCATGCTCAATGTGGTGTGTAGAACTAATTCATGAAGAGCCATTGGCTTTAACCCCTTTAGAGCGGGTGTCTGCCAATGGTAGACACCTGTACTACCTCCTCAGTCATTGGCCGATACTGAGGAGGTAAATAAAGGCCCCTCTGGTTTTTTTATTAGTTTTTGAAGAGCTTCCCAAGCAGCATGAATCTTTTTTTTATTTTTATATTAGTGTATGGGCGATCAGCGTGCAAGGCGTGCAGACATTATACTAAAGTGAAAGCAAAATTAGCAGATGGGCTCGTTTTACTTTAACTGCATTAGTCCCCGGGGGCATATATTACCTCTCCAACCCCAATCAGTGCTTGGGGGGCTATTGTTGGAAATGAGAGAATCTCCCCTTTGCAATGATCTCTCTCCCCAGTGGATCCCTGCATGGGGATTGCCATAGGAGAGCAACCCCCAAGTAGGCATCCACCCACGAGAAACCAGGGATTTTTGGAGGAGCAGCCCCCTGGGCAAGGACTTGTGCTTTCTTCAACCCCCATACCGAAGCAGTCTTTCTGCTCCCTCTGGGGGGCGGATGGGGGTAATTACCCCCGATCTGGCCCTCCCACACCCCCCCCACCCAGACGGGGAGTAAGAAAGACCACTGGACACAGGGTATATTTATAATATAAATAGAGGGATGGAGGCTGCCCACTATGGGCGTGGCCATGCCCCTTCCCCCACACCCCGCAAAAACTACAATGATACTTTCTGCCCACCACCCCCAAGGGTGCAGAAAGGCCACTAAACTCCCGGAATTATTATTTTTTTAAATATGCCCACGAGGTCAGTGGGAGTGCCAAGGGGACTCCCATTGACCTCGGTTTGATCCGTTCCTGTCACGAGCACTAGTCCCAGCCACACAAGGGGTGCAGCGTTTTTTATTGGCACAAGTGGGGTAATGCTGGGTGGTATGACTTTTGCGGATTACTGTAGATTCCGGAAGTTTCCATCACAGAAATGTAAGACAAATGTATGATTTCAGGCATAGTTTGAGGTTTGCTGTGCTTTGAGGGTAAGAAAACCTCATGGGATCCACGCAAAGCACACTACCCTGGAATCCCCTGGTTGTCTAGTTTTCAAAAATGTCTGTGGTTCATAGGTTTGCATGGGTGATACAACAGTACAACCTCAAATACCGCATCTACCACAATTGCTCATCACTCAATGTAGCGCTTTGGGGCCTTTTTGTGTTGTGGGCTTGTGGCCTACCCACACAAGTGGGGCACTGTTCTTATCGTGGGGACTCCGAGTGGTAGAAAATATGTGTCTCCCTGCCGATTCCAGAACTTTCTATCACAGAAATGTAAGGAAAATGTGTATTTATTTCTTTACCCAAGTTGGACGTTTCCATGGGCTTTTGGGTAAAATTAGCTAGTGAGAGCCATGCAAGTCACCTCAATCCACAGCTACCCACTTTGCAAAGAAAGGGTCAGTTTTGAGAGGAAAATGTGATGTATCCCTGTTGCGTTTTGGGCCATTTCCTGTCGCAGGCACTAGGCTTCCCACACAAGTGAGGTACCATTTCTGTTGGGAGACTTGGGAGAATGCTGGGTGGACGGAAGTTTGTGGCTCCCCGCAGATTCCATAACTTTCCATCACAGAACTTTGACGAAAATGTTTTTTTAGTCATAGTTCGAGGTTTGCGAGGGATTCTGAATAAAAAAAATGGATGAGAGTCACGCAAGTTACTCCACCCTGGATTTCCCCAGGGGTCTAGTTTTAAAAAATGAGCAAGTTTGCTATGCTTTCATTCTGCGGCTGAACTAGGACCTACAATCCACAGCCACCCAGTTAGCCAAAAAAGTCAGTTTTCAGTGGAAACATGTGATGTGTCCATGTTGTATTTTGGGCCGTTTCCTGTTGCAGGCACTAGGCCTTCCCACACAAGTGCGGTACCATTTTTATTGGCAAATATGTGGGAACATAGAATAGTAGAACATTTGTTATTACCAAGTGGATGCTGCTGCATTTGAGCCTTCTAAATGTAAGAAACAAAATATATTCAAAAATACCCTCTAAATCATATGCTTGTACGGGTACCCACAAATTCAGATGTACAAATTACCACTGCTCCTAAACTCCTCATCTTGTGCCCATTTCAGAAATACATATTTTCTTGATACCCATTTTTCCCTATATGAATTGGTCTATACTCTGTACACAGACACGAGCCGAGACCTAACTATGCATATACGTGCTTCTGACTCATTCAGGAAGTTGCAGACGTAGGACGCACTGGCCGGAGAACCCGAGTTAGCAAGCAGGCGGGGGAGAGGTGCGTAGCCTGTGCGAGACACCGCAAGTTGGGTGAGCTGGACCGGGCTGCAGTCTCCGGTCAGGCAGCGTCTGGCAGTTGACATACCACAACAGGCCGCAGTGAGCCAGGCAGCACTGCACCGTACCAGTACCGCTGCAAGAGTGGGAGGTTGCGGTTGTCACAGGGTGCGGAGGCGGCCGGTGTTAGACCGATGCAGCTTGTACCTCTCTGGACACTCCCGCTTAGCTGCCCCAGTGGCAGCCTGGTTGGGCACAGAAAAGCAGCGCCCGCTGCAACTTACAAAATGCGGTCTGGAAAAGCGAGGGGCACTCCCCCGGTGACCCGAGCCAAAAGGGAAATCACCCTTGCCAGCACCGCAGCACATAGTGGATTGGCCCCATTGACAGCACAGCGCCTCGGGCCTAGCCTGGACCTAGACAATCCCTGCACCCTACAAGCAACATCACGCACCAACACGGCACTACCGGGCCGCCCTCCTTACAAAAGTTCTTAGCAGTGAAAAAGCACCAGGCTAAAATCTACAGCAAATTTTACTATCTGAAGGACCAAGCAGCAGCAATCTTTATGTCAAACTTCAACATCCCTGGACTGGCGTCCCCCCTGGAGCCAACCGTCATTAAACAAGTTGCCGCATACGACCGCTCACAAGCCATTCCTGACAGGCCGATTTCATAACCTGCATTTGACTTCTCAATCAACGACGTCATGGAGCACTGCGACCTTAACATGATCGCCAACCCAAAAGTCAACTATCAGAAGGGCGCTGCAGTTTTTAACCTAGCCCTTCCAAACCAGGAAAGAACATCTTCATGCCCTGCAAAATTGTGGAAGAAGCTGGCAACCAAGACGACCACAAGAAATGCAACCTGCTGGTGAACGTTAGCAGCATTCTCTTACACAGTCCAGTTAAACTGGACTCTTTGGAAGCAAAACCCTCTCAAAACCCGTCTTTGCTCACCTCCAGTGAATGAGAAGCCATGATAGCCATGTTCGGTGGGCACCAGGAGAAATACTCAATCCCCGCCCAAGTAGAGAGAGGCTCATGAACCTGCACATGCAAGCTTTACCAACAAATAAATTGACTCTGTAGATGTGTTGGCAACCTTGTTAAGAACGTTGCATCTAACAGTGGAAGCCCTAAATTACCAGTCCACGAAAATGGATACTTGGATCAAGGTGCTGAACAGTCTGGCAGTTTATACCTCCAGTATCGATACAAAGATAGCCAATCTTAAGTCTCCTAACTAAAGCTCAAAGCATTGGAAGTCATGGCGCTGGTAGCTATCTGTGTCTGTTCCCCAATCCTAGATAAACTGGAGTCACTCCCTGTAATTTTGGGCAACTTCCTCAGTGACCTCAAGAAGGCCTTGAATTCCGGCAAACAAACCTACAACACACAACCCTAAGGGGCTCACCCAAACCGACCTGCAGTCAGCACATGAAGAAAAGATGTGTGGGCCCAGCAGCTGTCCGGACCAAACTTCCCAGAACTTACCACCGGTTACAGGCATCATAGCCCCTGCAGAGGCAACCGAGGGAGCCCAAGTCAAACTCCTGCCCACAGATGGGCCCATTCCCGGATCCATTCTTTTTTTTAACTGTTTTTATTTACTTTTGGAATAACAAAAAGTAAAAGACAACAAAACAAAAAGCAACAGATATACCCCCCGTACTTTCTTTGCATATGGAGTCAATCAAGTTACAATTGGTGGGATCATGGAGTAAATAACATTACACTTCACTATTTCCAGGTCACTCCCCCGGTTCGCGTCCTCATGGTGACTATTACACCCCTCCCGCAATGGATTCCTGTTCCAAGACTCCGGGCTCCACATCCACCCTCTCCCATGAAATCAGTTGCATAATGTCTGTGTCCTCATCATCGAGCTCTAGCCCATAATATCGCAACCATGGTTGCCAAATCTTCCGAAATTTCTTGGGGCACCCCCTTGCCTGGTATACTGTTCTTTCTGCCCCGATATACATATCCATGCCAGCCCTCCAATCTTTCATGGTTGGGGGGGGTCTGCTCTTCCCCAGTTCCTAGCTATGTCGCGTTTTGCTACTATAAGTCCAAGGTTACTTAACAAAAGTTTATATCTAGGCAAGTCCACGGCTGTAGATATGCCCAGCAGGACATATTTAGGGTCTAACGGGATTTGCGTCTCAAGTATTAGTTAATTCTTGTAGCACCCGCGTCCAATAGCGGTGAATTATTTGGCACTCCCATAGCGTATGGATGTAAGAGCCCCTCTCGGTTTTACATCGTAGGCATTCGGGTGTTTCAGCACGGCCCATTGCATGGAGTCTCGCCCTGTCATGGCACCTCTATGCAATATTTTAAATTGAATCAGTCGTAGCCTGAGTTTTATTGCCACTTCTCTAGGGTGCATTAGGGCCATCTCCCAATCTATGTCCTCAACTTCACCCGTTGTAGCCTCCCATTTACGTCTCAGTACTAGTAGATTATCGGGTATATTATTGATTAGGGTCTTGTATGTCCACGAAACTGCCTTCTC
Source organism: Calotriton arnoldi (assembly GCA_963921515.1). Taxonomy (NCBI): domain Eukaryota; kingdom Metazoa; phylum Chordata; class Amphibia; order Caudata; family Salamandridae; genus Calotriton; species Calotriton arnoldi. The sequence goes on along the minus strand of CAWUFW010013389.1, from coordinate 395,193 downwards.
AAAGATCTCCTCCTGGAGCAACCTGCCTTCCAATGGAGCGTATTCGGGGAGATCAGCAATGTCTGGTTTCTGTGCCACCCACGCGTGCCGGAGCTGAATGTATGTATAATATTGCCTGCCTGACAAGTTCTACTCTTCCTGCAGTTGTGAGAAGGTCATCAAATCCCCCTGTCTAACAATGTCCCCCAGGCTAGTTATCCCGATAGTGTCCCATCCTCTGAACCCCCTCAGTTTCGCAATCTCCTGTAGACGCCTGCCCTCCCACAAAGGGGTGGCCCTCGTCAACCGTTTATCCCATTTCATTTGACGTTCTGCTTCTTTCCATGCTTCTATCACTCTCCTTGTTGCTGGCAGTAGGCCCTGTACTCCTCACCCTCCGTATATGTATTGTAGGTGAGAATGTTTTTGAAATTGGAGTCTCTCCAGTGCATACGTGGGGTGGTTCCGGGGGCATTTAATTACGGTGAGGTGAGCAGCCCTATAGTAGGCCCGTATATCTGGTAGCGCTATTCCCCCATTGTATTGTATTGCGTTGCAGTGTCTGGAGTGCAACTCGAGGGTGGCCTCCATCCCACAACAATGTGCGGACTTGGTCATTTATAGCCATGAAAACTGTCTCCGGAATCTTGTGGAACGTATTCTGAAGAATATATAGGAGCTTTGGGAGAGTAATCATTTTGTACATGGCGGCCCTTCCAAGCAACGTCAGTGGGAGGCGCCGCCATCTGGCCACGTCCTCCCGGAATTCTTGTAGGACACGTTGGATATTATGTGTGAGGCAGTCCGCTTCATTAAGGGAGATAAACAGTCCTAGATATTTAAAGCCCTCGGCTGCAATCGAAAGACGCAGCGGTACAGACTGTATATCTGCAGGGCCGCCGATGGAATAAATAGTAGACTTCCCCCAATTAATGTTATATCCAGCTCGCTTACCGTACTCCGTGATTAGTTCAAAGACCACCGGGAGTGTTGTGTCCGGGCTCGCAATGTATAGCAGGATATCATCTGCATAGAGGGAGAGGCGTTCCTCCCTCACCTGCCCCTCGACGTCTTGGAACCCCTGCAGTGTCGGATGCGCTCCGATTAGACATGCCAGTGGCTCAAGGACCAGTGCAAAGAGCAGGGGGGACAGGGGGCAACCCTGTCGAGTCCCTTACTGGATGGGAAAAGTCACCGATTTGACTCCGTTGACCTTAATCTGGGCGGTCCGGTTTGTATACAATAAATCTATTCACGACCGAAAGTTCTCCCCAAATCCAGTTTTTTGGAGCACAAGTCGCATGAAAGTCCAGTGAACCTTGTCAAATGCCTTTTCGGCATCAAGTGATAAGAGCGTTCAGGGCCTTTCTCCCCTTTTAGCCATGTCCATCCAGTTTGCAAGTCGGCGCAGGTTAAAGCGCGTGGAACGCTTGGGCATGAAGCCCGACTGGTCCTTATGAATCAGTGACGTGATAACCGTTAGCAGCCGCGTGGCAAGTATAGAAGCCAAGATTTTAGTCTCCGTGTTTAGGAGTGAGATTGGACGGTAAGACCCGCAGTCATCTGGGGCTTTGCCAGGTTTCGGTATTACCACCACTGTGGCCTGACAGAGGTCTGGGGATAAGGATCCCTCCTCCTTGGCTTCTGTAAACATTCTGAGGATGCGTTGGGCTAGTACGTTACTATTCCGTTTAAAGAACTCGCCCGGTAACCCATTAGGACCTGGGGTTTTCCCAGATTTTTGCTTGGCTATGGCTGCCTGTACCTCCTCCAGAGTAAGACCTGCCTCTAGGGCCTCTATATCGTCTTAGCTCAGGGTTGGCATTTCAATAGCTCTAAGGTAACTACTTGTATCACTCTCGTCGACAGTTGTCTTTGCCTGGTATAGGTTGGTGTAGTAGCGCTCAAACGCACCGGCTATGCCTACTGCGGTGGTATAATGTGTGCCTGCGTCCACGATCTGACTGACCCAATTAGTCTCCCTCTCCTTCCGGCTCAGCCATGCTAGGAGTTTCCCTGCTCTGTCGCCAGACTCATATAATCTGTGTTGTGTTGCCTGCATTTGCGACCGAGCTTCCCTCTCAGTCAGTGTCCGGAGCTGCCTGCGAGTAACCTCCAGCTGTCTAAGTAGGAGTGCCTCATTTTCAGGGGTGACAGTGTGCTCAAGATCAAGAAGTTGGCTTTCCAAGGTTTCTATCTGAAGAACTTCTGCTCTGCGTTTCCTCGCTATTGTGTCCTGCAGCTTGCCTCGAAGAACTGCTTTTTAGGCTTCCCAAAGGGTGACCGCGGAGGATACCGAGCCGTAGTTCTCTTGGAAGAACAGATCAGTGTCTTGTTTAATGACCCCCAGGACAGCCACATCCCGAAGCTCCCATGCACTCAGCCGCCAGTTCGACAGTGTCCTGGATCCATTCTTAACTCTCCTGATAAGGACCAGGAAACGTAACCGGCCCTTGACCAAACGACAGAAGGCCTGCGGAAAAAGAATCGGCCTAAAGCCTGAAAAAATGGGCCTGAGGAAAAGCATCTACTCCTATTTCGGCAACCCAAGCAGCAATCCAAACCTGCACAACAGAAAAATACCAGATGAACTAGCAACAAATCCTGTTGGTGACCGTGTCGTTCACACGACACCGCAACCTGTCAGCTCAGGCGCTGTAACTTTTGAGGACCACACCCTATTTCGGAGGAGGAAAGGGGTGAACACGGTCAGGCGGCAACCCAAGCAGTCTATCAAGACCCTGTAACACCCTCTATGTGAGCACCCGAAAACGGAAGGGCTGATAAACCCCTCGGAACAGGCCACCAAGTGGACTCCCGCACCAAAGGCCCCCTTCACAATAGGCTGCATCGCGAAAAAGGAAGCATTTGTCCAGCACCATCCACGGCCACGGACCTGGCAATAGCGGTGTGTGAGAAAGTGCCCTCTTTCTGCATGGTTGCCCCCACTTTTTGCTGAATTGCTGATGTGCTTTGACTGAGTGTGCCCTGGGCTCCTGCTAATCAGGTACCCAGGGCCTATGTTCTTTCCCTAAAACTGCATTGAAGCCTAAACCCAATTGGCAGCTCTGGCACCCAGGGCACTGTGACCAGAGAAGGCCTCTAAGGGCTGCAGCACTTATTGTGCCACCCTTAGAGGTCCTGTACCATTACACTCACACACTGCCTTTGCAGGCTGCATGTTTTGGTGCAGAACAAAGTGAAGAGTCGACATGGCACACATCTCTGTGTGCCATGCCTACAACCCACTGCCCTGGCATAGATCAGTCACCCCTATAGCTGGGTGCACTATACCAGTGGTGAGGGTACAGGTGCATGAGCCCTGTACCCCTACAGTGTCTAGGTCCATTCTTAGACATTGTAAGTGCAGTGCTGCCATTAAGAGTATATGGTGCTGGGAGTTTGTCATTACGAACTCCACAGCACCATAATGGCTACATTGAAAACTGAGAAGTTTGGTATCAAACTTCTCAGCACATTAAACCCACACTGATGCCAGTGTGGGATTTAATGAAAAAATGCACACAGAGGGCATCTTAGAGATGCCCCCTGCAAACCAACCCACCACTAGTGTCCAGGCTGAGTGGCTTCTTTCAGCTGCCACCACCAGACATGTTTCTGGACCCCTGGGTCGAGAGCCTGCTGCTCTCTGGGGCCTGAAACAATGCACATCCTGGGGCGAGGTGCCAAGCCTCCTCCCCCAGGATGGGCAGGGTTCACGAAGGGGAAGCTTCAAAGGCTTGCCGCCTTTGTGAGCTTCCCCAGGCCACTTGCTGCTCTCAGCAACTGGTCCCCACTGGTTCTGACCCCCACTTTGGGCGGGAGAACCGGCGGGAAAAACAAGTGAGGAAGAGAGGTGTGCCCACCTCTGCCAACTCCACCCCTCAGGTGAGGGAGGCGAGGTGAAGCACAACTCTGTCCACGCCATCTTGCTGATGGGGGGACTCAGCCAAACAGGGACAGGCTCATGCCCCCCTCCCACTGGAGGGTGACATAATAGGGGGTGTATCCACCCCAGGGAAGGGACCTATTGGTCCCTACCTTTTACCTACCTGTAACGCCCCTAAATCTAGTATTTAGGGACACCCCTGAAACTTGCTTCCTCAGACAAGAAGAAACTACTAGGAGAAGAAGAAGAAGGACCGAACAGCCGTGCAGCAGCTAACAAAAGGAAGACGCCCACTGACTTGGCCCCAGCCCTACCGGCCTGTCTCCACCTCGAATCTGCTCCTGCGAAATCCCGGTGTGTCCTGCTGCCAGCAGCCTTGAAAACCCCGGAGGACCTGCCTGCCTTCAACTACAAAGACTGTGTCTCCCGTGAACAGCAGATTTGCTCATCTGCAACCTCTGGTTCCTGCCGGACACCGCGGATCCGCCCCACTCTGCACCCGCTGTCCACGGCCCGAGCTCGAGTGGGCAAACACCACAAGGAGGTCCCCCCGGCGATCCTTACCCGAGATCCGGCGACCCCTGACCTGCCTCAAGCCTCCAGCCGACGCCTGCAGCCTAAATCCGGAAGGTCCCCCCAACCGCGACCAGGAGCTGGTAAGAAGATCCGACCCCAAAAAGGCACCCCTGCACCCGACGCCCCACGGCCTTCCGTGGCCAAACCAACGGTGCCTAACCAACCCCCAACTTACCTCTTGAAGTGGTGGTCGCACCCAGAAGGCCTTCGTCCCCAAGCCTGCAGTGCCTTTGCAAACCGGAGGTTCCGCATTGAAAACAACAGTGCGCCCGACGTTGAAACAGCACCGTGCACCCGGCTGCCCTAGTGCCGCTGAGGGTGCACCTTTGGTGATGCTTTGTTTCCCCATTTGCCCTGAGCTAAAGTCCAGGAGCTTTGCTCCCACACCCCAGTGGCCTGCTCGTCAGTAGCCACCAACCGGAGGCCCCCTACCCCCCATTGGATAACATTGGGCCTCAGCACTCTGCACCCGGCCGCCCTAGTGCCGCTGAGGGTGTAACTAGAGTGCATCCTTGACCCTGGGGGACCCCTGAGTCTACCCCCAGAACCTCAACTCCCACTACCAAATACTTACCTCAAAACCGATAACACTATTTTCCTCTGTAGGATAACTTTGATTGTTTTTCTTGGAAAAGTTTCTAAGTGTGGAGTTTGAAAACCTAAAGAAATTCTTTAAAATTGTACTATTTAACCAAAACGATTTTACGTACCTGTTTGCAGGAAATGTCTCGGAGTAGTATCGAGGCATACTACTCTTGAGTAAGAAAAGTAATCTAAAAAGTAACTTACCTGGTATTTTACTGAAAAGCCCATTCACGTCTATGTACTGTATTTACAAAGTATTGCATTTCTCTGCAACCTTCCTGTAAGTCAAAACAAAGTGCATATACCATTTCAATTCAAACTGTTTACAAACTGCATTACTACTGTAAAGTATTTATTGCTTACCTGTGCCAGGCTTGCTTGGCTCTAGAAAATAAAATAACTAAAAGAATATTTTTATACAAAAACACTTGGTCTGAAGTTCAGTCTTTCCGTGTGTGAATTCATTTGCTGACTGAGTGTGTACAACAAATGCTTAACACTGTCCTCTGATACTGCCCGACCACACTACCACAAGTAGAGAGTGAGGTGCTATCTAACTTTACCTCTGCCTACCTTTGGGGTTCCACTGGACTCTGTGCACACTATACTTCACTTTGGTATAGTATATACAGAGCCAGCTTCCTACACTGCGCGAACCATCAACACCACCCGAGGCACACACAACTCAGATCAAGAAAAATCCGGACTCCAGGACAACATCAAACTAGACCCTATTACCATCGTAACAAGGTTCAAAGAGCAATCAGACATCCAGGAGCCGCCTCCTAGAACAGAGGTTCAGAAGCCTCAAGTCTCTGGGATCAGTGCAGTCAATACCGGGTCTCTATCTCCTGGCACAATTTGCAACCAGTCAGTCCTAATGTATCCCGAATATCAATGAAGAGACCATTTCGACCTTCTCGATCGCTGGAACGTTCTTTGACTATTAAGCAAAATTTCAGAAACAGAGAACCTGACCACGGCAGACATTGTTTCAGTTGAATTCTTGGCTCCAGCATCTGGATGAACAAACCAACCTACGGAGGTGACCTGGTCATCGCCAGCAGCTGCTAACCAGGTACTAGGGGTCTCCGTGACCCTCAAAAGCTAAGGGATAGTGGGGTCATCCGACGTAGAACCAGCACCCCCATGTTATAATAACCTTCAAGACTAACCAAGCGTCTATCCTCACACACAAACACTCAAGTTCAATTTTGAGGAGCACACGGAGCAGATCACCAACACCCCTCCGCCCTTATGCTCCTCAGCCATAAGCGAGCACTGCCAGAGCACCTTTGCATGTCAGCGATTGGAGTTGGATCCCAGGTGCCATAAGTCAATCAAAACGTCAAGCAAGAATAAGCCTCACAGCACGTGCACTGCTGACCAGGCTGGCAAGCTTCGAATCCGCTCATGGAACATGAATTGCTTGTCAGACCAACTAGCAGAGAATGAGCCGTTGAAATACCTGCTCTCTTTCCAAATAATCATGTTGCAAGAGACATGGGTTGAAAAAGCGCCTGCAATTGCAGATTATTTTTGTTATACAAACACCTGCCACAAAAGTAGACACCTATGGCCGCCTATGCGGACGCCAATCAATCTACATCAAGACGGCTCTAAAAGGTAAACACACCATGAAACAGACAGTTTGGAGCGGCCTGCAAACAGTCCTAACCACTTTTAAACAGGACTCGCAGGCATTCAATTTAGAATTCATGAACATCTACGTTCCCCATATAACTAAATCAAAACAGCTAGCCAAAGAACATCTGATAAATTCAATAACCGGCCTGCAAGATGGACCACGTCCTCCCAAAATAATCCTCTCTGGGGACTTAAACATGAACCTACTAGGGTCAACGCAAGATGAGGACCTACTGTCGGTCCAGAATGCCCTCTGGTCGGTCCCGGAACAAGCTCAAAATTCTATCTTCAAGCATGACAAAAAGGGAAGCAAACTCATCAGAGAACTTGAGTTCCTGGGCATACACGCAACCAACAGCCCTTTACCAGATGAATGCCCGCTGTCCTTCACTTACTACAGCTACAAGGCACGCTCCTTAATATACTTCACAGTGCTTTCTGCTCCACTTATACACTTGGCTTCTAGTGTCTCCATGACGTTTGGGGAAGTGACCACTTACCGCAAGAGCTATGCCTTGCCCTTTCCCTTGACAGCCACAAACTAACAGATTCAATACAGGGCAGCATTTACAAAATAAATAACAAGAAATCAAAATGGTCATCCAGGCCAATCCACTCCCTATCGGAAGAAGCAAAGAGTTTACTGACAGCCCTTCTGGACAACGAGTGCTGCCCACCCTACGTGGGAGCAATTTATGACTGAATTTGTCAGCAACCAGGCAGTCACAGGAGGTAGCTCCAGCAACATGCAAAGAGCCGCCCGTCCGACAGTCATCAGAAAAACAAAAGAGCTAAAGTGGGACCTCAACCAAGCTATTCGAGCTTACCAAGTCCAAGCTTTCTTACAGAAAACACTTGTGGGACCAAAAAGGGACGCCAATGACAATTTAACTGCCAAACTATTGCACGACCTCAACACCAATGGCACAACAAATTCTGGAAGACGGTGAACAACCTAAGTGAGCTATCTCAGCGAGAAGACAGTTAATATTTCAGAAGAAAATTGGTATCAATACCTCTCAATCACTTTAGTCACTTGAGCAGTGCGCCATGTCTGGAACAGGTCACAGAACACCAACGCCGGCCGTGCCTGCTCCCTCTGATACTATAACCAGAATATCGGCCATAGGCCTTCTGCCAATCCGGGCAGCAACAATTGAGCATTAAATCTTAAAAAGTCGTAGAGAAGGTGCACCAGGCCCAAATGGCTTTCCAACTGCTATTTTTAATGAACTCAAATCAAACGGGGTTTGCCAAAGGAGTGGGAACTATAAAGAATTTACTGACCATATCTTTGCTGTTCAACCAATCCAAGGAAACCAAGCAGTCCCTTAATCTTTCCTTTATAGACTACAAGACTTCCTTTGGCCGAGTACACAGAGGAAAGCTATGGAACAAATTGGCCAAGTGGAATATACCTGATCCATTGCTTAAAGTCCTGATCCTTCTTCATATGGACACCTGGGTCAGAATCAAGCTAGGCGACGATGCCCTATCAAAATGGATCCCAACCCATCAAGGGTTATGGCAAGTATGCATGCTAGCCTCCACTCTCTTCAATCTCTTCTTAGCTGACTTGCCCACCAGCTTAGCCCAGGTCAAATCTCACCCAGCTAAACAGAACAGAATTCTACTACCATGTTTAATGTACGCTGATGACCATGTGCTACTCAAACGAACAATAATCTGCTTTCAAAGACTTCTGTGAGCTACAGTCTCGTATTCCATAGTCAACGCAATGGTAATTAATGGAAAGAAGTCTAACATTATGATTCTAGGAAAACTGGCGCGTAGCCCCCACTAGTGGTCCCATGGCACGGACAGTGTAGAGGAGGTAAGAGTACAAGTACCTGGGCATGCTTCTCGACAAACATGGCTCCTTTAAACAGCATCTGGAGCTTATGCACCAGAAATCAGTAGCTCTTACTGTAGCCTTCAAGGGCAAAAAAGCAACCATAGTACCTACCACATATCTTCCTCTTCTGAAAATAATCCAGGCTAAACTGGTTCCACCCATCGCCTTCGGTAGTGAAGCCTTAAGGGGCAGTAATGCAGTTCACTTGGATACGCCATTACCAAACTCTTAAGTCAGTCTTCTCCCTGCCGGGATACTCATCCCCACCCCAGCTGGGTTTTGCGTTCAGCCCAGTTAAGCAATCGATAGCAAGGCAAGGAGCCTTCATCAAACTCTGCTGCAAGCTAAGTCAGGCCAACAGTGGGACACTGAATTACCATCTCTGGGCAGAAATTACCTACAGAGACCACTCCCCGGCTAGATACTACATCATCAATTCCTTAGCAGACCTTGGCTTATGAGAGCAATGGGAGACAATCTTCACCTTCTCTCAAGTTGAAGCCTTGGTAAATGGGACAGTCAAAACATGCTCTCTGTTGTCAGTCAAAGATGCATTTGCACTGAGGCGGCACGCTCGGTTCACAATGTTGTCTTACACCAATCTACCACCACAACCCTACTTGGGCACTGGCATTAAAGCCCAGACCAAATCATCGTTTCTAAGATACCGCTTGTGAGAAGCAGGCCTGGTATATGATGTCCACTAATGTGGGCACCTTGCATCAGTCCAGACAACCCTTATGGTGATTTAGGAGGTCTCAGACAAGCTTAGAAAGCTATCCAAGTGGTAGCTGTGGAGAGCAGCCTTCAGGCTTAGTCTTGAAGGAGTGTAAAGCAGCTTGTTTTACCAGAATGCAATCTTATAGTATAGATTAAATGAAAAAGAACCACACACAGTATTTATAAAAATATGAATTTATTATATTTCACTATCTAGTACGTTACAGTATCTCCCACCCGGAGATAAACACAAAGCACACAATACCTTAGCAAAGAAATCACAGTAAATAGCACTAATACACAGTGGGCCCCAGGGGGGGACCAAACCATATACTAAGAAAGTGGTATAAGAACCACGACTCGAGTCGAGACAGTGTCGAGAGGACGTAGAATTGCTGGGGATAGGGACCCCACGGAGAGCGTGTGCAATGTGTGAACACGACTGCGTGCTCCCTACAAGTCGAAGTTGCGGTTGGATTTTTAAAGATTAGGGACCCTTCCCAGTGGGCCCTGAAGAAACCCCTTGGAAGACAGAAGGTTGGAGAGCCACCCCCATGGATACCGTGGTACCCAAGTTACCTATCCCAAGTAAGCCAGGTGCATAGGTGTAAGTGGCGTCCTAACCGCCGTTGTACCCAAAGGAGGACTTCAGGAAAGTGCCGCTGCTGGGAGAGGAGAAAGTGTCTGGAGGAATCCAAACGTGGATTCTTGAAGAGGAGTACCTGAAAGCAGAGGGGACAGTGTCTGTGTCACTCAGGGGTGACCAGGAGACTTGGAAGACGGATGCCCTCCGATGTCGGGTGCTTCAGGTAAGATGACGGTGACCTTGACTCTGCAGCTGCAAGGACCAGGCAACGCTGAGGATGACCAGGACCCGGATACGAGCGATAGCAGCGTTTAACACGCATGCTTTAGATCGCGTGCCATTACAACGCAGTCATTACAACGACTGCGTTGTTACAACGCGAACCATTACATCGCAAGTCGTTACAACGACTTGCTGTTGGGGGCCCGCTGGTGTTGGATTTACAATCCAACACCTTCCCTGCTGTTGCACAAACTGGAGTAGGAATAGTAAATAATACTATTCCCAAGTCCAGCGCGCCCCCTACAGCAAGTCGTTGTAACGACTTGCGATTTAATGGTTCGCGTTGTAACAACGCGGTCGTTGTAACGGCATGCGATCTAATGCATACGTAGTAAAGGTATATATTCGGATACGAGCTGTCCCACGAAGGATGTTGAGTGCTGAGGGGTCGGTATCCGGCGGGAGCACCAACAAGCCTTGGTAAATGCAACCCACACAGGAAGTCAAGAAGGTGCACGGTTGGGACAAGCAAGGTCCAGGAGAGTCACCACAAGCAGGGGAGTCAGGGCAGGCCCGAGCAATCAGGGGAGCCCAAGGGAAACAAAGGTGAGCCTCAAATGGACCCACAGGCCGGAGGCACAGTAGTCGTGAGAGGACCTCAGGCAGCTCACCAAAAGATGCAGGCCACGATGCACACGATGCGGTGTGGCCGAAGATTGTGGTCACTGGTGGTGCTCGAGGTTGGGGCTACTTGGAGCCCGAAGATCTTCTTGCAAAGATGTCAACAAGCCTTTGCAACTGCAAATGGGACACAGCACTCAGGGGTTCGGTTATTGCAACACCCACGAGGACTACTGGCCTCAAACTTTGTGTTCGGGTAGAGCAGGCCTCGGGAGCTGGGGAAAACCACCACCTTTGTTGCAGAGCCCACGGAGTCCGGAGGAGCTCTGGTGACTCCTTCACTCTAAGGGAGATTACTTCGGTAGTCCTTGATGCTTCACAGGCTTTGGAAGGTTCCTGTATGATGCACAGGCACAGACGATGCAGCAGACTGGAAGGGAGACTAAGTCAGGCCCAAACTAAGTCCAGCGAAGTCCAGAGTGTCCAGACGGTAGAAGTGCAGTGGTTTCAATTCTGAATCTTATCCCACGACGAATCTAGGTACCTACACCCAGGTAAGCCCTTAAGTACCCTAAGGAGAGGGTTGGGAAGATTCAGGGGACCCTCCCAGGGGAGGGTCTGGACAAGGGGGAGGTTACTCCCATGGCCTCTGTCCAGTTTCGCGCGGGAGCCAATGGCTCCCAGGACTGGTTTGAACTGGACTATGCACAGGGACACCAAATGTGCCCCTCATGCAGACTTTCAGGCGCTGGCAAGCGCACCCACCCAACCCTAATACACTAAATCCTGTCTAGGAGGTGGTCACACCTCCCTGTGACAGGATGCCTATTGTTCTACCTTCCCCTGCTCGAGTTTGGCTCAGCAGCAGGAGGGCCGAAATGTGTCTCTGGTCTGCAGCAACCATTTTGTGCTGTCTGGGACTAGAAGGCTGGTACCAGGAACACTGAGAGCCAAACATGACAGGATTCGTTGCAGCTGTTTTCGAGATGGTCATCGGGCGATTAGGCGGTGCCTCTCTATATAGTAAATGGCTGCTTCCCTGACAACCCGGGAGAATGGACTCCGAGGGCTGCAGGGGTGGCCTGCTCATGCAGGGGCACCCTCTCGCTTAGAACCAAGCACCCTGCCCTCAGGATTGTAAAGGCCTGCTATAGGGGTGACTTATAGGTTTTAAGTGCAGTGACCCTTAGATATAGTAAGCCTATTTCTTTAGTAAGTGGTGCATGCACCAACTCACACAGCCTGCAATGGCAGGTCTGTAATTCCAATTTGAATGGTCTCTAATGGGTGGCATAATACATGCTGCTGCCCATGGGAGACCTCTGGGGTACCTATGCCCTGGGTACATGGGTACCATATACTAGGGACTGACAAGGGTACCCCAGTATCCAATCTGGGATGTCCCTAAGTACTGAACACAACAATTTAGGGAGAAACAGATAGACTGGGGTCCTGATTAGCAGGAACCCAGTCAGACTAGTCAAAAACAGCATCACATCAAGCAAAAAGTGGGGGTAGCCATAAGAAGCAGATCCTACTTTCATACACCACCTGTGATGCCTACCATCACTTCTGCATCTGCCACCATGGAAGCGAACCGTTGCAACAGAGCTTTGTCGACTTTGCGGAAAAGCTCCTGAGACGGATTCACCAAATCTGCATACCTGTGGCAAACATAAAAGATCGAAGAACCATTTTAAGACCATTTTGGATACAGGGGTTTACGCTGCTGCAGGCCCTCAATCATAGCTTGCTTTAACTCAGTGGACATTCAGCTCTGCTGCAGGTTCACAAAATAATTGATCGACTTGACCCAAAAATTACTGCCTAACCGATGCTGTGACCTCCGTGGCTGCTGAAGCTCCCTGATCAAGTTCTGCACACGCCTTTCTTTTTACTTGTGCTGCACTGCCACTTTAACGCTTACTGGCTGCTTAAGTTCGATTGCTGCATTTTTTGAGTGAGAGTTTGGATATAGGTTTCCGGAGGATAGTAATATAACATGGCAATTTGTCTTGTGTGTATTCTTTGTCGCAGTTACCAAGCATTCTAACTTGTCCAAAGTCACATGACATGTTTTGCGTGGGTACTGTGAACTGTGTTCTGAGGTTTTGCCTCATCAACTTGATTAGACTGCTTTATGAATTCGGATGAAAATAGTGTTAATTTTTTAAAGAGCATGAATGCTACAAAATTAGAATTCCTGAACATTATCTAGCTGTTAATCTAGTCCCAGCATTTTTCTTATTTGTTTAGGTATTTAAAATGAGTGTTGTGGTGGGTTGTATAAACACACGTTCTTCTTCTGTTCCAGGACAGCTGAGACTATTTCAGTGATGCGTATTCATTTGCTTTCTTATGGTTGGTGTGGTAAAATGTTTCTCAAGATCAGGAGAAATCAGTAGATTAAGTCAAAGTCGAGGAAAAATAAGGTTGAAGCCATGTCAGATACATCCTGTCACAAACAGGAGAAATACTATTATGAGAGCTTGATGGAAAATCACAGCTGAGTAAAAAGCAAAGATAAATCGCCTTGAAGGCATTTTCGAGAGAAGTCTAATCAGCTTGAAAGGTAATCAGAGGGAAGGGTTTTTGTCCGCTAACTCATCTTTTATCCCTATTTTAATATGAAATTTCTTAGTAAGTGTGATGAAGGCATAGATATTATATTTTATCCTGTGAGATATGTTGTTAACCACGCCCATCTTTTGTTTACTAAAAGAGGAAGATGGCGCAAAACAGAAAGAAACATTTCCTGCAGCTGTCAGAGCAAGTTATATTTCATATTTTGAGTGGAGATTTAGCCACCAATTAGAAGCAAGCGTATTGGAGTATTAGTAAAAGTCCTAACACAGAAAACCAAACTAATTATAAGAGCGGAATTGTGCGTTTATGAGGAGAAATGCAAAAAAAAAATTATTTTCTGCTGTTTTCCATTGCATTCTGTTGGAGAAACAACAGATGACATTTGGGGCCTACTGATTGGCTGAGTACTTGTCACGTAACTCTCCTATAGCTTTGACACCTGTGCTCCCCATTATCAGCTCCAGAGGAGATCTAATGGGTGACACCTCTTTGGCTCTCTTAGGGCATGAAATGAACTAAGGCCAGAAAATTGCTCCCTTTCACCTTAGTAATCTACTATGTTTTCCCCCATCAAGCACCAATCTTGCAGTGTCTGAGATCATTACACCATTTAAAAGCCTGCTGTGCACCGCCAACCTTATCCACACACCCCTGTGTAGCACTGGACCTCCACATACCAGGGTTCACACTTAAACAGTTGTAGTACCAGAGGCACTCCCATGTATTGGGACCACGTGATGACCTTTGACTACCATTGTTTTCATTGATTTTAGGTGTTTTGATTTATTCTAGCTTGAATGTACAACATCATTTTTTAGGCATGTGCACTCTGCCTTGTGCTTGCATTTCGTGTCTCCTTAAAGCGGCAGAGTGGGAGTCTTTTCACAGAGTAGAACAGCCTTGCCAGGAACAGAACGTGTGGGATGTGCATTTGAAAGCATGAGAGAGAGAAAGGTGTGGAATGTACTTCTCTGTCTCGGAGTGTAGTGTTATATGCAGTGGTGCTCAAATGTGCATTATGTTGTACATTGGGAAGTTTTATGAAGTTTTTACTATTGGCTTTGACATGCCATCTTGAATTCTGACTGTCTAGCTTGAGCTTTGCGCACACAAGTTCTTTAGGCTATTCAAGTTCAAGATTGTTTTCTGTATTTTTGGAGATGTTTTCTACTTTCTCAAGCTTCACTAAGGTAAGGAGCTGGAACATGTGGGAGCGCAGAAGAATACGTGAGAACTTCTTTGCCTTTGGAATGCTTGCATGGAGAGTGGCCAACTCCAGTAAGTTTCCTTGGTGCAGAGGAGGTCCTCTCGGAAACTTTTAGTGCATTGAGATTATAAAACTGGGGTTTGTTGACTTGGAAAGCGGGATTTTGGGACCTGAATGAAGGGCGGACGCGTCTAATGCAGTTTAGCAGTTCCCGGCTTGCTGAGTCTCTTGACCCCGGCTGTGAATCCCTTAGTCTGGAGTGGGCTAAGATGAAGTTATTGCAGCCGGTGATGTATTTTCTCTGATTATTGGCATTGTGATGTGTGAGTGTGTCTGTGTGCACATTCAAGTCTCCAGTGGTTATAATCATCTGATGTATATGTGTGTAAATATCTTTATATCTTTTCATGCTTTCCTTTGATTCTTTGTGTCTGATTATTTGCATTTAACAGCGTTTATTCTTGCAGTGGACGTCCGGTATTATTATCTGCTTGAATTTTAGTCCATGCATTTAACAGTTGCATTTTCTTATTTTTAAGTGTTATTATTGCTTGTGTGTGTGTATATGTATGTATATATATATATATATATACACACATTTATATGTTTCATTTGACATCTGGGAAAGCCTTTCTGATAGAGAGTGTTGCACAATTAAAACCCCACGCTTTATTCTGAAAACTGTCTTTTAATGTGCCTCATTTTATGAGAGTGAAACCCTTTTCCAGGTGTTTTCTTGCTTCGCTGTGTGTGTGCCTCCTTGTGGGAGTGCAACGCAATACAGCAGTCTCATTTTTGTTCATGAAGTTCCCATCAGCAATGAAACACTCCTTTGACCAACGACTCCTAACTTGATGTCCTGTTTATTCTAAAAGTATGGATAACATATATGTTCTCCTCCATCTTCGAGCTTATACGATTTATGATATTCCAGAAGAACAGGACAAACAATTCAGATGTGGTGTTGTCATCTTCCTTTGAGTGCCTGGGTATTCAGTACACCTTCATCAACTGCATCACCTTTGAAGACCTATCAGATAACCTTTAAATCTCACTCATACAGTTGATTGTGTTCATCCTCAATTATATTCCTCCCAGTTTAAACAGGAACTAAGTAGATGATGCTCCAAGTTTGCAGTTTCCTCTCTATTATAAGGGCAAACATAACCAATTTAGGAGGCTTTAATCTCATAGGAACCCCTCTAATCATGTCGCTATTAGCTAGATCTTACCTCACATGCGACGGCACCAATTTACTCGAAGAGCAACTCTCTCCATATTGTTGATTTTGCTCACCTCACACTACACTGCCAGTACCCTACATCCTTGGACTAGTGTGATCATCCCTTAGAAACTCTCATCAGTGCCACTACACAAACGAATACCAATAAAAACCCACTAGATCCTTTAAGAACTTCACAGTAGATCAGCCAAAACAGCAATCAACTTACCAGCCTCCAAAATCCACTCTTCCTAAACTCAACATATTCAACATTACCAAATATTTCATTCATATAAAACCAACCAACACAACATCAATTTCAGCAGGAATGCGTGAGATACTCCCATCAACCCACTTGAAGAAATTCCAAAATGGTGCACACTGTAACTTTTGATGTTATATGGCTGTGAGCACCATCACCTCGCTTGAATCCACGTCACGCAAAGAACGCTTCCCTTTCTGCATAAATAACTCATTCAAATGAACCCTGTAAGCCAGTCACTACCATCGTCCGCTTATCACACACAACAAATGGCTTATTCCCCTGGAAATCTGAAAAACTGACTATTTTTTTAATTATCATTCACTCCTAATTCCTAGACAAAATATTGGAATGAGCTTTAACAGTACAGCTCCAATGTCTATATTAGCCCATATTGACCCACATCTCTGGCTTTGGGGCCTGACAGTCCGGTTCACTCATCGCTGCAACTGCCAGATATCAGTGAATCTAGGTAATCCTCAGAAATTAATATAAGAGGAGCTGTGGCTGTTAATCTTCCTTGTTTTGTTAGCATCATACCACCCAGTTCTAATTCACAATTATTATTGAGGTACTTATACCTCCTTGCCGGTGTTCTCTCACCGCTGTGGTCAGAATTGCATGATTACAATCCCGAACGCACTGAGAGCATAGGCATCGATTAGGCACAGGTGCATATGTGTCAAATACTGTTACTGGTCGGTTGCACAGCTTAGTTCAATGTCTTTCACCCCTTGTGTTTACGTGTCCAATGTCTCAAACCTACATGACAAGCTTGTTTGCTCGTGTTAGACTCTTGCTCTAGGTGCAGTCTAAGCCCTATGTTTAACTGTGATTGTTGCAGTCTGAGTGGCGAGGTGGATGTGGTTTGCTCTCCAGATCTCATGGCGGCAGCTCCACTTCTGCAGAGGCCCAGGCGTTCACCTTGTGTTGGACCAGAGGTTGCAGGATCAGTCGGTGGGGCACTTCCTCCCTTGGCCAGGAAGAACTTGGTTTTCGATGCAGGTGGTGTGGTTTGGAACCCTCTTTTACACACATTTTTGGACAGTAGATCCACAGAATTAGGTTTCTAAATACATTTGGGGAGGTTCTCAGATACAGCCTTTGTGGTAGGCGATAGCTCACACAGCAGGAAGCAGTGTGGCTCACCCTTAACCCGATTAGCCAGAATAAGGGCACAGTGAAGTGTGAGCTCTCCTGTCCTGGCTTTCATCAGCCTTTCCGAAGCAGTAAATGGGGTCAGAAAAAAGGAAGGCCCTTCCTAGAAAGCTTTTCACCTTCAGTAGCAGAAACTGCAGTCCCACCCCTTACCCCTACCTTCTATCAAATGGGAGTGCTCAAAAAAACACTAATCAGCAGCCCTTTGCTAACAAGATCCCCATTGAATTTCTGAAGGTAGTCCTTTCTCCCTATCTATCACCCCTCACTTCAGTCTCTGTGTCTCCTCCCTCCAGCCACACAAATGCATGCAAGACATATCCTCAGTCTGGAGGAATCATTCCTCACCCTCTCCCCTCCATCTGCTGCCATGATAAACCAGGCAACTTTGAAAATGGATCCCTTGAGCCCCAGTACTCACACACCCAACACAGGTACTACACAATCATTGTACATACGCTCTCAACAAGCACATGAGAGGTGAGCACCAGGTTTTGTATTTCATTTAACAGTGTAACTTCACATGAGAGTTGTCAGTAGGTTTAACTCTCCGTGACATAGATACAAAGGTCTGGTCACACTACTTATTCACAAAACAAGGAACGCTCCCACCCCTGCTTTAATTGATGCACCCAGTGCATGGGCAGTAGTCATATGCCCACTCTGGGGGCACGCTTGATGTTCCCGTCCTGGGTCACAGAACAGATGCTGGACCTTGTATTACCGGAAACATACCTAGGGCTCACCACACATGCTAGATTAATGTGAGGCATGGCAAAATAAAAGCCAGGATTCCAGTGTCACATACACTCTGGGCCAGGAGTACACAACTGTTTAACATACAGGGGATATTGCAGCCCTGACAAAGCATACATCTTAAAACCATTTCTAATTGTATTGCATAAAAACTGTAGTTCCAATGCCGTCTTAATTGTCCCAGCAAAGTTCTTTGTTCTTTACAAATACAACAAAGAGATGAGAACAATACATGTCATGCAATGTGACGGTGGGTGAAGTGAGTGCAGCTCTAAGGCTCTGTGTACTTCATTATTTGAAGTTGTGTATCATCTTTGTCATCTCTTTTGGCTCCTCTATAAAGATAAACATTTAGAAAACCTTATGGAGACCAGGATAATTTCATATCAGTTCTTGCGCAGTGATGGTAGTTGCTTTTTTGCTTATTGATCTTCATTGGAACAACAAGAGGTTTGTCTATTGTAACAAACTGGATCACGCCGAACAAGCCTCTATTTGTTTCAATATCTTTCTATCCTCTGTATATCTTCTTCTCTTTTAAAAAGGTCATCTTGGCTCAGGGCCTTGTTTCCATTTGCAAACGGATTGACCCACAGAAAACCCATTGTACCATTGTTTCTGTTAGTAGTGTGGATGGGTTGTATTAAATATTTAGTACAAGCCCCTTCTTTTTCCTAAAGGCTGTATTTCTTTCATCCTCAAAGATACTGGAAGCAACTAGCCCGTCAGTCTTGGAAGAAACGTGTAAAATAATTCCTTAGTGAATTGCTTCTAAATTTCTTGTCAATATTCTGGCGTTTAAACTAACTGCAGGATTTTATCCTAGACATTATAAATTATTTGGATTTCTTAGTTGAACAGCCCAAGTAATGCCTGCTAAAATGCAGAGACTGCAGTTTATCTTAGTTACTTTAAAGCTCTGTGCTTCTCTTCTGAGAGCACTGCAAGGCATCAAGTTTTTCTTCCAGAGCCATTAAAATCCCCTCAACTCAACTCGGAGTTACAAAGAGTTCGTGGCCTTATGGCCTCATGAGTCCAAAGTTTTTCTTCTGTCACGACTTACAGTGAGACATCTATCATCGCAGCAAAATTTCAAGACCTTAAAGAAGACAGTGATATCCACATTGTTCCAGTCCTTCAAATGATTTTAGCTCATTAGGGCCTAAAAGAGCTGCTATTGATTGATCCCCTTCAGTACATGAGCTGTTATTCTTTATCACCGCTGATTTGTCAGAAATCGGCTTGAGGGCCATCACAGGTTAGTCAAGGTGCTTCGTGTTTTCATCTCCAGAAAATAATTTCTGCTTAAACACTTTGGAAACTGAGGTGTTCTCAAAGACTGTGAAGTTGCTGCTCTCAGATTTACAGGATTGAAGGTGAATCCCAGCGTGCACCAACTATACCTCTTCTGTTTTCTTTTTTAAAGTGTGACCACATTCACATGTTTAATAGTTAAACAGGTATAATCGTAATGGAGGAGATGATATTGATAAATTAATGTTACTCTTTAATCACATCAATCTCTCCCTTACACTCTAGTCCTCTGTTCTCATCAGAGATCTACACAAAGAGATAGACAAACATCTACTCCATCCCATCTATGCTCACTGGGTATTATTCAATTGCGGCTGCATGCTGAGCCTGAATATCCTCCTCGCCCTTACTCATCTGGAAGGAGTCCAGCATGTAGAGGTAGAATTGTTGTAAATAAAATAAAAAATATGCCCTAGCATCTGTACTAAGATTACAAATTGAATTGCCATATGCTTGATTAGTATAAACGTGCATTTTCTGTTCTATTAATGCAACTCACACGTTACAAATTTGCATTTTCTTTGTAGGACGATAAAGTATTCCTCTTCAGTTAATTCACCAGTGATGCTTGTCCCTCGGATACAGACGTTGCTTCCTTCGTCTTGCATCTCTTGAGCTGGAACTGACCCCAGGATTTCAGATTGCCCAACTAGCACTTTGGGACACAAATGTATGTGGCCCCTCCATGTAGAATCACAGGGCCATGTGTCTGGGATGGTATTTTGTCAGTGTTCGATAAGGAGCTCATTTCCTGTGATCAGGCCAAGGTCATTACGCTAAGCTTTCCTTCCTTTCTGGATATTTCTGAAGACCATACAGAAACTCTGGTGAAGCAGCTCAATATGTGATAAACTGTATTGCTATTACTTGGACCCTTTAGATAAATTTCGATTTTGTATTCTCATAGTTTGCAAATAACAGCATCCTTTATCCGTATCTAGGGGCCCGTCTATTTTACACCATTTTCCTTTAATTGCTTTGATGGCTTAGATTAGCCCCAGGAGCTAGTCTTATGAAGCAGACCTTCCAGCTGACAAGTCAATTTTTTTTAAATTCCTGGCTGTATTTTGCCAGTTAACTCTGGTGATAATTGAGACCTTCGTCCTGCGTTTGCGGCCTGAACCGCCTGTGCATCAGGTAAGACTTGATAGTTCTGAAAGTCTCAGTGGTAATGTGATCTATAGACATAACAAACATTTGTTTATACTCCAGCGAAGGTTCAACAGTTAGACAACATAGTTTCCCTGCAGATATTCAAGAAGCATTCTGCCATGTCACAGAATAAAAAATGTTTTTGTTACTACATAGTGTAGAGGAGTTTCAGTGGAAATAAAGCTTAGTAAGCATGTTATTAAAATTAACAATAAAACCAATAATAAAAAGAGATTAATCAAATTTAATTATTATACGCAGGTCCTTTTTGTGTTGAATCAAGGAATCATAAACTTCTAATAAATGATAAAGTTCCATTTCAATGCCAGCTCTTCAGCAACTTTCACTAATTTATCCTGTCCCTTAATGGATTAAGTTGTTTGGATATGGAATGAATTGATATGACCGGTTAGCGAGGGTGCATGGACAATTTCACTATTGTAAAGATCGCATACAGTTCTAAACCTTATGTCACTGTGTTGGGACAGAAAAGCCCCCTTGCATCGTAAAGGACATGTACCCCCTACCCTGAGTGCCCCCATCGGCATGTAAATATGGAGCCCTGGCATGGATTTCTGACCATGAGCGAACACGGATCATGTCTGTGCACAATGACCTAGGCCTGTCTCGTGGTAATGCAGTCTTGTTAAACTGGGGGGGCGCACCTAGTGCTACCTTCATAGTGGTAGAGGGCTATGTTCCAGGAGTTAAATGACTCAAGCGCTGTGGTGGCAGCATAACCTGTTTGTGTTTTATAAGAGTCAGCAGTGTGCACAGACCTTTTTACCTGTGCCACTGGAGTGGTGCCTACAAGCTCACTCATGTAAAGTTCCGCTGCTGTGTACTTATCTCGTCCTTGGCCTGTGTGATGAATATATGTAACGCTGGACAGTGTGTGATCCTTGAGTGTACCTGCTGTGTTGTATGTGTGCATGTGATTGGTACATAACATGGAGACTTCTGGGTCCCATTTTGGATGCTCATGGCCTGGAAAGGCTAGTTGGAGTTGTGGACTGCAATCACAGACAGGAGGCGTGGATTGCAGAAATTTCTGAAATCTGGGGTGGGAACACTCACACTGGTGGAAGAGGAATAGAGCATCCTCTATGCACATCAAATGTGTCTGATTCATGGAAGAATTACTTGTCAGTGAGGGCTGGGGTCATTGTCAAGCAAGATGGTGAATCCGATTAGGCTGGCACAGTAGGACCAGGGAATCATAATAGAGGGGGACGTAAGGTATAATTCTGTGAAGGCTGACAGCCAGGTGTGATCCCTGGTTACTCCCTTGGCTTGTGTTGTGGGTCAGTCGGAATTACAGAGGCCCCTGCTGTAGCAGAATGTCCATTTGATAAAGAACAGGACAGATGAGAGGGCACATTGTAGAAGCTGACACCCACAACACGAATTTCAAAGGACCAGACACTAAATCACATCTGTGTCTGGAAATGGATTAATAAAGTGGAAGCATGAGTCCCATAAGCGGTTCGTCAGCGTGGAAAGATCACTACTGTAGGAAAGTAGGATCTGCTCTTATGGTTACCCCCACTTTTTGCCTGGTGCTAAGCTGTTATTGACTAGTCTGACTGGGGTCCTGCTAATCAGGACCCCAGTCTATCTGCTTTCTCCCTTAAATTGTTATGCTCCGTACTTGGGTACATCCCAGATTGGATACTGGGGTACCCTTATCAGTCCCTAGTATATGGTACAAAGGTACCCAGGGCATAGGCACCACAGAGGTCCCCCATGGGCTGAAGCATGCATTATGCCACCCATGGGAGACCATTCTAAATGGAACTACAGGCCTGCCATTGCAGCCTGTGTAAGCCGGTGCTAGCACCACTTACTAAAGATATAGGTTTCCTATATGTAGAGTCACTGCACTTAAAACCTATAAGTCACCCCTATAGCAGGCCTTTGCAATCCTGAAGGCAGGGTGCTTGGTTCTAAGTGTGAGGTTGCCCCTGAATGAGCAGGACACCCCTACAACCTACGTAATCCATTCTCCCGGGTTGTAAGTGAAGGGGAAACAACCTTTAGAACGCATGCATTACATCGCATGCCATTAGATTGCGGTTTTTACAACGAAAGTCGTTACAACGACTTGCACTGGAGGGCGCTATAGGACAAGGAGTAGTTTAAATTACTATCCAACACCTTCCCTACTGTACGTAGGCTGGAGTTGGAATAGTAAATTAAACTACTCCTAAGTCCAGCGCCCTCCAACGCAAGTCGTTGTAACGACTTGCGTTGTTAAAACCGCTATCTAATGGCATGCAATGTAATGCATGCGTGGTATCGTCATACATCCTAAGTGAAGCAGCCATATACTATATAAAGGGGCAACGCGTAATTACGCGATGACCATCTCGAAAACAGCTGCAGCGTATCCTACCATGTTGGGTATCAAACATGTTGGAATCATACCCTCACACCTAAACAGTGTAGGAGGTATGATTCCAAGCACTGGAAGAGCCCACCGTTAGGCTCTCAGCGGTCCCGGTACCAGTCTTCTATAACCGGACTGCACAAAACGGTTACTGCTGACCAGAGACTCGATTCTGCCTTCCTGCTGCTGAGCCAAGCTCGAGCAGGGGAAGGCAGAACAAAAGGCATCCTGTCACAGGGAGGTGTGACCACCTCCCAGACAAGATTTAGTGTATTGGGGCCGGGTGGGTGCGCTTGCCAGCGCCTGAAAGTCTGCATGAGGGGCACATTTGGTGTCTCCATGCATAGTCCAGTTCAAACCAGCTCTGGGAGCCGTTGGCTCCCGCTATGGCACGAAACTGGACAAAGGACATGGGAGTAACCTCCCCCCTGTCCATACCCTCCCCTGGGAGAGTCCCCTGAATCGTCCCAATCCTTTCCTAAGGGTACTTAAGGGCCTACCTGTGGGTGGGTCCCTAGATTCGTCGTGGGACAAGATTCAATTCGGACACCACTTCTTCTTCTACCGTCTGGGCACTCTGGACTTCGTTCGGGCTTGACTTCGTCCCCCTCTCAATCTGCTGCATTATCTGTGCCTGTGCACCATACAGGAACCTTCCAAGGCCTATGGGCATCCAAGACACTTGAAGGAATCTCCCTTGAAGTGAAGGAGTCACTTCCCTGCATCTGCAGGCACCGCAACCAAGCTGACCGGTCTGCTGATCCTGAGCTCCTCCGGACTCCGAAAGGTTCTGCAACACAGGTGGTGGTTCGCCACAGCTATCGAGGACTGCCCTGCCCAGCCCCACCTTTTTTGAGGCCAGTATCCCTCGTGGGAGCCGCAGGAACCGAACCCCTGTGCACTGCGTCGACCTGCTATTGCAAAGGCATGTTGGCTTCCTTCCACCAAGATCTTTGGGCTCCAAGTAGCCCCAACCTCAAGCATCTCCAGTGACCAGAATCTTCGGCCACACCGCATTGCTTGCACCATGGTCTGCATCTTTTGGTGAGCTGCTCGAGTTCCTCTTGTGTCTCCAGTGCCTCCGGCCTGTGGGTCCTGTTGAGGGTCATCTTTACTTCTGTTGGGCTCCCCTGATTGCTCGGGGCCTGCCCTGACTCCCCTGCTTGTGGTGAGTCCCCTGGACCTTGCTGGTCCCGACATTGCACCTTCTTCGACTTCTGTATTGGTTACATTTGCCAAGGCTTGTTGGTGCTCCCGCCGGACACCGACCCCTCAGCACTTGACATCCGACGTGGGACAGCTCGTGCACGGCTTCTGGTCTTCCTCAGAGTCGCCTGGTCTTCACAGGTGCAGAATCGAGGTCATTGTCAACTCTCCTGCAACACCTGACATCGGTGGGCATTAGTCTTCCAGATCTCCTGGTCACTCCTGAGTGATATAGACTCTGTCCCCTCTGCTTTCAGGTACCTCTCAACTAGAATCCACCTTCGTATTCCACCGGACACTTTCTCCTTAAGCAGCGGCACTTTCCAGAAGTCCTCCATTGGGTTCGACCGCAGTTTCCGACACCACTTCACACCTATGCACCCGGCTTCCCTGGTGTAGGTAACGTGGGTACTAGGGTATCCACGGGTGGGGTGGCTCTTGAACCTTCTGTCTTCCATTGGGTTTCTTCAGGGTCCACTGGGAAGGGTCCTTAATCTTTAAAATTCCAACTGCGACTTACACGTTAAGTTGTATGGCGTACGCGGTCGTGTTCCCACACTGCACACGCACTCCGTGGGGTTCCTAGTCACTCACCTTGGGTGGTTCCTTGGGTCCCCAGCACTTCTACGTCCTCTCGACATTGTCTTGACCCGAGTCGTGGTTCTTATACCACTTTCTTAGTATATTGCCCTCTCCCCCCCCACCTGGGGTCCACTGTGTATTCTGTGCTATTTACTATAATTCTATGCAAAGTATTGTGTGCATTGGGTTTATCTCCACGTAGGAGATATCTAAACGTGTTAGAGAGTATTATATAATAAATACATATTTTTATAAATACCTTGTGTGGTTCTTTTTATTTAATCTATACTATAAGATTGCATTCTGGTAAAACAAGCTGCTCTACACTCCTTCTGGACTAAGCCTGAAGGCTGCTCTCCGCAGCTACCGCTTAGAGAGCTTTCTAAGGTTGTCTAAGACCTCTTAAATCACCATAAGGGTTCTCTGGGCTGGTGCAGGGTGCACACTTACATAAGTGGACATCTTATACCATGCCAGCTTCTCACAACCACCAAGACTTTGAGCTGCTGCAACCAGGGCTAGGGACCAAGGTCTGCTAGTCTCTGTGCTGGGTGAGGGGCCATCACCCAGAAAGTCAATACCACTTGCTCTGAGCCTGAAGCACCTGCCTTCTGCTTGCCTGCCAAGACCAGCGGACCATTTGAGGAGGAGGAGAGTGCTTAGAGGGAACGGGTCCCAATTGGGATTCTGTTGAGTGGATCCCGGTGAGCATTGTGTGAAACTTCTGGTGCGGCTGGGACCATTGCATGAGTGCAGTCCGTCCACTCCTCTTGTGGAACGTTGTCAACCCTTCTATGCCAAGTGGGGGTCACAGTGAAGTTTATGGCCATTGCCTTTGCTTTTGAAAGTCAACGACCTACATTTGTTAGGTGGGGGCCACCATGAAGTTTAGGGCAGTCACCCTTGCTGTTGAAAATCTGTGACCTCCGAATGTCAGGTGGGGAACACCATGAAGTTTAGAGCTGTCACCCTAGAACATTTTGCCAAGAGGATCACTGTTGGACGATCAACAGAGACCTTATCTAGAGACCACCGCCCGTGGTAACACAGAAAGCTGAGGAAGCTGCGGAAGAGACATCTAACACCACTGTGGGCTGTCCGGAGACTCTGGCTGCTGGACGCCTCCCCCAGAGGAGACCACGAGACACCATGGCCTTCCCTCATCATAAGGCTGTTGCCTGAGAAAAGGCACATTGGTCCTCCCTTGGTTAACCAGCTGGTCCAGGTCAGGCAAGACTGTTCTAGGCCTTCAGGCCTTCCTGGGACTCCACTCAATTTCACTCTCAAGGCCAGAAGAAGATTTTGACGCATGGTGAATATCGTGGGCCACTTCTACAAGTCGCCTCTGTTATCGAATTGAGAATAGCCAGCCCTGTTAGAAGGGAAGTGGGGACACTGCTCAAAACGAGGCTGGGGGCAGCAATCTTATAAGACTGTGGATATTATTTAGGGTGCTTTACACAAACCAGAAAAGGGGAAGAGGCTATAACATACCGCACCTGACAACAAAGTTTTTTTTGAAAATGTAGCAATTAATTCCTATTATTGCTGAGTGCAAAGAACCTAGGAGCACTCCCCTTTACACTCCTAAATAGAGAAAAGATTCCTTAAAACATGACACATTGGGTTCAGCACCCCATAGATACGTATATCATAATGTATTGGACAATGTGTACACAAAGAAAATTCCAGTTTGTAGATGCGATCTTTTCTTGTATAAAACTGTTCTTTATTGTATTTTCATTAAAATCCACAAAGCCATAGCCAACGCGTTTCGTCTCACACAGAGACTTCTTCAGGGCGCAATAGTAACTTGGCCGTGAAGACACGAATCAAATAAATATTCAAATATGAGATCCAAATAACACCTTTAGCCCTGATATTTGGCAAGGTAACAGAAAAGTAATTAAAACTCCACTCTTATATCAGGAGTAAGACAAGAGGACGATTATGAAGGTCAGTATTGATTTTTCAACCATCAGCTTGATATAATGCAACCCCAGATATGTCAAACCGGTTCTTGCGCGTATGCTCAAATTGGCTGTTCGCGAACGTCCTCACATCCAAAAAAGCGGCATGGTGGCCGATCAAGTCCGTACAGGTCAGTTTCAAAAAAGGTGCTGTTGATATTCTTAGTGTGCTTGTATTTAATACTACTTTTATCACAAAATAGTGAATATTTAACTGGATAAGCAGTTTATTTGGGGTTACTGTTAGTACTTTGAGTTTTGTGTATGTGTAAGCCTTGAACCTCCCTCCCCTGAGAAGACTTGGATTGCTTGACTTGCGCTACCACTGAGACTCCAGTGCTGATGGAGTAATACTTGGCCCAGCTGTTTAGGACCAATAGTTGGTTGACCCCCGGACTAGAGAAGTAAAAGGGCACAACTCCCATCATTAGATCCAGTAGCCAGTAAACGCTGCCTGCCTCATGGCCCTTTGAAAGGGGTTCTGGCAGAATGGAAAACGCATATGTGATATGCATGCTAACATACATAATATGTGGCACCAGGTGCAGCAAAAGATACTCGTAGAGCAAAAGATAATGGTTCTTCTGGGTCCCCTGTGTATTGGTTCCCCAAATCAACCACTTAAGAAACCAGACTTGACTCTTCTTATGAAATGCTTTGACACAAATCTGTTATTTCTTATCAATCAGTATGAAGACACCATACTCTCAACTGACATGCCCCCTTGTATTCTTTTCAGGATTATTACACAAATTAAATGGACATTGCTGTACATTTGCTCGTTTCAGAAAATTTCCGCATTGAAAGATTAAATATTTTTCGGACATCCAGGAAATAAGCTCTTTGTATCATAAGAACACATGTAGCTGAAATCCCTAATTTCTGTTATCCTATAATCCTACTTTTAACATGTGGCAAGTAAAACTATTCCCTTGAGACTGCCTTGAAGACAATATTTCCCATTTGTTGAAGAAGGGAAATCCCCTCAACCACAGTGATGCCAACAAATGTTATTTTGTTTAACACTGTACCCATTCCACTTTGTACATTTCAAATGTGCACCATTCAGAGTGCATAATAATTGGAACATGCAGTCATTACAATATAAAATTATCTAGCTATTTGTTACTAGATTATTAAGATGTGCTCTTCCCTTTAGACAAACGATTTCCTGAGGCTATAGGTCTGATGGCTTCATTAACTAATAGGTTAATCGTATAAGTTTGACATCTTACTTCTAGTGTGCTTGGTTAATTAAAAGAGGCAGTTTTATTAGTTTCATCTCATTAAATACAGAGTATTAATAATTCTGTGTTGGGCCAGAGGGGGTATTATGCATTTTCTTCTTTCCTTTTATTTCTCAGCAGCCACAATTCATATTTGGTAAACCAAAAGAACATCCTCTGGCACTACAACTCTCCTGAGTCCAGAGAAGATCCATTGTTAAAAAGCAATAATATGAGTCCACCTGGTCACAAAACACCAAAGAGAAACACCACTTCCTTTTTCTTCAGCAGCCAGAAAAGTACTTTCTTTATAGGGATTGATTCACGGGTGAAAAGTTTGATGAACAATATTTTGTATTTGACACTTTTTAGTGAGTAATCTATTGGGAGACTTGTAGCTTATGTATTTAGTGCCCTTTGCAGAGGGACTCCCACTCTTTGCTCTCCCTTAAATCAGGCTTTTGGATAGTACAAAACATTTGGCCTCTCGGGGCAGCAGCGATGACCCAGCAGAGCGGTAGCACACTCATCTGGGTGCCTCTGTGTCTTGCAGGGGCAAGGGAGCAGAGCGCGTTCTAGTGAAAGAGGACGGCAGTGTACTCTGGCAGGGCATAGGTAGTGCTATCCGATCTGCGTACCACAAGTCTGTTTTCCTGTTCCCTGGGTGGCAAGCAAGTCATGAAGCGGGGTCCCCTCTATTGTCTGTATGCTGCACTAGCTGCATTGCACTTCACTGCCTCGCCCAGTGCCTTCTTCTAAGACACCCTTATCTCAGATTTGATCTGCACTCCCCTGGCTATTTTTAATTGCTGCTCTGCTACACTCAGTGGTGGCTCCTCCGCTGAGGCGGAGGGGCGTCACCCCACTGCTATTTGAGCAGTTCAAAAAATAAAATGATAATAACAAGACGTTATTATCATTTTATTTTTCTGTGCTAGTCTGTAGCCAGGGTGGGTCGGGGCTGAGCAAAGTGAAGAGTGGTTTGCACTCCCTAAGTGTGCATGAATGTTGGGCCGGCCCTCTTGGACTGGCCCAACATTCATAAGAACTTAGCATGTTCTCCACCTGGCTGTGTTGCACAGCCAGGTGGAGAACATGCCCGGGCTCCCAGGCACTGCCTGAGCGGCCAAACAGGCCTCTCAGACCAATAACGACGCTGCTCATGCTGCGTCGTGATTGACTGGTAGAGTCCGGGAGCCTGGTTGCTTCCGGCGCTGCCAGCAGAATGAGGATGGAGCCGCGGCAGAATGAGGATTATATCATCATCAAAAATCTTTATTTCAGTCAATATGACCATAAAAGCACAGATAAAAATACAATACATTTCATTCAATTAAATTTTTCTTTCTAAAAGATAAAAACTATCATTGTTCTGGGTAAGGGGCAGAGTAACTCAAAAAGTACATGTGCAATACATTGGTATTACATAAAACACTCTACTGTCCAGCATGCTACCCTCCAAGATCCTAAAATTGTCCAATGGGTATAAGATCCAATAAAGTGCGTGTGCAATACATGAGCAGTATTAAAGCCCTAGCAATTTTCCAGAAACCAGAGTTCATGTTACTAACATCACAGCCGTCACGTGATCACATTAAAAAGGATATGCAAATAGGAAGGTACAAAAAACGAAGTATACAACATAATTTGATTAAGAAATACTAATTTAAAAGTCATAAAATACTTTCATACTTGTTAAAAATGTACCAGGCCCAGTTAATAAAATATGATAGAATGGTCAGGCAGAGCCTATAGGCTTGTCTTTAGGATAGCTCTACGTACACACCACATAGAGAATAGGAAACGTGATATTGAAAACACAATGGGCATGTGGGTGTCATATTTCAGTATCCTAAAAACCTCAGTGCAGTGCTTAGATCCCAGATTTCTGCATAGCTGTAATAGGCATCTGCGTCTCGCCTTCTTGTACCCTGGGCTGAAAATTATTACATGATATGTCGTCCTCTCTGCATTGCTACAGGCCGGAAACCCCAAATTGGATGGACCCGCCCATTGGTTTGTAAAAGCACACAACGGGAGTACCCCATGCCTAAACTGCAGATATAACTTCTTGACAAGGGCCGGCTGGATATCATCCAGGGCAGGCTCTAGTCTGTACTGATCTTTTATTTCTAAAAACATTGTAGTCAGTGAGCCAGACATAGAGCTCCCCTGTAACCGGGCCTGTTTATGCTCCCTGTAGCTCTCTATCAGGTCCTTCCTAGAACAGGTTTCTTCTGCATTATTCCACAAGTTGCCCCTTCCCATGGCCACAAAAGTGTTCTTGATGAAAGCCAACCATGATAATTTACTCGCACCATGTAAGCTCAACACCTCACTCAGCTCTTCCCTATATGCCGCCAATTCTGGGTTACTCCACAGTCGTCACCAGAATAAAAGAGGTCTAAGAGCGGCTTTGTCTGCAATTGGTCTAATCCCAAGGTCAATGCGAAGCGGTGTAAGCGGGGAGCTTGAGGGAAGGCCCACTAGTTGCCTGGCGAAGGAATTCTCAATTTTTACTATAGAGCCAGATGGACAGTGACCCCAAATTTCAGCTCCATACAGGGCAGCACCCCTTGCTTGAGCTTTATATATTTCCACCACCGGACCAACAGACTTATGAATACAACTCCTGTATACCTTTGCCAGTCCCCCCGTTGTCTGGGCCAGCTTTAAGCTTGCTTTCATAATTAGAGCAACCCAGTCCATTTTTTCTGTGATCATGATTCCAAGATATATTCAAAAACGGACACCCTCTCAAGGGGTTTCCCATCTAAACGAGGATTTGGCCGGGTGCTATTACCTGCATTGAATACCATGTATTTGATTTTCTGCAAATTAATCTCCAGCCCCCTACTTTTACAAAAAACATAAAAGTGGTCTAGGGCCCTCTGGATTCCCATGGGTGACTTCGAGAGCAAAAGGGTGTCGTCGGCGAACATCATGGCAGGTACTTTACAGTTCGCCAGCTTGGGGGCATCAATATCCTTCCCTGTAATCAAAGCCTCAACTAGGCCATTAATGAAAAGGCAGAAAAGTGTCGGGGCCAGGACGCAGCCTTGGCGTACACCTCTGTCAACAGGTATGGGGCGGTAAGTTCACCATTTTTGCCATACCCGATTTGGGCAAAATTGCTTTCATGCAGTCGTTTTTTTTTAATTTATATATCCATTTTCCTCCCTGCCCCTGTTCCGAAGCAGCCGCTACTGGCTACACTCAACACCCTTAGGGATAGATACCTACAGATGCCTTGAGGACTGTCCTCCCCTTTTTTTTGGTCTCGCATAGGCAGCTCATGCGCTGTCTTTTCGAGACATTCCTGTATCAACTCTATGGGCTTTCAGCACGCCCATCGATCTTCATTGGTTCCTTCGTATGTTCCTTTCGGAATTTCTTTCATTTGTGTGGTTAATCGTTCACATTAGTTCCTGCTTTGTGTGTTGCGCCCGCGTATGGAAACTGGCCCTACTACTTAAAGCTTCCACTTCTGGCCATTTAGGTTATTTTGGGCGCACTATTTCTTTCTTTTGCCTCGGCTCGTGTTTCCTCCTCGCGCTCAATCAGCTCGTGTGTTTGTAAACCTTTCTGGCTCCTTTTTTTTTTTTTTTTACATACCGAATCACAATCATTGCTCCCTACGTCATCAAATACCCCAAATAACCGCCCTCACCACCATCATCCCCCACTACAGATTTACCTTCATGGCTGCTTCGGCCCACGCACGCTCATATGGTTTCCTCTTGTCCTTCATGTTCGTGTGCTTGAGTGGGTGAGGGGCAGGGAGAGGTCGAGAGTCTTGCCAACCGCCATGCGTAACACCAAAACTGTTGCATGCTTGAGCACCACCGCACCACGTTGGGGTCGGTGATCGCCCACGTTGCTTGCTGTAAAAGACCGTTTCGCCCTCCCTCCTAGTTGTACCACCTATTTCCAACTGCCGCTGCTCCTACTGTCCAGCCGGGATTTTTTTGGCATGAAAACAAACTGCGCTGGGTCATAGGTATTGTAGTCCCGCACTCATTGAATAGACTGTACATGTAGGCAGAGCCACGTTTTCTACCATAGCCATTTCACAGTCTCATGTAAAGTTAATGGCTGTGGGAATTAATAGGTGATTTAATTCTTTCTTTTCCAGCCCCTCCGCAAATGGTTGCCAGCTTTACCTCATTAGGTCGGTTTCCGTTCCAATACTTTGCAAGATGGCGCCATGTTTCAGTCATGTGTAGTCCTGTTTTTGTCGGTGAAATTGCACAGCGGAACCACTATTCCCAGCATGCTCCAAGGAAGAAGCCCTGTTGCATGGTGAAAGTAGTCTGGTATTCTCTGCTTCCCTTCCTTTGCCAATAGGACGGCACTCATTTACCAGCATGCACAGATGTTGTTGACGGAACATCGCGGCCCTCAGGCTTTGAAGGGAACGTTGCTCCAAAGGAGAGAGGAGAGGAGACAACTAAGTGTCGGAAGATGGGGTTGACAAAGTCGAGCTAGAAGTGTCTGGGACTGGAGGAGAAAGCTTGCGCACAGTTAAGAGGAAAGAAAGGTGAGTTTCTGAAAGAGGTAAAGGCTCACCTCTTTAAGAAACACTGTATCATGGAACAGTAAATGGTCCACCTCCCCTCTCAGAACCCAGCACCCTAGTCCTAGATTTATTTTCGGATTCTAGCTCTGAGTTAGACCGTGCACAGTGTTCCAGTGCACTCATTGTAAATATATGTACATCCAAAAACCTATCTCTCATTGTGTCCCAGCTTGGTAAAAACAGTGCATTCCCATTAAAGTGAGGAGTTTGCTAGATTTGTGACGCCACTTCTGTGTCATCACTTCCAGTGATTTCACTCACATAGCAATATTGTATATTGCTTATGTTTTTTTGCCCAATTTTTAGGACTTTTCCCCTGAGGAACCTACTGTGCTCCTGAAGGGTTAGCATGCATGACAGTTAAAGAGCAAAGGCTCAAGTTGGTAGCTTCTTCTGGCATATCCAAGATTCGCTGTTGCTTTCTTCACTATTTGGCGGGAATGCACGCTCTCAATTTTTACATTGTTTCTCAGCACTTGCAGTTCTGCCCGGTTTCAAGCTCATGTTAATATTGATTTATTTCTCAGCACTCCAAATGTTTATCTTGCTTCTTGACACCCCTGATGTCGGTTTTAAACTTAGTGCTTACATTTTTGGTCTGTTTCTCAGGACTCCAGATTCTGGTCTGTTTTTAGCACTTCGAGTATAGGTTTGTTTCTCAGCATTACCAACTTTCACCTGTTTATCAGAACTTCCATCCCTGGTCTTTCTGTGCTTTTAGTGCACTCTCAGCATGTGTTTACTTCGTAGCGCTTGCAAAGTTGAAATCCATTTGTTTAGTGTTATTAATGTTGCCCTGTTAACCTTCATTCCCCACCTGCACCTTTTGTGTTGCTTCTCCCCAAGTAAGTTCTCTGTGTTAAAACTGCAAAAACAAAAATGCTTTTGGGCTATATTTTTTTATTTACCAATCCAACTCAAATTCGTGAATAAAAATAAAAAAGCCATTGGAAGACCTATTGGCTGTGCTAGTGCTTGTTCTAATTTAATATCTGAGCTGTGGATCACCATAATTAACCATGATCATTTTGGCAGGGTAGTGGCAATTAGACCTTTTACAGAAGGTCGTGGGGAATTGACCTTGTTCCCTATTGGGGATGGTCTGTCAGAGGTAATAGATTCTTCTGTCCTAAAGGTTGTTAATTGCTATTAGCTACCAGCCAGAACATACCCCAGCCTTGGAGAGAAGAACCTGGCCCCAGTGAACCCTAGCACCCTGGGGGCTCGGGCACCCAACAGTAAGAGAAATAGGGTTTTTACTGAGCCCAAAATTAATTAAGTGCTCTCTAAAGTGAAGAGAATGTGTCTCAGGGCTGTCCATGATGACCATTTGAGCATCATCTGGAGGCTTTCCTCAACAATGCTCAGGATATTATCTTCGAGAACCCCACACCTGGAGGTTTCCCAGCTGACCTTCACTCTCTAAATCACTCCTGGTGCATCTGGCCAGTGTGTAGGGGTGGCACAGATGGGCATTGACATGAATCAACTGAAGAGCTGGGCTAGGGAAGGCCCTGGAGGCCTGTGCCTGACAGAAAATGTCCTTGGCTGGATAGTTCAGGAACAGGCAGCTGAAAAGGGATTGAGGTTCACCATTCTAGATTTGGAGGAGATTTATTATCTGTCATCTTCATAGTGGATTCTGACAGTCAAACTGGCATACTATGTCAGACTGTGGAAACCCGTATAGAAAAGTCTGGGGTCACTTTGTTTCTGGAGGGGTCAGGTCACGATAATCACTGAAGAGCAAAATCATACTCACACCAGAGATTGACAACAAAATGGCCACATTCCTGGCCAGATATGTTAAAAACCCTAAGCAGAATATAGACTGGTCCTAGCTAGTGTTCCAGGATATGTTCCTTGACATTTCGGCTCCATTGACCAAAGTACTAGATATGGTGGAAGAAGCCATGGAATAGGGGAACCTGATCACTACACAGATCCTATAACAATGGTCCCAATGTGCCAGATGTTTTCTGGGTAACACAAGTTTTGCGCTTTCCTTGGAACACAGATGCTCCCTTCTTATAAAGGAAGAATCCAAACTCTGGGAAGTGGCCACTGGAGGAAGGCCCAAAAGCGGAGGAGGGGTTTGGTGGAGAACTTTTTATCAAGGAACTGGCCAAATTTGTCAACAGCTTTTTTCACATGATGCAGGTATAAATCAAAGTCTTTGTTACCTAGATTTTTGTAGGGGGTGGTCAAGGCAGGGAACACTTCGGTGACCGATACAGATGTCAAGGTTCCCAAAGAGGTCAGGCCAGCAGAAAAGGTGGACAATGGCAAAAGCAGACTATTTAAGGGCTTTTCCCCTCCCAGAGGAGACGGCTGGCCCACCGTGGTAGAGGGAACATCGGATGGGCTCTTAACACAAGACGTTTCTCTTGTAAAGATTATCCTTTTTTCGTTCAAGAGGTGGGATGTTGGATGTCAGTTTTGGTGCAAGTCACAAGAACTGATGAGGATTATGGGTCCTCCAGATGGTGAGAGGATTTTAGATAGATTTATAATACAGAGCGGAAAACCCTCCCCACAAATGTTTTCGTGGGAGAAAAGGGCCCTTTTGCTGTATTTAAAAAACAATGAGGCAGTGGTCAGAATCATGTTGCGTGTGGCTTCCTCAGCACCCTGTTCTTGGTCGAGAACAAGGATAAAGGCCATTGACAGGTCATTAACCACTCTTGAGTTCAGCAAGTGGTTGGTGTATCAGCAGTTCAGAATGGAGATTATCCATCTCTTTAAAAAAAAAAAAAAAAAAATCTTTTTATTAGTTTTCAATTGAACCTGCACTCATCACAGTGAGGCAATTATTTATTATACATTCTAATTAATCCAGTGAGTGTGCATTAATAAAGATATTTTGCAATCCGAGTGCCTTTTTATTATTGGCAATACATCTTGGTAAGAAGCCCACTAGAGGCCCCAAATCTTTTTGTGCTTCTCTGGACTTTCTGTATCTCTATAAGCAGGTTCTTCAGCTTTGTCACATTGGTCCATCCTTCTTAACCACTCTCCTTTGAGGGGAGGGGCTTGTCTGAATGCCAGTGGCACACAATATCTCTTTTGGCAACTTTAAGCCCCATCGCCATCAATTAGTTTGTTTCACAGAATCCGTCCTGTCCTTCCATCACACCCAGAGGCACAATATTTGGGTTGATTGTGCGATAGTATCCATGTCCTAAGGATCTTTCTCCTGCAAAGGGACTGGATTGTCAAATTTGACCTAAAGGATGCTTAACTGATGGTTCTGATCTACTCTTCTCGTCAATGGTTCCTCCAGTTTATTGTGGAGGCATTTCGAGTTTCGGGCCCTGACATTTGTCCTCTCTTATACCCCATTGTATTTCACCAAGCTTTTGTACCTAATGATGAAATGCTTGAAAGGGAGAGGGATTCATTGCATAATATATCTAGACCGTATTCTACAGATTAACAGTGGCACATGCACCTACAAACCCATTTAGAAACATAAATCGGTCTCTACAGACCTTTGTGATAAATGGGGACAAATCAGAACACATTCCGAGAACAGTCCTTGACTTTTAGGCTTCAAGGTGGGCACCCGTTTCTCTGCGACATCTAGCCAGGCTAGTTGGCTTCTTGGCCTCTTCCATTCAGGCAATTTTTGAGCGCTGCTCCTTTACAGAGTGCTTCAATGGCTTAAGACTGTACACCTGGGGAGAGGACATATGTACTTGGAGATACTAAGGATGTCCAAAGATGCTCAGGCAGAGATTCACTTGTGGCTGGTTGGATCACGTCAAAGCCTGGAACAAAAATGCGATTTTTGAGGCTGGTCCGGATTTAGTAATAGAGTTGGAAGCCTCGTTGGGGCCCCAATGTGTAGATGTCTGAGCAGGAGGAGATTTGCCAAGATCAATTGCCTTCAACTCCCGGCAGGTTCTTTCATAGTGAAGTGTTTGGCAAAAAGACTGGGTCTTCTGCTGCATTCTTTATAAAATAGATAGTGTTTTTTGGGCAGATTAATTGACCAGCTGGGGGGATCATGGTCCAAGACACTTTCGGACCTGGCCAGAGACAGATTTTGGGTAGAACCATACCAACTTTTTGTTGGTGAATTACAGTGCCTGATGTCCAGGAGGTTTATCACAGGATGCTGGAAGATCTCAGGACTTTTGCTGCAAGCTGCGTGTCTCATCCACCACGTTTGAGCAAAGAGCACCATTAAATGAAATGCTTCAGCAAGGTACAATTATCTCACTGGTGTGTAGAATGGCCTCTGGATCTCATGGGTTCAGAACGTTTGCATATACTGAATTTCCGAAGATAAATATCTATGCCTTGAAAAATCATAAAAATGTTACCTGACCTGCAAGTCTGGTGAGTTGGATAATCTACTTGACCTAACTGTAATCTGCTTGACCCCAAACTGGTCTCAAATTGTATGATCCTAGGCAAATATTTTATTTCACTGAATTGCCTTTTTGTTGTCACAAATTGGAAGACCTTAAAAAAAAACATGTGAGTTCAGTATGTCTGCCACACAAAAACTCTTTTGTTTGATTCAATAGACTAAACTTTTGCTCCATGTATAATAAGAATCTACCTCACATATAGGGGCACATGACGTCATATTTTCCTCTAATTTCACTAATAGCATTGTCATCAGGGCAGAGGCAGGAATGTTTCTTAGTTAATGTTTAAAAACTCAATTTTAATAAATATATTACTAAAGCATGATGTGGTAACAAGCTGTCATTTGTAGGCAGCCCATTTTCCATTGAAATTTTACTGATAAAACTCCATAGCGTACAAACAATAATGTGTGGAAATTGGGATTCAGCAAATATTTATAATTTGCACAGCTACTAGTTAAGTGTTTTGAATTGGTTGGATCCTATTAAAATCTTTGTTTCTATCACACTTCAGAATTACAGAAAATGCTTTCCTAACTGCTGATATATTTTGAAATATTTGTACAGTTACTTTACAAGCTATTTAATTGTTGTTTGTTAGGAAAAACTGGCATCTTACAGTCTTTTATTTCGCACTTCCTGTACCCGACCATTGTAAGACAGTTCACTTTTCAAAATCCTCTAAGTTTGAAGTCCGAGAAGGAAAAGTAAGCCTCAATCTCCAGCATAAATGAGCAGCAATTTGTAGAAGGCAAGCTGACATTTAACTTCATTCTTTGAATACACAGCAAGTGTTACAAGATATAAACAAGATTTTAAGTCCTCTTTTTTGCTCATTCACTTTCTGAATAAACAGAAGACCTGTTTGCCAGTTCGAACGCTTTCGTCAGAACGGACCAGTAGGCCCTAAAAAGTGCTCCCCCTGATAAAATCTGACTCGCCATAGCAAGTAGATTTTACGAGGCCTGATGGCAGACGTTGGACTCACCTACATGACAATTAACACTGTCAGGTCAGCTATTTCAGCATGGCCCAGGCCCATTAATGAGAAGCTTGTGGGCGAACATCCAGTTGTCTGAAGGCTCACTAGAGCCTGAACTGTACCCACTTGTGGGATGTGAACGTGGTCTTACAATTTCTTCCTTTCTTGGCAGACAATAGTTTCATGTCTAGGAAAGATCTATTGGCTAACTGGCCATACTCCTCTGTCTAGCTTCCTGCAGGAGAGAATCGATTGTGAGAGCAGATTGCTTGCATGTCGAGTGTTTGTGTTTACACCGGCCGAAATTACCTTCAAGATTGCTAGGAGAACAAAAACCAAAACCTGTTCAATTTCTTATCTTGCTTTTAAGGACACACCCAAGTTGTGAGTGGCTAAGTGCCTTAAGACTCATGAAGACATAACTAGCTAATTTCGTCCAACAGGGATCCACCTACTTCTGACATCAATAAAGAAGACATTAGGGGTGTTTTTTCTCACCTTTCATTAAGTCACCTAAAGTCACGCTAGGTGGGTCAGATGGATCACAGCAGAGGCTGACATTGGTGTCTCGCAGCTTGGCATTGATGCCTCACAGTTTTGGGCACTTTGGGCATGATGGGACCAAGGCCTTTGTTGCGGGGAGTTGTTTGGACAATATTGTGAGTGTGGCCAACTGGTGTTCTGATTTGCACTCAGGAAGTTCTGTGTTAAACCGTGCTGAAAATGCTGGTCTTGATGTAGAATGTAAAATGTCTAAGTTAACATGAAGGAATGATTCAGTTTTATTGAGGACAAGGAGACGGTGATTATACCACCGACAGCAAAAGTATTTGTACCCTTCACGAGCCTCCCAGTGAAATGTAGCAGACACCTTATGTATGGCATGAGTATACAATTATAATAGTAAAATAAGTGATGAGTAACTGATTGTCTATATTGAAAACCCCGAGCAACACAAGAGTCAAAAAGTCAGGGCTGTTCCAACGGTGATCGACACGGACTGCGGGAGTACTCTCCATATATGTAATTTGGATTAAGAGTGATATTATCTTTATAACTGGACCTCGGATGTGTTTCAGGATTGAGGATAAATTTACTTCCTCATACGACCGAGGAATAAGAATCTGTACTTATGAGACTGACTATTATTATCTAATTTACTACGATCACGTTTGAACAGCCCTGATGAAGTCTAATTGGTTTAATAACCAGAGACGAAACATGTGTTGGCTACTGGATTTACTACAGGATTGATTGGGATGTATACAATATTCCAAGAATGTTTAACAGCTTCTGTGGAGAAGGAAGAATAAAGAAACAAAGAAACGCAACAAAAGAATAAGGACTGATTTTGTACTGACTTTTTGACTTTTGTGTTGCTCGGGGTTTTCAATACTTTGTGCAGGTTGGGGCTTTGCCCCTCACATATCTGAAGGGTACAAGTGGCCACCCTTTTCCCCCTGGAGCACCATATAAGTATTGTTTTGTAGTCACATGGGGATACTGATAGGTTTGCGCATAAAATACCTGTGCCACTGAAACCCTTTTTACTGATTGTCTGTAATGGTTGAACCTTGACCTTCTCATTGGGGATAGAGATATAAAAATGTAATTATTGAACTAATGGGATTCTTCTTTCTTGTTATTACGACAGGATAATATGTGGCATAAATACACCAAATGTTCTTGAGGCTGCATTTCACATGGAAAAAAAGATGTTGCTTCTCCTTTGGGATTATGTAACATGATGAACTGTTGTCGTTGGTTGTTGAGAAGAGATCATCTATGGAAGCATGGGAGTTGTAGGCTTTTCCTTTTTGACTTCTGGCTTTTAAGAATAAAATGAAGTAAATGCATAATCCACACCACCCTGTTCTTAATAGAATTCAGATTTTCCTTAAACGTAAGCAGGAAATTTTGCATTCCATTTTCATTCCGCCTAGCATAACAATCATAAGCGGTGGATCCTTGGGTGCTCTGCTTCTTTCAGTGATCCACTATTAATTTTCCATTGTAAGCGCACCTAACTGTAGTGTTCCACTGCATTTTAAGGACCTTAGCACAGTTGCTGTAAAAAACGAATGGCCTTGAGCCCTGGAAAGTGTGAGAACCTTTATCATTGATTGCTGTACAAGTCCTAAACATTAGACTGAGCAGAAAGTAATTTCCTCTATTGACTAGCACCCATCATGAAGTGAATGTTGAGTTAGGCAGTAACTTTCCCAAGAAGAGTGACTTTGTTAAGAACAGTTTTGCTTGGACCTAGTTCAATTTTTATTGAAGGGCGTGTTGTATATTAAGCCCTCTGAAATACTCCCAAATTACTTCTTAGTACTTTGGTGAATATCCTGCAAATGCTGATAAAACGTTTCAGAAAAAATGAATGTTAACATATATTAGATCATTGGAATATTGAGTTATATTGAAGACAATGGGGCAGCAGTGGCCTATATAAACTGGAATAGGCCTGCTGCTCTCAACATTTCAATGTCCTAATGTCCTCTGCCTTTCTCTTTACACTGCCTCTCCAAAATATATGATGGACTGGGAAGGGGAAAGCGAAATGCAGAGGCAGTGCAGCGGGGACGCACAGAGCCTTCACCCTTCCCTCCTCCTGTAGCTCAGTATCACTGGGGCTTCAGAAGGAAGGAGGGGTGAATGCTGCTCAGCTCCTGGGTCTCCGTGGCTTGGCTGAACCATGAAAAGCAGTTTAACTGGGCTGCGGAGAACTAGGGCTGATTTCTTACAGGCTGCTTTCACAGCTCTTGCTGTGAGTGATCAACAGTTAACGTCTGCGCTCAAGGCCATGGCTGTTAACAGTTGAATATTCACAGCAAGAGCTGTGAATCAAAGGCTTCGGAGCCACAGGGGATTTCAGCACCCTCTGTCTCTGATGCCTTTGTTTTCTTATTTAGGATGTTCCGCTCTTGTTCAACAGACTCTAATGAAGCAGTGCTGGTGTTTTTAATCTTAAATGCCTACCGGACGTGGTGACCTGGTCCTGGTGCTGCGTTTGTACTAATACATAATAATACAGTTTATGTTGTATTAGTAAAGGTATTCAAAAACAACTCTGGGTTCTTGGATTTAAATTTGTTGTGGTTCTAAAAATAGTGAAGGAGGCTAGGCTATTCCTCTTTAAAAAAATGTACAGCCTTTAAATTTATTCCTCACACCTTTGCCTGTCAACCCACCAAAGTCCTGGAAAGCTCTGAACGGAGTATTGAAGATATGCAGTGTTTTTGTTTTAGATCTTATCTGCAATGTAGACTCATGAATGATGATTGTCTTTTATGACACTTGCCCTGTAACACTCTGGCCTTCTTCCCCAGTACTACTGCTAGGTATTGTTTTTGGAAAATAGTATTTCTAAGTATGTGTAGGTGTTTATTTTAGGTTTTTGCACTAAAAACACAGAATTGCTCTATTTTATAGAATTTCTCTGCAGAATCAATATTCATAATATTGCTCAGAAAGTTCGTATTTTCCCTTGATAATATGCAACCAACAACAATTTCAGGACATTTAAAAAAAAACAAAAAAAACATTTTGCTTCTGGTAAACTTTACATGTACAATTGTAGCTATTTAAATATTTTTCAGTATGGTAAAACAAACAGTATTAGCTGGAAAGAGTATCCAGCATAAATAATAACATCAACTAAAAATGTGTGCACAATACATTCCCTGCTCTGTTGCCTCTTCCACTTTTTTTATGAGCATGAACGTGAACTCACTTAGCCATCTATTATAAATCTGGCATATTCGACTCTTGAAAGATTCTTTCCCCTGTGGAAGAAGGCTTTCCAGGATTATCCTTCCGGTTGACAGTGGCAGCTGCACTTAATCTGCTAGCTCAGCTGTCTTTACTCAGAGCCTTCTACTCTGTGGTGCTTCTAACTGCTTAGCCTGATGTGTCATGGTATATTTGTTTTTTTATATACCTCTCATGATTAAACCTAGCATGCCATTTTAAGGTTATTAAGCTCAAAACTATGTACTGGTTCACCTATTAAAATATTTTTCTTTTTTGACCCAAAAAAGATAATCTGATAAGAGACTTCTAGCTGCAGATTCCTTACCTTTGAGTTTCCCAGGCATCAGGCTGGATCCGGAAACTTTGCTGAGCAATACCCTTTGCGCGCGACGTCAGGTGGCTCCATTCGGCTCCACGTGATGTCGGCGTCGGTTATGATGTTGCGGTGCCTATATAGGCACACCCAGACGTCAGTTCTTTTCTTTCCGCGCGAGTTAAGCGCCGATCGGGGAAGAGCTACCCCTCTGTCGCTTTTTGGCAGGCTTTTTCTCGACTTTTGTCGAAATGTTTGGATTCAGTCTTTGTGTGTGAGGGATGTCTTCGAGGAAGACAGGTTTCAAGCCATGTGGGACTTGTTCCCGCATGATGTCGGTCACCACCGCATGTGTCTGTGGTGTCTCGAGTGCGACCACGATACGAAGTCGTGTTCGGACTGTCGGGCGATGGCTCCGAAGACCTTGAAGGAGCGGGCGATGAAGTTACTCGCGGCCCGGCAGTTGACACTGTCAAGCGGGACTCCGAGGAAGTCGCAGACCCGATCGAAGAAGAGGAGGTCGCGGGACCGCTCACAGAGCCCTAAGTCCTCTTCCTCCCATTCGAGGTCCTCGGGACACTCTGGGAAGAGGCATAAGAAGAAGTCCAAGCGGACTTCGTCTTCATCTAAGCTGGCGTCCGTCATCGAGAGAGGTAAGGAGCACTGACGCTTTAGGCACGGTTCCGCAGAGCCAGTTGACTTTGCGTCTCCCACCCTTTCCGGGAGCCGGAGCGACATCCGCTCAGATAAGAGTTTTACGAGGCCATGCGCCGCGTATTTGAGCGGAACGGCCCCGCTGGTGAGCCTTCGGGCCCGACGGAGTCAGAAGGGGCCCCATTGGGTTCGACGCCGTCTGCTCCGGCCACAACGCCGGTGGGGCCCCAGGGATCCAGTTCGACGCCAGTCGTGCCAACGTGACCTTCCCCAACGTCGAATCCGAAGTCGCTGCCTACGACGTCACCGATGCCCATCGGTGGCGGAAGCCCCATCCCCATCCCTGACTATACGGAGCCGGAGTGGCATCGATCTACACCAAGTCCAACGTCAACAGAACCCAGAAGTTCTATGTTGTCGCCTGAGCACTTTGAGGATGTGCTAGGCTCGGGAGAGAAATGGGAGGGGTCTGGGGACCCTCTTGAAAACCAGGAAGTCTCTGAGGAGAATTTGGACTGGTATGGGGAACTTGGGGAGGCCAGTGGACTAGATACTGGCATGCTCTCTCAGCCAACAGCGGCTACGGAGGAGGGGGCATCCTATGCCATGGTGGTTAAGAGGGCAGCCGAGGTCTTTGGACTGGAGCTACCCTCGGTGAGGTCAGGACTAATCTCCTGACTGAGGTGCTTCAACCTGGAGCTTCCACTTCCGAACCCTTGTTGCCCTTTAATGAGGCACTTACAGACTTCCTTCTGGGAACATGGTCCAAACCTGGCACAGGGGTTCTTGTGAATAGGACGGTTGCACGCTGCCATTGCCCAGCACCGGGCGACCCTAAGTTTCTAAGCCAACATTCCACCCCAGAGAGTCTGGTGGTGCAGGCCTTCACATCCAAAGGCACATTCCCTATCGCCCCTCCGGATAGGGAATCCAAGGGGTTGGATACATTTGGGAAGAAGTTGTTTTCTTCCTCCAGCCAGGCATTGCGGTCGGTGAATTCCGCATGCTTTTTGGGCCGTTTCTTCAATTCCCTTTGGCTGACGGTAGCACAAGTGCTGCCACAAGTCCTGGAGGAGGCCCGGACTGTGCTCTCCCAAGTTGTCAAGGATGGGAGAGATGCAGCAAAATTTACCATACGGTGTGGCCTAGATATGACTGATTCGCTGGGTAGGTTGATTTCAACGACTGTGGCCTTGAGGCGCCACGCCTGGCTTCGTACAACTGGCTTCTCGGGCGATGTCCAAGTCAATTTGATGGACATGCCCTTTGATAGAACCCGCCTTTTTGGGGAAAAGGGAGACTCGGCCCTGGTCAGGTTCAAAGACTCGAGCTATGGCTAGATCCTTGGGCCTTTCCTCCGTCCCCCGTGGCCAGTCTTCCTTTTGCCCCGTTCGTGGCAACGGAAGAGGTTTCCAGCCTCGTCAACCCTATCCTAGCCACCATCCAGCGCAGACTGCCCAAGCCGTGCGAGGACGTGAAGGCGGTGCATTCCGAGCTCCAAATGGAGGCCAGAAGTCATCGGCCACTCTACCGCCAGCAGCCGCAGCCTCCTAGCACTCCTAGGCTGATTCTGCAGGACCACACTACTCCAGTTGGTGGGAGACTTCGTCATCATCTACCCCACTGGAGATCCATAACATCGGACAAGTGGGTCTTGCAGATCGTCCAGGAGCGCTATTCTCTGCCTTTCCTTTCCTCCTCTCATTCTGCCAAATCAGGAACGGCTTCTGGAGGATCATTTAAAGTTGCTCCAGGAGGAAGTTACGGCTCTCTTGGCCAAGGGAGCTATAGAAAGGGTCCCGGTTTCAGAAGTAGGCAGTGGCTGTTATTTCTGCTACTTTCTGATTCCGAAGAAGAACAAGGGGCTACGGCCCATTTTAGATCTTCGGACCGTCAATCCCTTCCTCAAAAAGGAGAAGTTCAAAATGCTCAGGTCTTGTCTGCCTTAGACCAGGAAGACTGGATGGTAGCGTTGGACCTGCAGGACGTGTATTTTCACATTCCCATCCTGCCGGGCCAC
Organism: Calotriton arnoldi; assembly: GCA_963921515.1. Taxonomy (NCBI): domain Eukaryota; kingdom Metazoa; phylum Chordata; class Amphibia; order Caudata; family Salamandridae; genus Calotriton; species Calotriton arnoldi. The sequence continues at coordinate 350,800 of CAWUFW010013389.1, read as the reverse complement.
AGGCGTTGCCTGCGGTTCAAGGGAGGCCATGAGCACTTTCAGTTTACCGTGCTCCCTTTCGGCCTTACCAGTGCCCCTCGGGTGTTCACCAAGGTGATGGCAGTGGTCGCAGCTCATTTGCGCAGGTTAGGAGTGTCAGTCTTCCCCTACCTCGACTACTGGCTGTTGAAGGCGTCCTCTTCCCAGGCAGTCGTCTCCCACCTTCAGACTACGGCGAACCTTCTGCGTTCACTGGGGTTCTCTATAAATGTGCCGAAGTCACACCTGACTCCTTCTCAGACGCTCGCTTTCATCGGAGCTGTTCTGGACACAGTGCAGTTTTGGGCTTATCCTCCCGAGCAGCAAAACCAGGATATTCAGGCTATGATTCCAATATTTCAGCCTCTAGCCTGGATTTCGGTGAGACTAACTCTGAGGCTGTTGGGCCTCATGGCCTCCTGCATCCTGTTGGTAAGACACGTCAGTTCCAATTGGCACAGCATCGGGAAAGTCTCACCGATGTGGTTCAGATCTCGGAAGAAACTGCAAAGGATCTGCAGTGGGGGTTATCGAACTGCGATTGGGTCAACGGTAGACCGCTCTCCCTTCCCCAACCAGATCTCACATTCGTAACAGATGCGTCAAATTTATTGGAGCTCTGAGCGATTCGGTTGGCATTGAAAGCATTTCTTCTCTCTGTCAAGGGGAAGTTAGTGCAGGTGTTCACAGACAACACCACCGCCATGTGGTACTGCAACAAACAGGACGGTGTGGGGTCTTATACCCTTTGTCGAGAGGCTCTTCGTCTCTGGACCTGGATGGAACAACAGGCCATAACCCCATTGGTTCAACACCTGTCGGGTTCTCTGAACGCCACGGCGGACGAACTCAGCCGTCGCTGCCTAGCGGATCATGAGTGGCGTCTCCAGTCGCAGGTGGCACAAGGTCTCTTTCAGCACTGGGGAGAACCTTGATTAGATTTGTTTGCCTCCGAAGAGAACGCACATTGTCAGCGGTACTGCGCGCTGGAGTTTCCAAGGCGGCTATCGCTTGGCGACTCCTTTCGTCGCGAGTGGAGCACAGGCCTGTCGTATGCCTTTCCGCCTATACCACTCCTACCCAGGGTTCTGAAGAAGATCAGGAACGACCGGGCCCAAGCCATTCTTGTGGCTCCGGACTGGGTGAGGAGAGTCTGGCATCCAGAGCTTCTGAGAATGAGTATTGATCATCCGATCAGACTGCCCCTTCGGGAGGATATTCTGTCGCAGCAGGGGAGGGTTCTCCACCCGAACCTGTCAACTCTGCACCTCCATGCGTGGAGATTGAGCGGCGACAGTTGATAGCTTTTGACCTTCCTCCCGAAGTCTGTAATGTTATTCTGGCAGCGGCCCTCCACTAAGACGGTATACTCCTGCCATTGGCAGACATTTGTATTATACTTTACAGAGAGGTCCATTGACCCTCTTTCTGCTCCTCTTTCTACTGTCCTTTTATTCATTCTAACCCTTGCCCAGCAGGGCTCTGCTCTGGGAACTCGCAAAGGTTACCTTTCTGCTCTGTCTGCTTTTTTGCGGCTGCCAGACCAGCCATCTCTCTTCAAGTCTCCAACTGTAAATCGGTTTCTAAAAGGGCTGGCTCACTTATTTCCACCCACTCCCTTTGTTATGCCACAGTGGGACCTTAATTGGGTCCTTACCTATCTAATGTGTGCTCCTTTTGAACCTTTGCACAATTGTCCCCTCCGGCTGTTGACCATCAAAACCGCCTCCTTAGTAGCAATCACATCTGCCCGGAGGGTGAGTGAGTTGCAGGCGTTATCTTGCTCGCCTCCTTACCTTATGTCCTTTCTGGACAAGGTGGTGCTTCGCACCAGAGCATCCTTTTTGCCAAAGGTTGTGACCCCATTCCATCTGGGTCAGTGTATCACTTTGACCTCCTTCTTTGCTCCGCTGCATCCCTCTAAGGAAGAGGAGAGTCTCCACCGACTGGACCCAAAAAGAGCGTGGTCGTTCAACCTTGACAGCATAAAAGAGTTCCGGGTGAATGACCAACTCTTTGTGGGGTACGTGGGAGCAAAGAAGGGAAGGGCAGTGCAGAAAAGGACCATCTCTTGCTGGGTAGTGTTCTGCATCAAAATCAGTTATGCCTTCGCAAAGAAGCAGCCCCCTGAGGGATTAAGAGCCCATTCCACCAGGGGGAAAGGCTGCAACTACGGCCTTGGCTCAGGGGGGCCCAGTCCAAGACATCTGTCAGGCAGCGACGTGGGCTTCTTTGCACACGTTCGCAAAACATTACTGCCTTGATGGTCAGGTACGCAGGGATGGACAATTTGCCCGTTCAGTCCAGCAAGACTTCTTAGTTTAGGATGTGAGTCCACAACCCACCGCCGGAATGGTATGGCTCGGGTATCTAATTCAAAGGTAAGGAATCTGCAGCTAGAAGTCTGTCAGATGAACAAGTTAATTACCTTCGGTAATGCATTATCTGGTAGAGACTCTATCTAGCTGCAGATTCCTTACAGCCCCACCCATGCCGCCCCACTTTGCGGACTGATATTGTAGGACTAGGGTTCTTTCCCCCCTTTCAGGGCCCTAGTTTTTCACACGACTACATCAGTTACTTCGTGGCTCTGCGCTTCTGGCGTGTAAAAATCTAAAAGTACCGACGTCCGCGGGCCTGGGTGGCGCCTATATAGGCACTGCAACGTCATAACCGACGATAACGTTGCCGAAGATGTCGCGCGCAAGGCGAATTGCTCAGCAAAGTTTCCGGATCCAGCCTGACGCCTGGGAAATTCAAAGGTAAGTAACTTGTTAATCAATGGATTTAATGATGTAAACCCTACTACTTTCTTTGCTCCACTTTTAACAAAAACGTTGTTGAATATCTTTATTTCCCTGGAACCATGCTCCAAAATGGAATGCCCCTCTATTTGCAATAGATAGTTGATAAAACTGTCCCGTGTCCACAGCGTCACCCCGATACCATGCTATTGCATATTGTCAGACTTTGGTTAACTACTTTCAGATGCATAAGTAGTCCTTGACCTCTTCTTTAATACAGTGTTCTTAATTGATGCATTCGGTTTTTTGGAATTATTTTAGTGTGTTTTTTCCTTTCCTTTAGCTTGACCTCATTTAATTTCTCCCTGACTTTTTCGGAATTTGGATTAGTTCTCTACACCTTTGAAGCTTGGTGACAATTGACCCAAAGTGCTAATTTTAATCTGAGAAAACAGCGCAAACAATAAGATGACCTTTATAAAATATGAGTTGTGCGTGGGCTGGGACTGAAAGTAATTCAGCATTAAGATGGGTGAGTAGCTATAGCGAAAGGGGAATGGGAAACATGTGCCAGAGCCATCTTTACATGAAAACAAAATCTCACAGGGAGCTTGTATATTGGGATGTTATAAATAAACAGCATAATCTTTAAGTGAAATAAGCAAGACTGAACGGGACGCTAATTGTTCTGTGTTAGGCTCTTTGTGAACCTTATTTAACTGAAGCAGGGTTTTCTTGGTAATCAATTAATTTGCACTAATGGTTAGTACTTCTGCCTTACTGTGTGGACCTTTCAAGTCTTACTCGACAGTGATGTGCTAATAGTTTCCTTCTTAAGTCTTTGTGGAAGGGACAACATATTTTTGCTAGGTTTCACCTGCACAGCGCTTTCGAAATCACTTGCATTAAAAAAAAAAAAATCTTATAAGGGGCTTAGAACCTGCCCCTTACTTACCTGAATTTATCACTCGTTGATTCCAACGTCACTCCAATTTAAGTGCTTCTGACTGATTGGCCAACACGTCGTCAGCACGTTTTCTGCTTTCACTACCGCTCTGCTTGGCCATCCTTGCCTGGCATGGAGCTTGGACCAAGCACCGCTTCCGGTCACTGCCTTGTGTCTTTCCACTGGCTACTCACTCTAAAGGTACTTTTTTCTTCACATTTACAAAAGACCACTCCATATGAATGCATCTGCAGGCCGTCTCTTACCTCCCTGTGGTCTTGCAGCCTCTTCCCAAGTCACACCTCGTAGATTCCCCCGGGGTACGCATATGCCAGCTGTGCACCATCTCGGAGAAAGGAATTTGTTACACCTTAGCGTCAGTCAGCAAACACCTTGCAAAATTAATTACTTCCCTTTACTTGAGCTGTGAGCACTCTCCTGTACTATTATACCATGCTATCTTCTAGTGGGGGGCACTTGCACCGAGAAATGAAAAAACATTTTCTTCCATTTCCTTGTGCCTTGTTCTTTGAGTTTTTCCCAAGGCATCCCTGCCACCCCGCCAAACGCTAGGGCTGATCTTTGTATATGCACACAAGTTTACTGGTGGAGTGGAGTGTCAGCTCTGGAACTTTATCTCACACTGCGACATACCTTTTCTGAAGCAAGGGGTGGGACGCCTTCTCCACTTTCTTTTCATCCTGCTTTCATCGTTTAATAGCTTTACGTGATACCTTTATAAGTTACTTGGTAATACAATTTTGTCTTCATTTCAGATTAAAAAATCGGGGTGCTCAAATCCTCTCGATTCAGTTGTTATTACAAAGAAGTTAGTCTATCCTCACTGGCCTTTTATAACCTGACTAGACACATTGCGTATCAACTTGATTTGTATTAGACATGAAATACGTACTGACGTGCTTTGAATTCTGAGACCAGATTATCCTGTGTCCAATCAGTGAAAACTGTCACTCTTTATGGAATATTCTTACCTTATTTGCATTAACACAGATCCACTGTTGAGCTGCTGTGCAACATGGGTTTAAGCACTAGGACGCGGCTGGCATTGTCCATGTCATAATGCTTTTTTTCTTTCTTGAAGCCATATTGTATAGCAGCTCAACTGCTATGCAATATGTAAAAAACATTGATAGTCAATAGAATTTGCATAGGCGAAACCTATTGGTTTTGCCAATGCTTGTTTTTCATGTTGTATTTAATGTGGGTGAGTTTCCTTGCCAGGTGGAGGATGGCATTTACTGAGGATGCCTTTAAAAGATTCCTAGTGGCTGGAAGTATAAATACTATCTTTCTACAAAGGTCTGCTGCAAGCCTGACATCATTGTTCAGATTTTCCCGTTAATATGTGGCAAAATGGGTCAATGTACTCCGGAACTGAACAACTCAACCCATCCTCCTAAATTGCAAACACAGGCTCTTTGAAGTGTGTACACCAAGCAGCCCTACTCTGTGTAAATACTGTAGCAAGGTCTCACCTGATAGATTCCTAGGAACCTTCAATTAGTTTTTTCCAACTTAGCTGATGCTGACCTAGTTTTAGTACTCTATTCTCTCCACCCTAGTATCACCAGGACCCTTGATATAGTTGTCTCCCTTTGGCCTAAATATCACCAGCCAGCCAATAAGAGAATGTTTTTGCAGCAAGATCAGATAGGTACAAGGGGTTGAGTATAGGTACGATTGATCTGATCTGTCCCCTCTCCCATATTGGGAGAGTGCATCGGACTAGCTGGGCCACTTTCAGTGGCCAACTTGTGGGGACACAGAACTGCAGTGCTTTAAGGGATGTGAGTAAAGATCTTAGGACTAGTTCTCTCCATCGTTTAGTATGGTCCGCCATGTCCTCTTGCTAGACCATTTGAAATTGGTGGGTCTCACAGGACAAGCATTATCCTGGATCTCTTGCTTTTTAAATAAGAAATTTCAGTTGGTGGTACTGTCATCTTTCCGCTCCCCCGAGACTTCCCTATCTTGTAGTGTCCCCTAGGGCTCTGCTCTTTCCACTATCTTATTTAGTCCATACCGCAATTTGAACTGATCCTTTGACTTTGGCACCCTCTCTTATTCAGACAAAATTCAATTTTTAAAAAAAAAGTTTGATCAGTCCTTAACAGAGACCAGACTGAGATGTTACTCATAGGAGGAAACGAAAAATTCTGGCCACAGTTAGGGGGGGCACTTCCAATTCCAGTATCCCCAGAAAACAAATTGGGGCTGATTTTTGACTAATAGCTGTTGTTTCTTCCTCAAATACAGAAAGCATGGTCCACTGGACACAGCCTCCTAAGAACTCAAAGTAAAATTCATCCTTTTCTTCATATATAAGGAGTTTGGTCAGGTGATTGGTGCTTACATCCATACTGATCTTGACAATTGCAACCCCATTTACCTGTGCCTTCCCGACTGCTCTATTGCCAAACTTTAGTACGTACACAACATGGCGGTGAGAGTGGTAATGGGACTAAGAAAATGTGATTGTCTCACAAGCAAGACATTACCTAAGCTGGATGCCCATAAAAAGAATGCTGCTCACAAAAGTATGTCCTGTCCACAGAGCCTACTACAAACTTGAATCCTTCTTTCTTTCCAGTGTGGTCACCACCTAATTCCAAGTGAGGCCTTTAAGATCAAGTGCAGCACTTCTCCTTAAATTGCCCTCGAGAAAAAAGGTACAAGCTAGAGTGAGATCTTTCTGGAGACTAAGACCTAAGCTCTGGAACAGACAGCTTGAGATCTACTCTATCATTGTAGGAAAGTGCTCTTTTTGTATGCCCCCCCCCCCCACACACACTTTTTGCTCCGATGCTGATGGTTATGACTGAAAGTTTCCCTAAAACTGATACATGTGAATTGGCAACCCAAATTGGCAAGGAATTCAAACTAAACCCCCCCACGCCACCCCCCCTGCCCCCCCAAAACACCCTTTATACGTCCCTAGTATATGGTACCAGTGGTACCCAGCGCATGGGTGTTTTGGGGTCACCAGGGACAGAACCACTGTTTTGCCTCCTTGAGTGACCCAAGTAAACAGATGACAGCCGGCCTGCTATTGCAGACTGCAGGAGCAGTGCAAATGGCTCCAACTCAACTTTGCCCTCACCGTGTGTGGCAAAGTCAATGCACTATTTTTAATATATGCCAGTCACCCCCTAAGGAAGGCCTCCTGATCCAAGCTGGCAGGGTGCATTATATTAAAGATGAGAACATGTAAGTGCAAGCTTATATGTCCCTATAGTGGCCTTTTCTATTAAAGGCTACTGTAAGTGATAAGCGGTCCATAAAATAACATGGGATGGTACTCGGTCAAACCCGAGGTCGCCAGCTCAATTATGGTACTGTCGAAATCTATCATGTTTGGTATCAAACAACGCACCTCATCAACCCTGACACAAATCTCGTGTTGAGGACGATGTTGCATACACCCAGGTGGCTTACCTTGGAGGTAAGCCACCTGTTTACCCCATCATTTCCTGTGCTCTGGCTGCCAGCCTGCAGCTGCTACAGCCAAGACAGGAATCTGACCCCCTGCCAGGAGGTGTGAACTCTCCCAGGAGTCAGAAACAAAGGAATGAACAGGAAGGAGGTCACACCTCCCTCCCTGACAGAATTGCTAGTCAAGTGGCACATCAAGGCGATGAGCTTCAAAGCCTTCACCGCTTGTGATATGCAGCCAGGCTGCATCTCAAAGGAGAAACAGCCTCCCCCCTACCCCCCAGGCACAATTGCACCCAGGCAGGCTGGAAAATTAGGTATTCAGGAGATGTACACCCCCAGAAGGCTAGCCACACCTCTAGGGTGGGCTAACCCAGTCTGTACAGCTAAGGAAGGTTTCTGCCATTTTTGAAAGTGGCAGAATAGAGGGTTCTGGCTAGAAAATGTGATGCCCCCTCATCTCCCAAATGTGGTCACCTCGGGGGCGGATTTCCCGCTGGGGCTAGTAGCCCATTGACCACTTGACGCAGAACCCTAACTCTAGGATTTAAGGGCTACCCCTAACACCAGAACCTCAGTTCTGATCTAATTTGATTTGAAACAAAGGACGCAGAAGAGACCGGAGTCTGCGACAACATGAGCTGCACAAACCAAAGGCGTGATACTCTGCACCTGTGGTAACCTTTCTGGAACTGCAAGACTGCGACTCGTCCCGGACCAAAGACCAGTTCCCCCCTAACAGAGGCACTCCTTTGAGAGACAAAGGCAACTCCAAACTCCCTTGGACCAGTGACATTAGTCCCTTGCATACCGCAGGTAAAACCAACATACTTGTACCAAGGAATCTCTTGTCATTGGGCCCTCCTAGGGATCACCCAAAGTAGATGGTCCAGTGCATTGTGGGAAACATACTCCTGACCTCCAGCAAGTTTCAGGCAGCTACTGTTTTCCTCCATATGTCAAAATAACTTTGCTGAGTTTACCCCTACCAAGGTTCGTTAGTGGCCAATCCAGCAACCACCACCTTTACTCGACGCCACAGTTTGAGGGAACACAGCAACACCTTCATCCGATGTCAGCAGTCCTATATAAGTGGTAAAACCAGCTCCTCCATGGCTCCAACTTCAGCACCAAGGACAGCCAGGAGAACTCTGCACCCGGGCTGCTCGAGAAAGGTAAAACCGAACTGACTGTCGTGGCTTGGTCCTGGGACCCGCATCACCTTTACCCTCCTTGGGTTCCATGCAATTCAACCTGCAAGTGACTGAATGTCACTAGTGCATTGACCGCAATGATAGTTATGCAGTATTGTTTTGCACTGAATTTTGCTTCTAAAAGCCATAACTATTGTTATTCTTATCCGATTGACTTCGTTTTGGTGTCTAAATGTATATGAAAATCTGCTTTAGTTTTATAAATTGGTATTTACTTATCACCCATGTTGGTACTCTAAAATGCTTAACACATGTTCCTCTAGGAAAGCCTGACTGCTCTTTGCCACTCTACCAGGTCTGAACTAAGGATTTATTGTTGTGAATCCAAGGACCATCTTTAGAGTATTGCGAGAGTATTGCATAGTGAAGCCTAACCAGCATCACTACAGAATACTCCACCTTCCTACAATCGTCCGCTTTGCAGCATTTAAAAAGACAGTAAGATCCAGGCAGTGGGTCCGGCTCTAGGCGTTCCTATACTCCATTGGATAGGTAGGTGAACCCTGTCTTCATTTTAGTCTCTTTTTAGGTCTCGCGCCTAGCGTTGCAGTGCGCAGCACTGCTCGCGCAGCGCGAGACCTTTAAAAAGGGCTTCTGAAAGCTACCCACACGCTCGTGCGTGTGGTTTTGCTTTTGGAAGCCCACATTGGCTGGAGCGTGCGTTTTTTTTACCGAGACGGTACGCGATTGGTCAAAGGCGGGCGCATGTCCTGCCTTTGCTGCGCCCATTCCCGACGGTGGCCAGAACGCGCAGCAGCGCGCGTTCGTCTTGCTGCCGCGCTCCCTCCCCCCGCTCCTCTGTGGTGCGCGCGCACCAAACAGAAAAACATTATTTTGCACGTGGACGTTCAAGCCCTGTACGTGTGCGCTTTTATGGGTACCACTGCGTACATTTTGAAAGAAGGCGGCAACCTTATACTGATGAGCAGAAAGAAACCCTTTGTGAAAAGGGCTGCGAATATTGTTGTTTTCTGTCCAGTATGACAAGTGCCTTGTCACACATCGCTGCCGCCCGGAGAAGGACGCCTCTTCCTGGCCCATTAGGAGTTTGTGGAGCTTTCGTGAAAAGGGGTTTAAGGGATGCTTGGGACCCCCACGTCTGCCGAACCGACACTCCTGTCTGCGGCTGCCCGTGAGATGAAGGAACGGCTGCTGCGGACGTGAACGTTAAGTGGGTGACTACCATCGCGCGAGCCCTGTTCAGCCCTCCACCATAGTAAACAAATGTGCATGTTGGGGGGGACGTGCTGTGTTCATTGGGCAGGCTGCGGGGGAGGGGTGCGACCACTTTGCAGACACTGCACCCGGGATGTCACGGACAATGCTTGCGGTCTCGGACATGGTTTGCCTGGGCTGATGACTTCCCTTGTAGACTCCTGGCTCGTGAGGGGCGAGTTGGGCTCGCAAGACAGTTTTACCACTGTCTGAAAATGCTGCGTATTTAACTTGGAGAGCACGGGGTGTGTTTATTATTACACTTGGAGGGCACGGGGTGTGTTTATTATTACACTTGGAGGGCACGGGGTGTGTTCATTATTACACTTGGAGGGCACAGGGTGTGTTTATTTCCCACGGTCTCTGAAGTTGCATCTAGGCGCAGCAGCTCTTCCATTCTGCAGGGCTGTAGGGGGCGCTGTATAGCGTGTCTTCACTGTTCGCTGTCCCGCCTTCTCGAGGATTATCTCTCTCTCTCCATCCATACATATGTCTCTCGACCATCCCGGATATCGCCCCCTCCCGTTGTCAGACGCTGATTGTTCCAAAGTCTCCTGGTCCCAATTTGCACCTTTGCCTTCACATGCACTGACTAATCTGTGCCCCACTCTCGCTCCTAAAAGGTGTACTGCCCCCCCCTCTCGCAGTGGACGCCTCTCACCAGTGACCTGGTCACGCCCACTTCCTAATGTGCCACAAGGCTTTCTCCCACTGAAGCCTGTGCTCTTCCTTTGACACCCCACCCCCACTCTCATATGTTCCAAGTCTTCACCCCTCCCCCAAAACAGCACCAGGACTGCTATTCGCAGAGTCTCAAAAATGCAGCCGGTGGTCGACACCTTTACCCCAAGGTGACCCGGTGGGGTCTCCGCCTCCTGCCTTAGAAAGGGCTCGGGGTCTTGTGTCAGTCTAGGTACCAAGATACTCCAGGAGGGTAGGGAGGATGCCGGGATACCCAGAGAATGTAATCAGAGATGCTCCCTACCAAGGGAATGTAAACTTAGGCATCTGTCCTCAAGGGGGACAGTGCCGAGACGCTTGTCTGTGAAGAGAATGTAACTGTAGCGCCTGCCTACAAAGGGAATGCAAGCCTAGATGGCTGCCTACCAAAGCATTGTTACTGTACACGCCTGGATGCACTAAAAGTACCACCCCAGATGTCTTAATACAAGTGAATGTCTGTGGAATGTAACCATAGATGTGTACACACTGGAATTCCTAGCTGATGTAACCTCCACAGTCAGGAAATGTAGGTGTGTAAATGTCCCTGTATGTAGCTGTATTTATCCGGATGCGCTTGCAGTGTTCCTGCCGATGCGAAGGTTGCAAGGAAGCCTAACCGCATCATTCCAGATTATTTGGGAGTGTAGGAATGTCATTAAAGATGGTTAGACACCCGGGGAATGTAATTTTAGATGCCGCGTAAGCAGCTATTGTACATTTCTAGCGACCCATGGAGTGTTAGCGCAGCCGTTTGGGAATGTGCAATGCTGCTGTTATTCAGTAGATGTGCTTGTGTTTAGTGGCCACTCTGTTATTGAGATGTCTGCTAGCCTGTTCTCCTCGTCTTACTGCCTACCCCTTCTTTTTTTTCTCAGCCTACCTGACACCATCAACCTGTTTTATGTGCTCCTTAGGGAGCTGTTGCTGACAATTATATGCGTTTAACAAAAGCACAAGGGGTTGGCCTGCAGGAATTTGCAAGATTCTCCTTGCCCAGCCAGGCCTACTCCAATATATAGAATAGCTCTAGGTGCACTTTTAAAGGGTACTGCATCACGAGACCGCAACAGTCCAGTTCTGCCCTCCCAGCCCAGCTCCAATCACCCCTCTACTAGACCTTTGGCTTTGACACTGTACAGCGCTCAGCCGCCTCTTGGCTAGACTCACACTATACAAATGCCACATAAATAGTGTTTCCTCACATTCGAGATTTCAAGGATGAACTAGAGGCAATGGGTTAAAAGGCAGACAGTACCTCCCCAGTCTACACAGTACTATTTTCTTTCAAGGGTTTTCTGTGAAAGTTGTGAACCCACCTTTAGGAAGTCATCTTTGTGTCTGTGTATCTGTGGCCGTTGAAGGGAGCTATATGACTTTATAGTGAGTTTGAAACACATCCTCAAGTTGGTTAGGACGCAAAGGGCATGTACACCCCAGACACAGCCACGCAAATTGGAGACACAGCATGCAGTAAGGCCCAGATTGTAAGGGTTATGCGCCTACAGGGAGACACCAACGTCTATCGTGACAGTTTCAGCACTATGGAAAGTTTGGAGGGTTAGAAATGGTAGTTCTCGTGCAAGAACACAGCCCGTTATCAAATACACTACAGCATCATATAGGCGGGAAACAGCTTTAAAGATGGGGAGGCTCACACAGACACAAACGATGCAGGAAGTTCAGGACCTAAAAGATGGCAGCGTGGCTCTGACGCAAGGACTGGCCGTTGTCAGATCTGTTGAACCAGTAGGCAGGAAGTCCTGCAGTTTTAAGTGGAGGCTCTCACACAAGGATACACACCTTTGCCAGGTTTCTAACAGCATCATACTGGAAGTTCTGCTGTTTAAAAATGTCCCTACTCATGAAAACATATACACCAAGTTTGGGGCTTAACAATGGCTGTTGTCATACAAGATTATACACCTGTCAGGTGTGTTTGTAGAAACTTCCTTGGTTTAAAGATGGCCGCTTACATACAGGGTCACAAACTTTATCAGATCTAGGATAGCATCATGTAAGGAGCCCCGGGAATTAAAGATGGCTACCCAAGGCCATAAAGAGGTGTCAGATCTATTACATAACAGTTAATTCTCTGTTGCAGTGGCTCGCAGCGGGAAATCTAAAGGTTAATTTGTTGTCTAACTCTTAGTACCGGAAGTATGTACTCTTTAAACAAGTTTGAAAATCAACGTTAAATCCTCATGTCTTTGACAGAACTATTGTAAGCACAAAATCCAACGTAAGATCAAGTCTGGTAGAGTAGTGAGAGCAATAAGTCATGCTTAGTTAAATGTTTAGTTTTGAGCAGGGCTGGCCTTTAGCATGGGCGGGCTGAACCAGTGACGCTAATTTTTCGAGGGGCGCATGGATCTGTGTGCAATAAGTTTGTGCCAACAGCAGCGCCCTTCCCATCTTGCTCCAGCCTTGTGTTTGTGTACCTGCCAGTCACTGCTCAGCCACGGACTGACCAGTGAACACAAAGGGGACCCCCAACCCCGCAGGGATCCCTGCTGCCTCATTTAATTCACTACCGTCAGGCAAAGTTGCAACATATATACACTCCACATAATACCACTCAGTACCACATAATCACACGTCACAATTACACTTTATTCAATGCAACATAAATGCACTCCACATAATACCACTCAGTGTGACATAGTTACAAGCCACATAATTACACGCCACATAATAACACTCTACTCAATACAACATAAATACACTCCATATAATACCACTCAGTGCCACATAATTACACGCCACATAATTACACTCTACTGAATGCAACATACACTCCACACAATACCACTCAGTGCCACATTATATGCTACATAATTACACTGCACTCAATGCAACATACACTCCAAATAATACCACTCAGTGCCACATAATTATATGCCACATAATTAGTCTACTCAATGCAACATATATACACTCCACATAATACCACTCAGTACCACATAATCACACGTCACAATTACACTCTATTCAATGCAACATAAATACACTCCACATAATACCACTCAGTGCCACATAATTACACACCACATAATTACTGTATTCAATGCAACATAAATACACTCCACATAATACCACTCAGTGTGACATAGATACAAGCCACATAATTACACTCTACTCAATGCAACATAAATACACTCCACATATTACCACTCAGTGCCACATAATTACACACCACATAATAACACTCTACTCAATACAACATAAATACACTCCATATAATACCACTCAGTCCCACATAATTACATGCCACATATTTACACTCTACTCAATGCAACATAAATAGACTCAACATAATACCACTCAGTACCACATAATTACACACCACATAATAACACTCTACTCAATACAGCATAAATACACTCCATATAATACCACTCAGTCCCACATAATTACATGCCACATATTTACACTCTACTCAATGCAACATAAATACTCAACATAATACCACTCAGTACCACATAATTACACGTCACATAATTACACTCTATTCAATGCCACATAAATACACTCCACATAATACCACTGTGGCACATAATTAGACGCCACATAATTACACTCTACTCAATGCAACATAAATACACTCCACAAAATACCACTCAGTGAGACATAGTTTCACACCACATAATTACACTCAACTCAATGCAACATAAATACACTCCACATATCACTCAGTACCACATAATTACTCGCCACATAATTACTCTCTACTCAATGCAACATAAATACACTCCACATAATACCACTCAGTGCCACATAATTACACGCCACATAATTGCACTGTACTCAATGCAACATAAACACACGCCACATAAATGCACTCTATACCACATACCATCAATCAACATAAATGCACTCCACACCATGACACAATTTCACTAAGCATGATTTCACTCAACACCACAGTTCCAGGCCACACAATTCAACTCCACACATTTCCAATACACACCGCATAATTACACACCAAACAACATATTCCAACTCCACAATGTACCTCCAATCCACACCATATAGTGTCACCACCTGAGCACCAAACATCATTCACCACCACCATTTTGCATCAGCGCACCACCTAAGCATCACGTCAATCTGGCCTTGGAATCTGGCATCTGTTGATTCTCCCCTAGTGTCCGTCCGCTGCTCGTGTTCTAATTAAATTACTGTTTTCCTACCTCCACTTCCCCGTTATTTATGTCCCGCTCCCCCATAACAAATTTTTTTATAACAAACAAGCATGAGAACAGGCAGGAAGAAGTTGCCAGCAGTGCAAGTACAAAAAAACTAGAAGACATTTTTTATGTTAAAATCTTTTTTTAATCAGGTTTTTCAGTTGTATATAATGTTGTCTTCGTTTATATAAAGGTAACAAGAATGCTTAACACTTTTTATTATAACTTTTCAACATAATGCACAGCAGCCACAATGCTCTACAACATAGCCAAAAGTTCTGGCTAAACACATAATTTTAAAAGTCGCTGCTTGTTTGGTTTACTTTTGGCCAGTCACTCTCCAACAGAGCATTTTGGCACTCCGACACCAACTGCTCCCTCCATCCTCCCTTAGTAGGTAACAGACATTGCCATTTACAATGCCAATAGCTCTAACTTAAAAAAAAATGCGAGACCTATTGCATTTCAAATGCTTGTTTTTATTTTATTGTTTGTCTGTTTTATGCTTAATTCTAATGTGTCATTGGATCAGGACTTAATAAATATAAATAGTTTCAAACAAACCTGTTAAAGTTAAAAAGAAATGGTAATTGGTGAAATATCAGGGTGCATCTGAAGTAGAACTCTTCAAAATCCACATGAGGAACTTACATAAGGCTGCTCAGACGACAGAGAATGTGCACTACTGTAAATCAACCTTGCCACAAATCACACAAAATAACTGAGTGGCTGGACTTTTCTGTTTGTAATAACCAGAGCAAGAGAGAAACAGAAGTAAGAATATAAATTTAGGAAAACAGTGTACAAGTGAGAAAGATGAGGTTGAAAAAGAACTTTCAATAGCGATATCAAAGAAGTGTAGGTTAGGAAAGAGAAAGCCGTGAGGTAGCATCAAAACTGACATCCTTGGTATTTAGCAATCCTTGGGTTCGGTAGCACTGGCAGCGGGCTACAAAAATATACTTTGGGCCTCTGCACTTGTTTATTTTGCAAATTAAGCACTGGCATCGGGCCTATACTTTTTTTTTCATTGGTCTTTATACTTTAATTCCAGAGGCCTTATGCTAGTATTAGAAAGCCTGTTTAGACTGATACTTCAGGCAGGCAATGTTGTTGATACCGATGTGAAGAAAGCATCTGCATATCTTCTAAACTTTCAGAACAAGACTGCAAGATTCCTTTTTTCTGTTCCTGTGATGGATCGCATATTTTATCCAGACTTTGATTTGTGACTTTAATTATCTTCAAGGAGTTTGGAGTCTTTCAAGAAAATGAAGCGGCAAGATTCGTTGGTCTGACTAAATGTATTGCTCACAGTCTAAACTGAAGTTGAACTCTTCCCTGTTAATTCCAGCCACTGTTTCAGGGCCATTTGTTTCCAATGATAACTGGTTGTTTCCAGTGACAATCAGGCTGTGTTGTAGTCCATGACAAAGTTCCTGGAGTTTGCGAGGTGGCTTTTGAGATTGATTAACCTTTGGTTACATCACCTCAAGCTATTTATCTTGTTGCTCACCTCGTACTTCAAAAGCACTGTTAAGGTCAAAATCTCCTTCGAGACAGCAACCTTCCCGGAAAGCATAATCAACATCTCCTTTGAGACAGCAACCTTCCCGGAAAGCTGGAAGCACGCCGAGATCACCGCCTTACTCAAGAAACCCAAGGCAGACCCCAAGGACCTCAAGAACTTCCGACCCATCTCTCTGCTCCCGTTCCCCGCGAAGGTCACCGAGAAAATCGTCAACAAACAACTGACCCGCTACCTCGAGGAGAACAACATCCTGGACCCTTCCCAGTCCGGCTTCGCAGCAACCACAGCACCGAAACCGCCCTCATCGCCGCCACCGATGACATCAGGACCCTGCTAGACAACGGAGAAACAGCAGCCCTCATCCTCCTGGACCTATCAGCCGCCTTCGACACGGTCTGCCACCACACACTACGAACACGCCTTCACGACGCCGGGATCCAAGAGAAGGCCCTGGACTGGACCACATCCTTCCTTTCCGGCAGAACACAAAGCGTCCGCCTCGCCCCCTTCCGATCCAAGGCCACCAAGATCATCTGCG
Source organism: Calotriton arnoldi (assembly GCA_963921515.1). Classification (NCBI taxonomy): domain Eukaryota; kingdom Metazoa; phylum Chordata; class Amphibia; order Caudata; family Salamandridae; genus Calotriton; species Calotriton arnoldi. Next base: position 334,231 of record CAWUFW010013389.1, on the reverse strand, counting down.
GCGTACCCCAAGGCTCCTCCCTCAGCCCAACGCTGTTCAACATCTACATGGCACCCCTCGCCCACGTCGCCCGACAGCACAACCTCAACATCATCTCCTACGCCGACGACACCCAGCTGATCCTCTCCCTCACCAAAGACCCTCACACCGCCAAAGCCCACCTCCACGAAGGAATGAAGGCCGTCGCCGAATGGATGAGGACCAGCCGCCTGAAGCTGAACTCGGACAAGACGGAGGTCCTCATCCTTGGTTCCAACCCTTCAGCCTGGGACGACTCCTGGTGGCCAACATCACTGGGAACAGCCCCGCCACCCACCGACCACGTCACGCAACCTAGGGGTCATCCTCTACCCCACCCTCTCCATGACTAAGCAGGTCAACGCCGTTTCCTCATCCTGCTTCAACATCCTCCGAATGCTCCGCAGGATCTTCAAGTGGATCCCCACCGAAACAAGAAAAACAGTCACCCAGGCCCTCGTCACCAGCAGGCTGGACTACGGAAACGCCCTCTACGCAGGAACGACGGCTAAGCTCCTGAGATGGCTGCAACGCATCCAGAACGCCTCTGCACGTCTTATCCTCGACATCCCCGACGCAGCCACATCGCACCCCACCTGAGACCTGCACTGGCTCCCTGTCAACAAGAGGATAACCTTCAAGCTCCTCACCCACGCACACAAAGCACTCCACAACTCCGGACCAGCCTACCTCAACAGACGACTCAGCTTCTACACCCCCACCCGCCAGCTCCGCTCGACCAGCCTCGCCCTCGCCACAGTCCCCCGCATCCGGAAAACGACCGCCGGCGGCAGATCCTTCTCCCACTTCGCCGCCAAGACCTGGAACACCCTCCCCACCAACCTCCGACAGACCCAAGACCTACTGGCCTTCAGAAGACTCCTCAAGACCTGGCTCTTCGATCAGTAGCAGCACCACCCCCCTCTTCCCCCAGCGCCTTGAGACCCTCGCGGGTATGTAGTGCGCTTTATAAGTGACATGATTGATTGAAGGTAAGATGTAGTTTTAAAGACCTGCTGTCTCTGACAGAGCAACTATGGAGTCCTTTCCCAGAAAGACAAATAATATAAATAAATGCCTTGTGACAAGCTTTTGTCTTGGACTTGCAAGGAATGATGTATCCATAAATACTTGATGATTCTCATGTAGTTCCACCAAAGGTCCTGGTTCCTGATCCTAACTATTCTTAACCATTCTGTAGATATTTTATCACCCTTACCAGTAGCTCAGCTAACTCCCCCTCCCCCTTCTGATCTCCACTCCACCAAAGCACTGTTTCGCTTAGACGTCTTAGGTCTTGCAACCTACACGCATCAAGCCATGTCACTGGTGCTGTTTAATATGCCTCAAATTGAGATATCGAGGCAACCTATACGAAAACGAGTGTTTTGGTCCATAAATGTGTCTACTCTTTCTGCACAATAGATCTGGGTGAACAAACTGCCTCCCCTTCCCCTAAATGATAGTGGCATTTTCACATAACCCATGCCCTGTGTGTTTCTGTTCAGGTGAAAGCTCTAGGGATTTAAGACCGCTACCATACTTCACCAATGTTAGCTTGGAAGACACCAAACACTATATGAGCTGCCTCCCACCAAACATTCAGAGACAAAAGATCTGCTCCTCCAGATTTGAACCAGTGTTAACATTTCAAAAGACTAGGGAGGTAGGAAAGGTCTATTTCTCTTAATAAATGTACAGATTTCATATGCACAAAGAGCCAGCACTTCTTTTAGATATTTTGTAAAGGCTATGACAAATAGTAAACCAATTGTCCCTACCAATTTTTATTAGGGGTGGGCTATAAATTCCTCTCTGCCAACGGAGTTCGTGGAGTTTTGCCCACAACGTGGAGTTCCGGCAAAACTGCCTGCCACCCCGTGGCGGATTTGTTTTATTGCGCGTGGCTCGCCAGCAGTAAGATGGCGAGAGAGTATTGGCGTCCCCTAGCACGATTTACGGGCGCTAGGGCGGCACTCAGTGACCGTTTGCGGTGAGAAAGCTGCCACCCGAGTAGAAAATCTACTCAAGCGTCAGCAAAGAAGCAGCACCCTTTGGCTGATTTTGCAGCGCGAACAAGGTCACAGCGCTAAAAATTGCTGGGAACGTCCTGATTCTGCCCGCTCACGGAACTCTGCGGAATCTCGCAGAGTTTTCAGGCAACTCCGTTGAGTAAAACTTTGCGAGTTCTAGCCCGCCTCTAAATTTTATGTCTAAGGAAGGTCTGGATTCAAGGAAGTTCTGCAGACCAGCGGATGAAGTCCCCTTTGAATATTTTGTGTCTTAACTGGTGGCTCCATGACCATTAATAATCAAAAACGTATTTATGGAGGACTTGGATGACAAATCCTGAACTGAAGTATTTCTTTAAGCCCCTGCAACAGCCTGTTACTTTGAATACCCGCCAAATAATGTGTCAAAAACGTGTTTCTAGTACCTTATAGTCGATAATATTTTTTATGTTTAGCCCTGTCAATACTTAACGTGCAGAAAATGTTACTTTCGAGGTGGTATTTAAACTTGTGCAATAGTTTCCATAATAAACGTCTACTATATCTGTACAGCTCTCCCACTCGGCCTCCTCGCCAATGTTGTTTCACATCCCTTAGTTCTATTTTTCATTCAACAGAATGAGTTTACACTCTTGGAACAGTATTCAAGAAAAGATCTAAAATGCGTTGTTTTCTGTGGCATTTTAGAGTGTTCTGTTTTTGTTTCAAAGCATTTTTCTCTGTCTTTTACCTCTGCATCTAGTGCTTGTGTGTCACTCTGTACAAGACTTTAACCTCTGCGCATGTCGTGCAAGTTTTAGGCGACATTCACAAGATGTAACTTGCTATATTTTGTAAAGGGAAGGCTTTTAAGAGTCTGGAACAGAAGTTACTACAGTAGTTGAGCCCACTGGTTCTTTTCCGTCCATTGATGAGTTGCCACAAAACGTGCGCGCTTGAATTGTGCACTGCAAACGTATTGAATCTGTCCTTGCTTCCTTGAAAACCTCGAGATTGGAGACTGAAATATTGTTTTTCAGAAGGCAAGTTCCTCTTGTGTTCAGTTTTCAAGATTTAACAATAGAACTAAATAGTATAGACTTTCAGGAGTAGAGGTTCTTGGAGACATTTGAGAATACTTCTCTTGGCAAGGAGATGCAAGAATTCATAACACATGGAGCCCTTGAATCTTGTAACAAGGCATGTATGCTTTGACTAAAGTTTGGCATATTTTCATGAATGGAATAGCTACCCTAACCCCTCTGACCAGTTGACACACTGACTCTGCTGACATCAATGACGTGTATTGGGCCCTGTGCTTATCACCTCAAGTTTATTCGAATGTACTTTACTATCAGGCTGGCTACCATCTCTCAGCCAGATCGTAACCCATTTTACCAGTCTGTCCCCGCTTGTTGACAATCCTATGTGAATCAGTATTGAAAACGTTATAGGCGCCTAGGCAAATCACATCTATGTGCTGCCTTTTAGCTGACCACCCATCCCATTGTAAAATATGTGATTATTAGCTCTTACACACAATTATTTAAACAGTACCTTGTAGTAAAGCTGCCACTTCCAGTTTGTTATCGGCACTTCCTGTTGCCCATATATCACCATGTCACCTTCTAGTAAAGCAGGGAATGCATTCTTATTACTTGTACAATTTAGGGAACACCTGTTTCAATCGTTCTCGTGCAAAATATAGAAATTGTGATGCAGTTAGAAAGTAGTGTTACGCTTTAGAACTACCATATACAAAGATCCAGGGTTACATTGAAAGCCTGTTTTCTCTCATTAGTGCCAGCACCCTCCCTTGCAGCCATAATCCACACCCAATCTTGCGGCAGTGTTCTCTCTGGTAAATAATCACTTGACCCTGTCCCTTTCAAATCTGTTCATCTGTCAGTGCAAGTCTTGAATCGGGTGCCCATATATCGTGCATTGGTTAAAGTCGAGAGTGACCTTTGAGGCCTAATCAGAAAAAGTCTACACTCTTTCATTTCGAGAAAATACTACTGCATACCACCAATGAGAAAAAGTAGTATTGCATACCACATACTTGTTTTCTCCTGCATTTTGTACCAGTGTACCCTTCATCATATTAAACATGTCTTAGGCATTTGGATTTGCCATGTAGAATTAGGGGCACAGACGCATGATAGCCATGTGTTTCCTAGTACTTTTCTTTATTTACTCTTTCGCAGTATATTATCTGACTGCGTGTTCAGTAAGTGTGTTACCCCACAACAATAATTATCTATACTTTTAGATATACTTTATAAAAAAATCAGATGAGTGCTACACAGAAATCGACTATTACTAGAAACACGTACTATTAAATAAAGTGAATGAAGACCAGGAAACACTCTGCTTAGTTTAGTGTAAGCTTTATATTAATTTATTTATAATGCTACTGTTTTTGCATAACCCACTCTATAAATCGAGTCTTTTCCTACAAGCCCTCGGATCTAATTCCACACTAAAGTAACGCTACAGGGTCAGTTCATTTATATTTTATCTTCTTTTGCTAAATCTGTCCATATTAACCATAAGTAAATGGTAGTTAAATGTGGGATGCAGTGATCACGAATGAGAGTACATTTTCTGGAGTGTAGGTTACCTTGATATAAACAGATGCCGCTTGTATTTACTCGTCTACACTGGTCCCAGGGTAGATTTCCTTGCTTTCAGCTAACAATTCCCAAAAGAAAAACTGCTGCACAACTAGGGAATCAGCCTTCCGGGCTCTATAGATGTAATTCGAGGAAGGTATACTACTGGCAAGGGCTCTGCAGGGAATTCTTGTGCGAGCTGCACGCTTTCTCTCGATGTTTTTCTCCCCGTAGTTTTGCTCTGGCGGTTGTAGTCTTTGATCCGCTATTTCGTTTTGCAGCTCCTGTCGCAGTTTTAGTTGCGTTTGAATGGCAGGCACTGTGCAGAACCCGGTTTTACCTGCATCGTTGTTAAGATTTTCTTTTGAGGATTTGCATTTAACCTTTAATTGTCTCTTTCGACCTTGGTGTTAAGTTTCAGAAATGTATCTCGCTGTTTATTGGTAGGTCTCTCCCTGACAATTTGGGTATTGAAGATGCGCGTGGCTGTATGGTTGCAGGTAAGCAACGTGTTCTTTTCATACGGCCTGTAACTCAAAGTTGCAGTTATGGTAAAATGCATTCCTTTTCTCTGACAGGCACCAGGAAATAAGCCTGTGTGTCTAGTCCTGCTGGGGCCCAGCACCACCTGTTTAAAACAAGCATTTGCAATGCAATAGGTCTCGCATTTGCGAGAGTTTAAGCTATTGGCACTGTAAATGACAATGTCTTTAATTTATGTTTTGATAATTAAATCATAAATAAAAGGCATTGTCATGTACAATGCCAATAGCTCAAACTCTTATAAATGGGAGACCTATTGAAAGAAGCGGCCGCTATTGTCCCAGGCTGCTTAGAAAGTTAATGCGCGCATGACGCACTGAATGCTGCAGGAAAACATGTTGTGCCTGCAGTAGGAGAAACTATTAAAATAAAATAGTGCTTACAGACTAAAAATAAGGGGTTCCCGCAAACATACTACCACTGCTCTACATTGTATTTTTTCACTTTTGCAGCACTGCCAAGTACCACGCATCAGGCGTTAGACTAACGCATTTCAGTGTGGTGTTTCACATCACCGCACTGAAATGCGAAGTCACGCATAATGAGGACTGTGGTCCTCAGCTGCCGAGGTCGAGGGCTGGCATGTTTAATTACTAATGGAGTGGCACAGCAGCCGGCAGCGTGTGGTGCGCGCAGCTCGGCAGACATAGAGGCTGGCCTGGGTAAGCTTGCTACAAATTATACAACACTACTCGATGGTTGAAATAATCACAGCGCAGCCGCGCGGCCGGGCATTCAGCACTTTCAATCAAGTCACAGTCAGTGCTGCCAATGGGTTGTCAGCGGGCGGCACTGTGAGCCCACTCGCTGTAAAATGCGTCCTGCGGTTTCACGGCCAAGCGTGAGTCCGACCCCCGAGGGTCTGGTGGCGGGTAACTCACAGAGCTCAGCAGACAGTCACCAGATGAGCGGAGGCCGCAGGCGGCCGACATGATAATGCAGCTGCTCTCTTGGCCGTCGCTGCATAAAGTAAGTGACCAGTGTGCCCAAGGCAAGCCCTGGACGCATAAAATAATTTGTTAAAGACAAAAGTTGCGGGTAAATTTTAAACTTCCAAATGTTGTACTTGCCTTAATCTGGAGCCTCTGCCTGCCAGCAGTGCCTATTATCTAAGCACATAAAATTATTGATGATTAAGGACTCGGATCGGAGATCCGAGGAGCGATGAGTAACGAACTAAGCTATCTCATTCATTGTGCTGCTTTTATTATAGAAAATTATAACACGCTGTAACAACATACCTCTCTTTTTATGTAAGTGAAGTGATGCACAATCCTCTTTTTGCACTGAAAACCTGGCCGCTGTACGGAAAGCGAGGCTTGAGACACACGCGGCGGGGGGTGATTTGCGTGTGACGTACTACGCTGGCGCCGGTTCGGCTCTCACAGCACGCTGAATGGCGGTGAGCTGCCCGTACGTGGCAGCTGAAGACAGAGTTGTGGGCAGGACGAGTGCCCCTCCTTTTTCTCCCCAGCCGTGTCCGAAGCTTGCGCGCGGCTTCCTCCGGAGCGGAGACCGCGAGACATGGCGCCCACCAGCGATGTGATGGGCGCCGCTGAAGACGTAGCGGACCAGGTACCTGCAAGGAAGGGCTGAAAACTGCCACGAAGGAGTGGTATAGCCATGCGTACGGCAAGGCCTGGACAGGAGATGTGCACGCGTATGGTGCGAGCAGGAGTTGTGATAATGCCGCGAGCCATACGCGTGCACATCTCCTGTCTGTTAAGCTTTGGCACAGACAGTTGATGTGCACGCGTACGGCTTGCGGCGTTATTACAACTCCTGCTCGCACCATACGTGTGCACATCTCCTGTCCAGGCCTTGCCGTACGCTTGCACATGTCCTGTCCCCCTTCCGACCCAAGTCGACAACAATAGATCTCGCATACGAGCAGCGCTTTGCGCTGCATCGCTAGGCGAGACCTAAAAAGGCTACCTTCTCCAGGGGCCAAAAGAACAGCGCACAATTCTTAAATACTGCAACAAATATATTTGGTGCCACACTGTTGCTTCTTTGGCAAACCGTTTTAGAAAAACAGACCCTGATTTCCTTTGGTATAACCATTTGTTTTACTTTTATTCTGACTTTTGCTTCGGGTTTATGTGGTTTATCCTGAAATGAAAATGCAGATGTACTTCTCACGCTAAAGTTTTTTGGGAGAAAGAAATGTATCCATCCGCTCCAAAGAAATTGTCTAAAAAGTACATTCACTGTTCTAGTAAATCTGTTCTAGAAACTCCTTGAGAGCTGTCCTTTCATTGTTTTTTCTGTTTAACATGATGTAAATTACCTTGTTTTACCCTGAAGCATGTTTGCCTGCAGCCTTATTTGGTCAGTCTATTTGTAATCAAAATATTTACTCTCTTAATTGTGCTAATTGTGCTTTGCTGGGTTATATTTGCAAAATAATCAGTTACATTTTTCCACATTATCCTTTCTGAAGTTTAGCATTTCTGTTCCTGTGTGAGTTCAAAGGGTAAATCTGGAGAACCTTGAGCCCAAGCACATCAAAGATAAGCAAACACTTAGTCTGCAGTATTAATAATTGAAAGCTTTTCTATCAGTGAGGACCTTGTATCAGTACTGAAACATCATTTGTTAATGTGCGCAACCAATTCAGTTTAGCTTGTCACATAGAAGCGTACAAACGTGGCTAGGTGTTATGGCAAATTGTAACAGCTTGCTCGTTTCAGTTACTTTGGTTTGCCTGTTTGCATACGTTTTTGATTAACAAAATAAAATATCAAATTGTCACGTGGTCAGGATAGCCCCGGTTTGAAACCCCACCATCTACATGATCACGTTTCTTAAGTTGCCTTCTCTTTGAAACACTGACTTTTGACATACATTTGCTTGTGTGACCATGCAGAATAGCATTCTCTGAATCTGCATTGGTTACCTTTCCACTTTGGAGGCACACTATCATGACACCTTGAACATTCAGTACAAGGATTAAAGTTAATTGCTCAAATGTTATTTATGTTATTGTCCGGTAGACGACGACGCTATCCAACTTGAATAAATATTTTCGGCCTGACAGAGGTTGCAACATAGCCACATGGGTACTCTTATTATATATTCAGAACCACTTCCTTGTTTAGGGAGAGGGGCACTCAGTTGACACTGCGAGGTCACTACATGCCGGAATTCTAGCTCTGCTGATTCCTGCGTACCAAAACGAGGGATGTCCAGCTCTACACCAAGACGGAAAGCCTGATGACACTTACCCACAGATAATGGGGAGTTAGACCACCCGGGCAGGGATTTAGCAAATCACCCACCCTAGGCAAGACTAGGTTAGGGAGCGCTAGATAAGAGTACACTGTCCTTATCCGCCCGCGTATATTTCACTGTCTTAGCACAATGGTGGAAATGTTAATCTTTTTCACTATTCTTGTAATGCTAATTACTCTAATCTGTTTCATTCTATTGATTATAGCAGCGCAGTATTTTTTACAAGAATCACAATGCTTCAGTAAATCTTGAAATGCCTTGTTGTGTATTTCTTGTATATTTCTTTGGATATGCAAGCGAAAGGGTTCTAGATCTCCTACCACGATTTCCTTGGGGGATCAGGGTTGTCATGTTCTGAGGTTGCACACACATTTGTTACCCTGTAAGGTTAGGGGTACAGATGGTGCATTGTGCGACAGCAGGGATACAGACCGACATATCCTGAGGGTGTGCATGGAATCAGTCTGGCACAATCCTGGCCTTTATGTTGTCTGACAAACGCACAGTTTTATCAGTGAGGTACAACCTGTAGGACAAAATAGTAAACTCCGAAAGTTCAAATGGCAGTCCGCTTTTACATGGGGTATCAACATATAATGTTGGTTTACCCATTTTGTAAAACCTCTCCTGGGTTGCTTTTTGAGAATATTTGTGAAAATACATATTCAGTGTCTCTCGAAACCATAACAAACTTAAAGGTGGATTTATTTCTTATATTAAACGCTTGTCCTGTGAAATAACCTATTTTTTTTTTAACTTTAAAGCTGCCTGTGAATTACATATGCCACCTGACAAATCCCTAATCACAAACAAAACAAATGCAATTTCATTTAGTTCGATACACCACACATAGAACGACTCTACAGGTTCACCTGCCTCAATGATACCAACTTCATATCAGGATAAGCCTATCCCTGCAAAGTTTGGAAACCCATCAAATTCAATTGGTTTCTGCGTTCAGGAGTACATGGTTACAGTGGGACTTTCTCAAATTTGGTCACGTTAAAAAAAAAAAAAAATTCAGATGTTCAAATTGAATTTTGAACAGCGAAAATTGAAACCTTGCTTTTTTATTTCGACATTACTTTCATGGGTATTGTAATTGACAAAATCCACAAAACAGTTACATTTCTTTTACAAAAGCACAAAATCGGCACCTGTGTTGGTACTGAATAGTGCCTATCACATGTTGGATGATGATACAATAGAGCATGCTTTCATGTGCAGCTAGATTTCTTTACAAATTTTAACACAATTGGCCATCACATTCTTAAGCTATCTTTCAGAAACAGATTTCTATCGGGAGAACAATATCAAAGTGATTTTTGTTTCACAGAACCCAATTTGCCGTTTCCAAATCAGATTACGTCTCCCGCATTTGGGGTGCCATAATAATCAATACTGTTCTCTATAGTATGCACTTGGATGTTTTGGGAGATCCGGTTACCCAGCAAAAGGTCATCACATATCCACATGCTGACAATCTATAGTTATAATTTATGGTGGGTTCAAAATATGTAGAAATTCAAAAACGATATGTTGGTTATTCAAAAGTGAATGTATAACCATGATCCGAATCTTAGTACAGCTAACATCTTTACTACTTCCAAAGCTTTTAAGATCCCCAGTGATCTGTGCTCTCAGTAGTACAGCTGCAAGTGACCTAGAACCATTCTCGCCTCCCGACTCTTAAATCCAACATCTCCTTTGAATTTAATGAACCTTTAGTCTTTGTGAAATCCAGGCAGTTATGCAGGGAATTGGTTTTTATGGTGGTAGGGACGGAGCAGGCATGCACCAGACAACTGTTCGTTAAGCTATATTGAAGGTTATCCAGGTCAGTTCATACAATTGGTGACACGATGAGTCTGTTTTGAAGCTGGGGTGTTGCAGCATAAACTGCATGAGATGGAAGACGATGATGATGAAGGGAAAACAGCAAAAATGGAATGGAAAAAAAAAGAGGATTCAAAAAGGGTATTGTGGGGAAGGTTTTGTGGTATGATTTCCCTGATAACTAAGGCAAGTTCTGGTACAAGCAGGCTAAAACAGACTTACAAGGCTTTTAGTACCCAGTGGGAATGTCGAATTCTGCATTTGAGTCACACGTGTCTGTGATACTAGTATATAAAGGTTTCAGTGTACAGCCACTAGGCAGCAAGATACCCACAAGTTGATTTACAGGAAAAAGCCTACAGATTAAGAATAACCTAGTTATCATAAAGGTAACTTTACCATTTCGGCATGCCTATATTTCTTGCCTCTAGATTTTTTATCTCTCAAAATCACTACAAAACAATGACACAAACCAGAATAGATAGTCTATCTGAATGATGAGTGTCTAAAATATGTATTTATTCATTTTTAGTTTTATATATTTCCTGTATATCATTAACAAATACAGCCGTGTTACTTTTGTCAATCATCATCAACTAGATTCTAATAGCACATGTGAAGAGAAAAGTAACTGTGCAACAAATTATAATAAAGCCTTCACAGTGTTTGGGTAGGTATCGATTATATCTCAGGTGTTATACAGTGACATATCAAATTAGATGGCATTCTGCCATTGTACCTAAATGTTTCTATTATGACCACATCATGAAACAAGTTCCATAACTCTAACTTCCCAAAAGCTGGCAGATGACAGTTTTCAAAGCTCTTTAGTAGCCAATATTAATTGCAATGTTGGTTTAAGAGTCCATCCCTGCGGGGAACCTTCAGGAAGGTCTAAAGAGTCTATTCTCTTTCTGTGCTTCAAGTTTATCGTCCAGTACATGAGATCCTGCATCTGTATCTTCAACTGAGTAGTCTCCAATTGCCAGTCTTTCCCGATTAGTTCATTTTATAGTATTAATGAGCCATTGTTAATACAGGGGATGGTCTTTGCATATATGATATGGCAGGCTGACGTTTAGCGAGGATCAAGCCAGAAAATGAAGTTGAGAGCAAACTTTCTTTTTCACTAGTAACCGTCCCAATAAGCAGATTTTAGAGATCCTTATTATTTGCTTTGCAGAAAAGTTACCAGTACCATACTCCAGAGGCTTGACATGACATCACAGCATCACTACACATGCCAATAATCCTCTCTGTAAGTTTGACATCAAGGGGAAATAGACATCGATGCTGGTTTTATGTAATGGACTGTGACATGAGTGATCTATGCTCTCAGTATAGTTCTGTGTTTAAAGCTGGATTGGGAGGTACGTGTTCTGTGTGTGGGCGTACTCTTTACCATTGGTAGTTATTTATTTGTTCCCCTCTGTTTCCCACTTAGTTTGAATTTTCAGTATTGATGTTGAGCAGCAGGGTCTGCTGGCCGAGTATAGGGAGGAAATGCACCTGTCTCCCAAAAACAAGGATGATACAGCTGTGCTTTATATATGTGTATAAAGTTATTTTTTGGAAAGCCTTCTAAGTCTTACACTCTGCTGCCTGTTATGTGGTAAATTGAAGGAAGCGATTCCTGGTTCGCCAAAGCTTCAAAGATCTTAAGTGACCGCCTCTTGCAATTATGTCACTGTTTCCAGTCCATCATTCCTAATCATCAGTTCTTCAGAAAGCCCCTCCCGCTGCCTATTATGTAGTAAATTGAAGGAAATGATCCCCCACAAAAAATCTCTCTCCTCTCTTCTCCTCTATCATCTCCTTTCTCTTCTCCTTTCTCTTCTCCTCTTTTCTCCTCTCTCTCTCCAGCTGTCCATACCTTTAGCACCACTATCAGAGGGCAGTCTTTGGGAATCCCTACATGACAGTACCGGAACACTTACGTGTTTTACCCTTTAGAGGTAGATTTATCATGGCTGTCTGTTTCTGAAACCATCTATTGCACCGCAGTTGCCTGGGAATAAACGTAATAATGTGAGGACTGTATGTAGGTCTATAGTATCTTTTGACAAGTAGTGGGCTTGTTATTTCTTTCTCTACACACATTACTCCACCAATTTAAGTACAAGCAGTCATCTCAACTCATTTTTATTGGACCTTATAGACATAAAATGTTCAACTTATTTTCATGTCCTGTGAGAGATATCTTATCAGCATCAAATAACTTGAATATTCGTCAATATGTTGAATGCAACCACCTAATAAGGAGAGAACAAATACAAAATTGCAGTACGTCAATTGGATATCCATCAGTACATGCATTTGCCATTGACTTTTGGAGAAAAGAATACATCAGTGCTATTAACGGTACATCACAATGTGTGTTTTTGTAGGTTCTAAAGGAGGGATAAGGAATAAATGAAAGATCATTACTGTGGATAGTCTTGGTAGGAACAGCTACTCAACAACATATCCTGATGAGAAAAATGTGAATGTGGTAAGCAGTAACTATAGCCTCCCTTTCAGTTCAGTAGCCTTTGGTTAATAAACTAGACTGTGATTGTGCCAGGTATCTATCTACAGCAACTAATTGCTGCCTTTTTCTATACCAGGTTTGTAATGAGAAAAGCTTCTACGACTTCTACATGAGATGTGCCTATAGTTTGTGTTTGCTCTGTTGTTTGCATGCTGTATATGCTTCCTAGGAGGGCATCTAGTATTTCTGCTACTCATGCAGAACATGTCCTTTGTTAGCTAGGCTTGAGAAAAGCTCTTTACTGTATAGACCCCAAAACTGCTGACTTTGTCAGTGCTTGTTTTCCAGGTTGGTAAAACCTGTATACAGTAAGCTGCTCAAGCGCCTGTATACAGATCAAGGACTGGGACCTGCATAGTTTTCAGTCTGGCTTTGTTCCTTTACATGGATCTTATACAGCATTGCTGTCTAGAGCTAATGACATCTCTGATCTGATAGAGATATCTAGCCACAGATTCCTTACCTTTGAACTTCCAGGCGTCCGGCTGAGTCTGCAAGAATTTTTGTAGCAATACCCCTGGGTTCTGGTAGATGGCGTCGGTCAACTCCGCGCGATAGCGTCGTGACATCTGCGTCGTCAATATAACCATCACTCCGGCGCACTGACGTCAGTTCTTTTCTTGCTGCGCCAGCCAGCGCAGATCTGTCGGGGAGCTTACCCCGTCATTTTTTGACAGACGTTTTTGACCTTTTGTCGACTCCTTTTGGTGTGCTAGCGATGTCTAGCAAGAAGACCTAGGGGTTCAAGCCGTGCTGCGCCTGTCACCGCACCATGTCGGTCACAGACCCCCATTTGGTATGTCTATGGTGTCTGGAGCGCGACCACGACATGGAGTCGTGCTCCGATTGCCGGGCCATGGTGCCGAAAGCTTTGAGGGAGCGGTCCCTAAAGTTACTCATGGCCCGACGCTTGTGCCTCGGAGGTCAGCCAGTCGATCTCGAGAGGAAGGTTCGAGCACCGCTCCGGAGGATCGAACTACTCTTCCTCCAAGTCGTCGCGGTCAGGTAAGAAGCATCACAAAAAACACAAGAAGTCGAAGCGTACTTAGACTTCGCCGGGTCCGGCGCGCGACGAGATGGAGGTACCTCGGCGTTAAAGGCCCTGCTCCACGGAGCGGGTGCCTGGGTCGGCTCCGAGTTTCCCTCCCTTATCGGGGCTATAAGCGACCCCCGCCCAACTTAAAAAGTTTTATGACACCATGTGTGCCGTATTTGGGCGGCCCGACCCTGCCGGCGCACCCTCGGACCCCGCAGGCTCGAATGAAGGAGTCCCTGTGGGTTCCTCACCATCAGCTCCGGGCCTGGCGCCATGACCTCCTACTGGACCCGTCCCCGGTTCCGGACCGGCACCGGTCGCATCACCACAGCGACCTTCCTTGGCAGCGCCGTGTCCGCCTCCTAGGTCCTCGGTGTCGCCAGCGCCCACCAGTGTCGCCAGTGCCCACTGGCGTCACCAGTGCCAACCGGCGGTGCCTCTCCAATCCTCATTCCCGACGACACTGAGCCAGTCGGGCGTCTACCAACGCAGAGACCGGCGCTGACGGAGCCGTACAGCTCCATGCCGTTCAACCTGCCCTATTCTGAAGAGTTAGGAATGGATGAAGAGGATTGGGAGGGGAAGCAGGATCCCTTAGAAATCCTGCAACCACCAGTCATGAACTGGTATGAGGAACTGGGTGATGCCAGTGGCCTGGACACCTCCCCAGATTCTGGCATGCTGTCTTCCCCTTAACCTGGCTGTGGAGGAGGGGGCATCATTTGCTATGGTGGTGCGTAGGGCTGCGGAGGTCCTGGACCTGCAGCTCCCTAAGGTGGCAGTCGATACTAACGTCTTGACAGAGGTCCTGCAGCCTGGTGTCTCCACTTTAGAACTCTTGCTGCCTTTGAATGAGGCCTTGGTGGACATTCTTCTGGTCACCAGGTCCAAGCCCGGAACAGGGGCTCCTGTGAACAGAACGATTGCCCGCTGCCATCTCCCTGCATGGGGCGACCCAGCTTTCCTCACAGCCCACCTCACCCCTCAAAGCTTGGTTGTTCAAGCTTCCACTTCCCGTGGCGCGTTCCCTTCCGCACTCCTGGACAGGGAATCCAAGAGACTGGAAAGCTTTGGGAAAATAAATGTTCTCTTCCGCCAGTCTTGCATTGCGGTCAGTGAACACCGCATGCCTTTTGGGAAGTTATTCCCATTCGATATCAGGGCACGAAAAATCATAAAAATGTTACTAGACCTGCAGGTCTAGTAACTCGAATAATCTACTCCACCTAACTGTAATGTACTTGACCTGTGAACTGGTCTCCAATTGTGTGATCCTATGCAAATATTTTGTCTTATGGAGCCGCACCTTCAAATATGCAAGTTCACTATTTCTGCTGTACAAAAAAACTTTTATTTACTAGACTAAATGTTTGCTCCTTGTATAACAAGAATCAAGCCCATATATAGGGTGCACATGATCCCTGGCTTGCCTCTTTGGGCCAGATCTACAACAGTTTTTTGCGGTCACAAACGGGAAATCGCCCGTTTGCGACCGCAAAAAAGGGTGGTGGAATGTACTAACGCTATTTTGCGAGTTGGTGACTTGCAAAATAGTGTTTGCAAGTCGCTATTAAGAAGTGGCGCGCCAAGGGCGTCCCTTCCTAATGGCGAATCAGAATGGTATGTTTTGGTCGCAAAGCACTCTAAGTTTACCGCCTACTTCAAGAAGGTGGTCAGATCATTCAATGATTGAGTTCCGAATCAACGGTCCCAAGGAACATACCGCTCCTAAAACACATTCAAAAAAGTGGTATAGACAGTGGCATAAACTCACACCCACACAGTTCCAAGATATTTTTACTCCACCACAAAACTCCGACTCTGATAGTGTAGAGGGGCGCTTAGCCTCCTTTAATACCAGCTTGATATCCACTATGGACCGCCTAGTTCCCCTGAAGCAGTGCCCTCTCATTACTAAACGCCACCAGGCAACATGGTACTCTGCCACTCTTCGGACCGAAAAAAGTCAGTGCAAAAAACTTGAACGTCACTGGCGCCTCTCACATGACCCGCAAGATAAAGAAAGATTCAAGTATGCACTGACTCAGTACCACAAAAGCCTGAAAAATGCATGCAAAACGCATATTGCGTCGCAACTTGAACAAGCAGGGAACACTCCGAGAACTCTATACCAGATTTTAAAAACATTTTCCAACCCCAAGGCCTGTGATATTGAAGAAGCCCCATCTCAAGCCTTGTGTGACAACATAGCAAATCATCTAACCCAGAAAATTGAGATGATTTACAATAAAATCATTTAGATTAAGGGCTCCCAGATAGGCCCTAAGATTGACCTTCCACCGGTTATTCCGAATGCTTTAACACTGAAGAATTTCCCAACACTTACACCGGAGGAGACGGAAGCTTTTATTAAAAGTTGTCAAATCAGGGTATCCACTAGACCTTATTCCTGCCAAAACTGCCTCCATACTATCCAAGCAACTCGCCGGCCCCATATGTTCTATCCTAAACTGCTCTATGAAGGAAGGCATTCTCCCACTAGAGTGGAAAGCCGCACAAATTCTCCCCATCAGAAAAAATCCCAAAGTCCCCATGGAAGATGTATCCAATTACCGCCCCATCTCTTTGCTCCCCTTACAGAGCAAACTACTGGAAAAGCACATCAACAAGCACCTGTCCGATTTCGTTGAATCCTCGAACTGTTTGGATTCCTCTCAATCTGGATTTCGACCCAGACATAGTACAGACTCTGCGCTGGTGGCAGTCACTGATAATATCCGAATGCTGTTGGATAATGGTCAAGCGGTACTGTTGGTGCTGCTTGACCTGTCTGCAGCGTTCGAAACCATCTCACACCAGACTCTACTCAGGAGACTTGGGGACATAGGCCTTAAAGGGAATGCTTTGAAATGGATGTCTAACTTCCTGTCTGATAGAACTCAGACCATTAACCTGGGCCCCTTCTGCTCGCAGACCACCAGAGTGACCAAGGGAGTACCACAGGGCTCCTGTTTGAGCCCCACTTTATTCAACATCTATGTTACTCCCTTGGCGGGACTACTGAGGACACCCAACTTCTACTCTCCTTTGACAAAGCCAACTCCGACATTCAGATAATCTTCTCGGAGGGTATGAAAGTCATCGCTGACTGGATGAGCGATAGTTTTCTGCAGCTCAATGCAGAAAAATCAGAAATAATGCTGTTTGGAGAAGCAACGGTAAAGTGGTCACCTAGATGGTGGCCAGAGGAACTAGGCTCTGCCCCAAGTCCGAAACGGGTGGTAAAAAACCTAGGAGTCCGAATAGACCACAAACTAACATTGGGGGAGCACATCACCTCTACCGCTGGAGCATGTTTCCACAACCTTAGTCTTCTCAGAAGAGTCTTCCCTTTCTTGCCACTCTCCACACGAAAACCCTGATTCAGGCTTTAGTATTAAGTCGTCTGGACTACTGCAAGGCTTTGCTGATTTCAGCTAATGAAAGCTCCTTAAACAAACTGCAGGTAGTCCAGAACACTGCGGCCCCCCTGGTGGCCAATGCCCTCCCGCCCCCCCCCCACCCCCAGAACAGCGTCTCTTCCCCTGCTTCAAAAACTGCACTGGTTACCGGTGCGGAAGAGGATCAAGTTTAAGTTCTGCTGCATTGCCTACAAATCCATAAACAACTTGGGTCCAGTTACCTAAACGACAAATTCGTCAGCTACTCACCTTCTAGGCACCTCCGTTCTGGGTCTAAAGCACTTCTCCATATCCAGCGTTTCAAAAAAACCCGTTTGGGTGGCAAAGCCTTCTCCCACCTAGCCCCACTCTACTGGAATCAACTCCCCATCCATCTACGTCAATGTACGGACTACCTGGTGTTTAGAAAGCTGTTGAAAACTATACTGTTCTGATTTGTTTCTCCTTGGTAGATTATGCCAGTTTTAGCGCAGAGATACCCTGATGGGGTGATTCGGGCGCTTTATAAATTTATAAATTAAATTAAGCCACTCGCAAACAGGTAGGGGTCATAAGGGGACCCCTTGCCGTTTGTGAATGGGTGCGAAAATAATTTTAAGAGCAGGCAGTGGTCCCAGGGACCACTGCTTGCCCTTTAAAAAAATAAAAAGAAACATTTTAATTTTATTTTTAAAACTCATCCTGTTTTCCTTTAAGGAAAACGGGCTGCATTTGGAGAAAAAAAAGTGGCTTTATTGAAAAATCAAACACAGACTTGGGGATCTGCTGTCCCCAGCAGGCCACCATCCCTGTGTTTTCAGGCCATTCATGAATATTAATGAGGCAGGTCCCTTGCGATCCACTTGAGAATCGCAAACAGTGTCTCAGACACTGTTGTACATTCCATTTTGCGAGTCGCAAAGCGTAGCAATTTGCGACTCACAAAATGGAATGGTCGTACATCTGGCCCTTAGTTCACTAATAACACTGTCATCTGGGCAGGAGCAGTAATAATTCCCAGTTCATGTTTAAAAACTCACTTTTAATAAATATATTACTAAAGCATGATGTGGTAGTGCACTGCCATTTATAGGTAGCATATTTTCCATTGAAATGGCCACAAAAATTTCCCACTAACATGTAGTTTCATTGATAGCACATAAACAATGTTTGGAAATTGGGTTTCAGCAAAAATATTTAAATTGTGCATATCATCAAGTAAAGCATTCTAATTTGTTATGAGCGTATAAAAATATATTTTTCACAGCAGAATTACAAAAATGTGTCTTCATAACTAGTGAAATATATTTGAATTGTTTAAACAGTTAACTTAGCTATTTCAGTGTTGTATTAGAAAAAAAAAACTGACATCTTACAGCCTTTCATTTCACATCCTTGCACAGTTCAATTGTAACACAGTTCACTTTTTAAAATCCTCTAACTTCAGTGTCAGAAAAATAAATGTAAAAAAGACAAACTGACTTTTGACCTCAGTCTCTGAAAGCCAGCAAATGTGACAAGATAACAAGATTTAAAGGCATCTTTATTTCTCTTTCACTTTGTGAGCAATAAAGATGCCTTTAAATCATATCTTGTCACATTTGGTCCAAAGTCAGTTTGTCTTCCACAGAAGTTAGAGGATTTTCAGCTGGCCAGAAAGGGTGAGTAGTCCCTAAAAATAGCTTGTCCTGATTTAATCTTGCTCGACAATGCGAGTGGATTTTTCGAGCCCTGGATATGGGACACGGTTGCGCAGGTGCTGCCCAGAGTCTTGGAGGAGGACCAGATTCTGCTCTCCCAGGCTATTTCAGACGGGAGAGATGCAGCGAAGTTCGCCATCTAATGTGGCTTGGACATGACCGACTCGCTGGGCAGAGCAATTTCCACGACGATGGTTATACGTCGCCACGCCTGGCTGAGGATGTCTGGTTTTTCAGGGGATGTCCAAGCTAATCTCATGGACAAGCCCTTTAACTGCTCCCGTCTCTTCGGAGACAAAGCAGATGCAGCACATGAGCATTTTAAGGACTCGCGGGCTACAGCCAAGTCCTTGGGCCTCACTACAACATCTCGGCCTGTGTCTGCTTTTCGCTCCTTTCGTGGTCACGGAAGGGGCTACCAACTGTGCCAACCCTGTTCCACCAGTGGGCCCCGCAAGTTCATCAACCTCTGTGGGGCCGTGGTTGTGGTTCACCCCGACCCTGGGGGTCGGGAGGCCAGAAGTTGAGCCAAGCCACGATCCCCTACTCCACCACAAAACTCTCCTTTTACGATCCCCCAGGATCATTCACGTCCAGTTTGTGGCATAATACGCCATCATCTCCTCCACTGGCGGAGCATCACCTCGGACAGGTGGGTGTTGCAAATAGTCCGAAGGGACTACTCCCTCTCCTTCGAGATTACCCCTCCATCCATGCCTCCAGTTTATGGTCGGTTGACAGGGGATCACATTCTCCTCCTCTGCGAGAAAGTCAAAACTCTGGTGCCCAAGGGAGCTAAAGAGAGGGTTCCCGGGCCAGAAATAGGCTGTGGTTGTTACGGTATTTCCTGGTTTCAAAGGAGGACGGAGGCCTTCGTCCTATCCTCAACCTCCGAGCCCTCAACTACTTCCTTAAAAAAGGAAGAGTTCAAGATGCTCACCCTTGCTCAGGTCCTGTCTGCTCTGGACCCAGGAGACTGCATGGTAGCGCTGGACTTGCAGGACACCTATTTTCATATCCCCATCCTGCCTGCCCATCGTCGCTACATGCAGTTTTCGGTGGGCCACAAGCACTTTGTTTGCCATGCTCCCCTTCGGCCTCACCAGTGCCCCTCGGGTGTTCACCGAGGTGATGGCGGTGGTCGCAGCCCATCTGCAGAGATCAGGGGTTCCGGTCTTCCCCTATGTCGACGACTGGTTGTTGAAGACGGGCTCGTCTCAAGCAGTCGTCTCCCACCTCCAGACTATAACAAACCTCCTGCATTCGCTGGGGGTCACTATCAACGTACCGAAGTCACAACTGATTCCCTCTCAGACGCTCCCTTTTATAGGAGTGGTTCTGGACACGGTGCAGTTTCGGACCTATCCTCCCAAACAGCGAGTCCAGGATATTCAGGCTATGATAACGATATTTCAGCCTCTATCCTGGATTTCGGTGAGACTGACTCTGAAGCTGTTGGGCCTCCTGCATTATGCTGGTGGACCATGCCAGATGGCACATGCGGGCTCTGCAGTGGGACCTGAAATTCCAATGGGCACATCATCAGGGAAATCTCACCGACCTGGTTCAAATAACGGAGGGCACTGCAAAAGACCTGCAGTGGTGGCTGTCAAACCGCATTTGGGTCCGAGGCAGACCCCTCTCCCTTCCCCACCCAGATCTCACAGTAGTGACAAATGTGTCTCTTCTGGGAAGGGTCGGCCATCTGTGGGAGGTGGAGATCAGAGGTCTCCGACAGAAGCCAGGCTCCATATCAACCTATTGGAGCTTCGGACAATCCGATTGGCACTGAAAGCCTTTTGCCCGTCCATCAAGGGATGGCTGGTTCAGGTGTTCTCGGACAACACTACCGCCATGTGGTACTTTAACAAACAGGGCGGTGTGTCTCTGGATTGGCTGGAACAACAGGGCATTTCCCTGGTGGTTCAACATCTGGCCTGTTCTCTGAATGCCTTATCGGACAAACTCAGCCGACGATGCCTTGCAGATCACGAGTGGTGTCTCCATCCAGAAGTGGTACAACGTCTCTTTCAGCGGTGGGGAGAGCTTTGGTTAGATCTGTTCGCCTCCGAAAAGAACACGCAATGTCAGCAGTTTTGCTAGTTGGAGTTTCCAAGGCGACTCTCACTCGGCGACGCTTTTCTCGCGAGTCGAGCTCAGGCCTCCTGTACGCCTTTCCGCCCATACCACTCCTGCCCAGAGTGCTCAAGAAGATCTGGAGCGACCGGGCACAAGTCGTTCTTGTTCCTCTGGACTGGGCACGGAGAGTCTGGTATCCCGAGCTTCAGGCAATAAGCATCGATCCTCCGATCAGGCTCCTCTTGGGGCAGATCTTCTGTCGCAGCACCAGGGATGGTCCTCCACCTGACCTTTTCCACTCTCCACCTCCTTGCGTGGAGATTGAGCGACGACAGTTGACAGCTTTTGACCTTCCTCCCGAAGTCTGCAAAGATATTCTGGCAGCCAGGCGTCCCTCCAAACACAAGATCGGTATACGCCTGCCGATGGAACAGATTTTGTAAATATTGTACAGAAATGTCTATTGACCCCTTATCTGCCCCTCTAAGAGATGTTCTTCTGTTTATTCTTTCCTTGGCTCAGCAGGGCTCTGCTCTGGGCACTATGAAGGGCTACATTCAACTTTTCTTTGGCTGCCAGATCAGCCTTCACTTTTTAAATCCCCTCTGTTGCAGAGGTTTTTGAAGGGGTTAACCCATTTGATCCCCTCTCCTTTTCTTATGCCACAATAGGACCTGTCTTTTTTAGCATACCATGGGCAGTCGCTTCATGGCTCCGTGCTTCTTGCGTGGAAAGTTGTGAAAAGTAATGACGTCAACATGCCGGAGATGCGGTCATATTGACGATGCGGACATCACGATGACGAACATGACACCGACGATGTCACGCGGAGTCGACCAACGCCATCTACCGGCGCGCAGGGGTACTGCTATGAAACATTTTCCGGATCCAGGCTGTCACCTGGAAGTTCAAAGGTAAGGAATCTGCTGCTAGATCGTGGCTCTACCAGATAAGGCATTACTGAAGGTAAGTAACTTGCCCAACAGTTACTCTGCTCTTTGTACTGCTGTTTTTTTGTTTTTGTTAGTGGGAAATGACATTGAATTTTGTCTAGTGTTTTGCGCTTGCTTTTATTTGCCAGCCAACACGCTTTATTCGAGGCTAAATGTCATACTTTCTGTTCGAATGGAAATTGTTGGGCCAATGTCGTTACCTTCCTCAAGTGTATCTTTTATGAAGTGGGTCTGAATGTGCTTCCTTATCTTTGTGTGATCACAAAGATAATAAGGCACCTTCCTATTAGCGAACATAGTTGATACACGTACGTTATTACAAATGTATGGCTCCTTCCGGGAAATATTTTCCATTATCACACCTGTGTGTAATATAGTTTGTATCTGTTACATGCCTTTGTTCCAAGGACTTTGAAAAAAACAATGCTAAAAGTTTTTGTAGAAATCAAAACCCTTTATAATATTAGCAAATTTCGAGGTATTTAAGAAAAAGACAAGATACTTAAGACTGTCATTGTAAAATTGGGTTTAAAGCATTCAGTTGGTTCGTCGATCAGCTGCATTTTAGCTTTTTATAAACGTCAGAAACGTTTTTAAGATGGTACTCCATGGATCCAAGTTAGGGTTAAAAATGCCAAGTAATTTTATGTAACAGAAATCTAGTGTTTGTTTTTGCATATAGAAATTTCTCAATCCCGTTTTGCTTCATACATAAAAACATCATATACTTCAGAAAGCATTCGATTATTTTGGGCTCGTCACTGAATGCTACGTTCAAGAATAAAATAGGAGTAATAAACTTGTTTTCCTTTGCCCCGTTGGAAAGTCGGACACCTATGTATTTTCATTGGGGCTTAAAAGAAGAGGCATTTGGAGATTGTAAACAATTTACAAATGGTAAGGACTGCCAGACACCCCTTTAATCCCTCATGCACTGCAAGTATTTATAAAATTGCTATTGCTTTCATTCATGAAATCATTCTTTTCAAGCAAGGCATTGGGGAATTGATATTTTCCCCTTCTAATTTCTAGCATTTTTACCGCTGTCTTTGTTAGTGAGTTGAAATTATGGTTTGGAGCCTGTCGGTAAATACTGATTTTACTGAAAAATTGGATAGAAATCCAAGACAATTTCCTTTCACACTTGATTAGTTTGCAAATAATCCAATCATGATATAATAGTGAAGCAAAATTGTTTGATCGATGGGATTTCAAGATAATGCATCATCGTGAAATCGATAAATATTTGTGTCTTTGCAGCACTATTTCAAGTGGAGTCAAGCAAGTGGAGCGAAGCCCATAGAGAGCAGGGCTTCCCAGCTGCGCAGCATGATGAAACCGTGTGAGGAGGAGGGGGGCTTGGATGTATTAGCACTTCGTTGTTTCATTGGTGCAGGGAAAGATCCTGAAAGTACTGTTGCCAGAGCTATTTAGGAGCACCGGAGAGATTACTTCTCTAACCACCTTCTCTGTATTGTGCATCAATTTGCTCACCCTTGACATCTACCGCCTGGGTTCTCACATCATTTCTTTTGCTTATTGCTCAGCTATCTCGTCTGTAAAAATATCAAAAAAGTATAGCTCCACTTACAGCATTATTTCCTCTAAAAAGAACCCAAAGCACTGCTGTCCCTCATGCTCTGAACTACGATCCTGAGACCATGCCACTAGTGTTTTTTAATTTAATTGCCATGATAAGGCCCTTTCAAGTTCAAGGTGTTTGTAAGAAAGTGCATTTAGCTTACTTCCTTCTGAGATATAGTATAAAATACTACCTGTTAAAATAAGAAGCAGCAGATGTACATTTATTGGATCATAGCTGTAATGTGTTTTATTTGGATTGACCACACTGCAAATTGAGTCGCTCCATAGTTCTCCAATTTGACAGTGGAGGGAAAATGTTGTTTTTCACAGGATCGTCTAGTTTTGTCAGGTGGAAAAGCTGCAACTAAAACTATGGTCCTCTGCTTCAACAGCAGGACCAGATTGCCTCCCCCATCGTTCGTTCTAAGGGGTTCTAGCAATGACAGCTGTTTTATTTAGACGGTAAAATAATTTAGAATTTTTGCATATTTTCTCCGATCAGTCTGCCACTTTGGGAGGATCTTCTGTTGCAGAAGCAGGGCATTGTCCTGTGCAATCTTCATCTATATGCTTGGAAATTGAGCAGCAGCAGTTGACTGCATTCAACTTCCCTCCAGAGGTTGTTGATGTCATTTTGTTAAAAATTATATTTAGGTTCGCGCATATTCACAATGAAATAAAGGGAATCCTTTTTATAGTACATTCAATTCCTTCGGTACATAATAAATTCAAGCAAATAGGATGCATTCATCAAATCTCTGAGAATTTCCTTTACCCTTTGTACAATGTGTTATGTGTTCTTTCAGATCCAAAGAGAGATAGTTGTTTAGTGGTCTGAGACAGGGGGTACGTAAGAGAAAGTAAATAAGAGCGACCCATGGGGATAAGTTGTTAGCTGGTCTGGGAGTAAGGCATACTCCTATACATACCTGTTGGTAACAGATTTACGAAAAGAATAATGTACTGTAGCTGTAATAAAAATAGAAAACGGGGATGCAGTCAGTCAGCAGCAAAAATGTTATAATCTGTGAGAAAAGCTCACCACTTGCAGATCAGTTGTATGGACAAAGTAAAGCTTCCTTACCTTTCCACAATGGAGTAAGGGAGCGTAATTTCCATGTAGTCCTAGCGATTAGGTGAACTCCGGTGACATGCAGTCTGGCAGTAATTGAAATGTAGGGTGTGGAGAGCAGTGTGAAAGGGTCCCTTTCACACTCACTCTATTGACTCCGTCAACCACTGATATCACAATTTCCCAGAGTTCTCACTTCCGGGTTGCAATCATCAACACTGGGAATAAAAAGTGACCCTTTCACACTGCTCTCCACGCGCCAAATTTTAGATACCGTCAGACCACTTGAGACCGGAGTTCACCCAACCTCTAGAACTACTTGGAGATAATGCTCCGTTACTCCATTATGGACAGGTAGTAAGCGTTACTTTGCTCATACAACTGATCTGCTAGTGGTGGGCTTTTCTGAAGGTTATAATTTTTTCGCTGTTGACTGACTGCATCCCCGTTGTTTTCTATTTTTATTACGGCTACAGTACATTATTCTTTCCATACAAGAAATCTGTTACCCGATACTTTTTTCTGCTCTTTATATATTTTTATATTTACTTTCATGTCAGTGGTATGTTTCAGCCTCAAAAAGGCCCCAGGCTTCTGCACCCTAATGGGGTGAAACACGTGTTGGCTGTTTTTCTTTCTGATGGCTGTTTGTTCTCTGATGTGATGGGAGAGGGAATAAAAACGTATCCTCACTAGATTTCCGATATCTACCTTATATTTGTTTGATGAATGTATCCTATTGGCTTGAATTTACTATGTACTAAATAAATTGTATGCAATATAAAAATGATTCCCTTAATTTCATTGTAACTATCCTCGAACCTTAATAAAATTTGTATCAAAATTACATCAATAACTTTGGGACGTAGGTCGATCGCAGTCCACTGTTGCCACTCCATTTCTAAGCACAAAGATGAAGATTGGGCAGGCCAGGGTGCAGGACCATGCCCTGCTTCTGCGACAGAAGATGTTCCTGAAGCGGCAGTTAGTATCTAAAACAAGCATTGGCATAGCCAATAGATCTCGCTTTTGGGACCTTATAAGTATTTAGTTATGCAGCATAATATCCTTGGTGCAACAACATCAACTGTTGCATGGCTAAACACTTATAAGGTCCCAAAGGCGAGACCTATTGGCTATGCCAATGCTTGTTTTTATGTAGCGAGCATGCTCAAAGTGTGGGATTCGGGGGGTCCTCACAACGAGAACATTAGAAAAAAAGATTGGCAAATGGTGCATTTTAAAGCAAATTTTAACAAAGAATTTAGTAGGAAAGCAAGGTTTAAAAAGCATTCGTGAATGTGTAGTCTTGCTATATTTAAATACATTAAAAATTGCCCTGTATCTTACTACATTAATATGTTTTACAGTTTCTGTAGTGTGCAAATTGTACAGCGCAACAACTTTAGCCCCTTTAAAGTCTGTGCTTACCCAGTGTCTTACACTGCGTGTGGCATCGACTTGGAAGAATATGCTCTAACCAAGCATCGGGAAGCACCCACAGCTGCTGGCTGCAATCAGTCATATAGAAATATGTGCGGCCAGGTCTTTAAGTGAGGTGGAATAAGTGGGGGGGGGGGGGGCTAAAAGAATGTGTGTGAATACATTTCTGTGATTCCCATAGTATGCCACCTGGCCGGTATTTTAGATTCTTTCTGAGCTGTTAGTGCATCCAGATATATAACACAACACATGACATACGACTAAAACCTGCCAAGACTATTGGCTTTGTCAATGGTGATTAGCTGTTTAAGATAAATGAGTAGCATTGAAAATGTTAGACTGTGAATTAAAAATTATTGAGGCATGTGGAAGGAGTATTGGTCTTCAGTTATGTGCACTTTATGTGAAACATGTATGCCCTTTTTAGCTCCACATATCGTCCATCTGTACATCTTCAACCTCATCTTTCCTCTTCAGCACCCTCTTTTCACTCTCCCCCTAATGCACTTCCCCGTATCTCTCTCACTTCACCACCCCCAAACATACACTCCACTCACCCACATTTAAACACTTCATTTCCTTTTACTTTTTGCCTTGTAAATATTTTGACAACTGTGAACCCCCTCCACACATCTATACCGAATTTCAATTGCAACTGGAATACGTGACAATTGCTCTGTGTGCTCTGCAGAGAGGCCAACCTACTGATAGACAGTGTGAGAAGCTCACACTGCCTTCAGCCTTAGTGCCAGATCTCTCAAACATGGAGCCTCATTAACACCTGGCAGGACTCAAAGTATGCACTATACAAGAGTAATAAGATGCACGAAAAAACCATAGAAACAACATGATGGAAATAGCTAACACTCTTGGGGAACTCAAGATTAATTAAAACACGTGAAATAAAAGAGGAACTAAATCGCTGACATGCATTAACTTAAAAATTTTAATTTTTGTTGTTCGGAAATCAGTCTGTGTTTTTTTGCATAAATGTTAAGGGCATGAAGAGAGGACCCGTTTTAATGTCATATGACAGAGCCAGATACCCAGAATAATGCAACCACATCCATCAACCATGGTACAGCGTGCAACTGACTCTAAAATCCAAACATGTCAAGAATGGGGATAAAACACTCTAGAACCACTAAGCCAATCAATCTAAATAAAAGGATCTTAATAAGCAGCTAGTATGTGTGCCATAGTCTACGCATGCATACTCACATAGCATTTAATGTTTTTGACGTTTTTGTTGGTATTCCACAAATCAGGACACTATAAGCACATTTTACTCCTTTTGCCCTTGACTTAGATATTTGGATTAATTTGGCAACTGAACAAAAGCCCTGATCATCAACTTCATCGGGGAACACATACAGCAGCTCCAATTCTAAAGGGGCCAGCAACCTACAGCTATGGCCTGAGGTGTTAGAGTGGGGGAGTTCAGCATGACCAGGGGTGTCAGCTCAATAAACATAAAACAAGTTTAGCATTATAATACTTACCATTACGGAGGGTAAGGTGCCAAATATCACGTACGGTGCTCGCATCCAGTCCAACCCTGTGGCGAATGGGAAAAGGTGGGATCTATACCTGTGAATTACATTTGTCTGGCCTCATGCAGGGATGCAGTCTCCGACACCCAAAACCGTGATACTGACAGCCTCACTGGCATACAGTGGACACCACCATAGACTACCATGGCAGAGAAAGGCTTTAGAAAGGTAAAACCCTGTGCCATATTGCAGGAAGTTGATGTACTGCCTGGCGTTCGGCTCAATGTTCAGAGTGAGGCGGGACTGGCAGCCTGGGAGAGGTTAGCCTAGCATACATCGATTAAGATTAAGAGATATTACCGTATCTCTAAATAAATCTATTTAATTTTTTTGCAGTAACCTGTAGGAATTTCAGCGGTGCGCAGCCCCAGAGTCCCAATGGAGAAACCACTCCTGTATTAAACAACCGTACAGTCATTTGTATTAAACATTCCACAATTGACTGGGCCTTCACAAGTCCAGAGACCTTCAATGTGCATAGCCGATAGAATACTAATTTACCAAAACCCAAAATATAACCTGTTTACGTCATTATAACAAACTTAAAGCTTGAAAAGGAGCTACTGACGATTTCACCTTTTTAAATGCAACTTACATAGGTACGAATAATTCAAATACTATAAAGAAGCACTGTCGCCAATCTCCCAATACAAACTCACATTCTAAAATCTTAATAAAGTTACCCCATCCATCCTGTTCAAAATACATTAGGAATCCATATGATAAATAGTCCAGTATGCACAGAAGACAACTGGGTAATGATCACTTTGAGATGTAAAGCATATGGTCAATTACTTCTGACGAGCATCTTTAACAACCTGAACTCAAATCTACAATTTATTCCCTTTTGATTTCATGGGAACTGCATAGGCTTGGGGATAATTAAACGCAAGCCCCCACTATGTATGATAATGTGCATTGTGCATGCCTCTCTTTGCTAACGCACAGTGAGTGACCTTATGATGCCAAAGTGTAACCTGCATTTTAATATTCTCCTTGAGATAGGTACAAAGAGGCTGCCTGAAATACGTGAAGTCATTTAAAATTAAAAAAAAAAAAACAGTTCGGCAATGCCATTCGTTTTTGTATAGTAAAGTTTCCTGGGCAATAGTAGAACATTTCAGGTCATTACTTTACGATTCTTTGAAGACAGCAAACATACCTATTAAGTTGAACATCCACAAGCGGTTCATAATCAGACATTCACCAGTCGAGTGTTATGATCATCATAGGACATGACTCGAGCATTACACTGATATTTTAATGAGAGGAACGACTTGAATGACATGAGATCTCGTATCTGCTAATCTGGAGAACTGCTTCTGGCTGCGCTTGAGGTTCTACAGCATCTTGAGGCATGGAACTTCAGAAGAGGCATGAAGTGAGAACAGGAATTATGGCCAGTAAGCGAAGGACTGTTGCACAGCCTTCTACACCCAGTAAATGGAGGGGTCCTGAAAAGAAACCAACTGACCTTTCTATTTGTCTTTGTTTAGCATAAGCTTGATTCCATGGTTAGGGTGAGAAGATCTTCTGCTGCACGATGGAACCAGAGAGAAATACAGTGGAAATAGGTAATCCGCTGACAGGAGCTGCTTATTTTGATCATGAGACCCCAAGAACTGCTGTGATACTGAAGATGTTGAGAGAACCGCACAAGGCTGCAGCCTCCATGACCGTAGCATTATACGGGCTTCTAAATCACATCTAGCGCTGATCTGGTCTCTTATTAGATCAGCATACAGAGGGAACAAGCAGAATAAGCAGAATAATGCTTTCGCTCCACAGAATGCTTAAGGAAACAGACCTTGTGAAGGTGCCTAAAAAATTAATAAAGGTCCTACAAAACTCGAACTCAGATAAAAACAGCACGGTTTCTACACCCATTTACACAAAAAGTAGAAGACTAATATATGAAAACAAAAACGCGTACATCCATAAAAAACGCAATCATAATTGGGACACCAGGCCAGGTTCTAATCCTCAAGATTTTCGGACGGTCGCAGTGCAAATGAGAGGAAAAAACAGACGAGACTGAGAACGTGTAGCCCTACTCAACGGGAAACAGCCTTTAACACGACGCCGGAATCATGCTGTGCCTTTACAGCGCCGGCAATTAAACGAAAGTGTCATTAACACGCATTCGTTTAGCACACGTCATTACAACGACTTGCTTTAGGTGGACGCATTGGTACAGAGGAGTTGGATTTAAAATCCAACACTTTACCTACTGATGCGCAGACTGGAGTTGGATTGGTAAATTATACTAATCCAAAATCCAGCGCCCCCCAGGGCAAGTTGTGGTAACGACTTGCGTGCAAAAAGAATGCGTTGTTACGACGCATTCATACTAATGACAGCGTAAAAAAGGCATGCGTTCTAAACGCATGCGTAATACCGATTTACAATCCTACTCAACACTGTAGCCACCTTGCAAGGGGCTTATCAATGCCCAATGACAAAGGGAAACAGCATAACGTAGCGAACAGCAAATCGTAGAAGAGAGCTGCTGCCAAAAGTGATAGCTTGAGAATGATCTAAAATGTATCCAGCAGCCCAGCGGGGGACAGGAGGAAGGAACATATAATGCATAAAACGTTGGCATATGACAGATTCGATGTACGCTACCTACCTTATGTGCCAATCTGAAAGAGACACGTTAGTGACAGATTCCTTACCTTAGAATATCCCCAGGCGTCAGGCTGGATCCGGAAAGTTTTTTGCGTAGCAGTACCCTTGCGCGTCGGTAGGCGGCGTCGTGCGGCTCCGCGTCCGTCGTCGGCGTCGTGATCGCCGGGATGACGTCGCGGGCAGTACTTAGGCGCCGCCCCTGCGCGCTGACGTCAGTTCTTCTTTTTCCGCGCCAGTAAGCGCAGATCCGGGAAGAGCAGTGCCCTAGTCACTTTTTGACTATCTTTTTTGTGAAATTTTTCACTGTTTTCTTCAACGAGTCTTCACGACTCCTAAGGTGTCGTAGGGATGCCCGGCTTTAAGCCCTGCGAGGAATGTGGTCGTATGATGTCCATCACGGACCCCCACCTCGAGTGTCTCTTCTGTCTCGGCCGAGACCACGACACGAAGTCGTGCCCTGACTGCCGGAAACTTCATCCGAAGGCTTTGCGAGAGCGGTCTCGAAAGCTCCTTGAAGTCCGGCAGTCGGCTCCGCGCCGCACCAAGCCCCGGTCCCGGGAGAGGTCGAGGGGCCGGACGCGGAGTCCCCGCCGTTTGTCGGAATCCAAGTCTTCGCGCTCCTCCGGTAAGTCGAAGCACAAGAAGTCTAAGCGGCGTCATCGCTCTAAGACTTCGCCTCGCCGGTCGCGCGACTCGGCTGAGGTCCCTGTCGGCACCGTCCCCGCCGCCCCGGACGTGCCTGTCGAGTTGCCCCCGCATTACCCGTCCTACCCGGGTTCGGGGCGACTCCGGCCGAAATACAGAAATTCCTGTCGGCCATGGCCCGCCTCTTCGGGCCTCAAGGTCCCTCCGGTGCGCCTTCGGGCCCCGCGGGCCCTGATGGGGTTGCTCCGGCATCGCCGTCGACTCCGGTCCCGGCGTCGCCTGTCCCACCAGCCTTCGTCCCGGCCTCGGCTCCGGCCCCGGCCTCGACCCCGACCCCGGTTCCGGTGGTGCCGCAACCCCCATCGACGCCGGTTGACCTAACCACGCCTCCGCCGACGCCGATGTCCCCGGTGCCGTTTCCGACGCCGTCCGGGGCTCCGGGCGGCGTCGTTCCCCGGTTCTCCCCGGGTCCGGACATGGAGCCGGACCGGCGTCGCCCGACGCCGGTTCCGGCGCCGATGAGACCTTGGGTCCCTTATGTCCCTCCTCCTCCATCTTTTCAACCTGAGGAGGACCAGGAGAGCTGGGAGGGGTCTGACGACCCTCTCACACAACAGTGCGAGTTTGACCCGGACTGGGTTGAGGAACTTGGGGATGCCAGTGGGCTGGATACCTCCCCGACTCTGGCATGCTGTCTCCTCCCGTGGCAACGGAGGAGGGGGCTAATTTTGCAACGGTGTTGCGTAGAGCTGCTGGAGCCTTAAATCTCCAGTTGCCTACAGTGGCCGTCAGGACTAACCTCCTGACTGAAGTGCTTCAGCCGGCGGCCTCCTCTTCGGAGCCTGTGCTGCCGTTCAACGATGCACTCACTGACGTTCTTTTGGGTGCCTGGTCCAAACCCACCACAGGGGCTCCTGTGGATAGGAACGTGGCTCGACGCCATCGCCCGGCTCCGGGCGACCCCCTGTTTCTCTCCCAACACCCCACCCCTGAGAGCTTGGTTGTCCAAGCCTCTGCCTCCCAAACAGCCTTCCCTACCGCCCCTCCGGATAGGGAATCCAAGCGCCTGGATCACTTTGGGAAGAAGGCTTTCTCTTCCTCCAGTGCTGGCTTGCGGTCTGTTAATACCGCTTGCCTCTTGGGCCGATACACCCACTCCCTGTGGGATTCGGTGGCTGATGTTTTGCCGCAGTGTTCTGAGGAGGTCCAGACACTGCTTACCCGCGCTATTGCGGAAGGGCGTGATGCGGCTAAATATACCATCCGCTGTGGCCTTGATACCGCCGACTCGCTGGGCAGATCGCTTGCAACGACGGTGGCGCTGCGTCGCCACGCCTGGCTGAGAACCACTGGTTTTTCAGGGGATGTCCAGAATACTCTCATGGACATGCCCTTTGATGGAGTCGGTCTTTTTGGTTCGAAGGCAGACCATGCGCTGGAGCGTTTCAAGGACTCACGGGCTACTGCTAAGTCCCTGGGCCTTGCTGTTGTGCGCCCTCCGCAAACGTCTGCTTTTCGCCCCTTTCGTGGCCACGGAAGGGGCGCCCAGTCACGTCCACAGCCCGGCCAACGGCCCGCGCAGCAAGCGCCTTCGCGTGGCCGAGGACGTGGATACCGCCGTGGCGGTTCGGGCAACCAGCGTGCGGGTCAGGCCACCACCTCTAACCCGTCCGCGGCCTCCAAGCCCTCCTAGTCCCTCCTTTCAGGTGCACAGCACGCCAGTCGGGGGCAGGGTCCGCCATCACCTTCACCACTGGCGTCCCATCACCTCGGACAAGTGGGTCTTGGACATTGTCCGAAGGGCTACTCCCTCCCCTTCGAGACCACCCCCCAGCCATGCCACCTCAATTCCACCGCATGTCAGGGGATCACTTGGTGCTTCTACAGAAGGAAGTCACGGCCCTCTTGGCCAAGAGGGCCATCGAGCATGTTCCGACCCCAGAAGTAGGGCGTGGTTGCTACTCCCACTACTTTCTGGTGCCCAAAAGGACAAGGAGGACATGCGTCCTATCTTGGACCTCCGGAACGTCAATCGCTTCCTCCGGAAGGAGAAGTTCAAGATGCTCACCCTAGCTCAGGTCTTGACTGCCCTCGACCCCGGAGACTGGTTGGTAGCGTTGGACTTGCAGGACGCCTATTTCCACATCCTCGTCCTGCCGGCCCACCGGCGTTACCTTCGGTTCACGGTAGGCCTCGAGCATTTTCAGTTCACCGTGCTCCCCTTTGGCCTTACCAGTGCCCCTCGGGTGTTCACGAAAGTGATGACGGTGGTCGCAGCTCATCTGCGCCGGGCAGGGGTTTCAGTCTTCCCCTACCTCGACGACTGGCTGCTGAAGGCGGGCTCGTCCCAGGCAGTCGTCTCCCACCTCCAGACTACGGCCGAACTCCTGCACTCGCTGGGGTTCTCCATCAATGTGCCAAAGTCGCATCTGATTCCTTCTCCACAGCTCCTTTTCATCGGAGCAGTTCTGGACACGACGCAGTTTCGGGCCTATCCTCCCGAACGGCGAGTCCGGGATATTCAGGCTATGATTCCGATCTTTCAGCCTTTATCCTGGGTTTCGGTACGGATGACCCTGGGGCTGCTGGGCCTCATGGCCTCCTGCATCCTGCATCCTGCTGGTCACTCATGCCAGATGGCATATGCGGGCTCTGCAGTGGGACCTGAAGTTCCAGTGGGCGCAGCACCAGGGCGACCTGTCCGATCACGTCCAGATCTCGGAGGGGACTGCAAAACAGTTGCAGTGGTGGCTCTCGAACCGGCAATGGGTCATGGGCAGATCCCTCTCCCTTCCCCAGCCAGAGCACACAGTTGTGACGGACGCGTCCCTTCTGGGATGGGGCGGTCACATGGGAGAGGCGGAGATCAGAGGCCTCTGGTCTCCGGCGGAGTCCCGGCTCCATATCAACCTTCTGGAGCTCCGGGCGATCCGACTTGCACTCAAGGCATTCCTTCCCTCTGTCAAAGGGAAGGTAGTGCAGGTGTTCACAGACAACACCACCGCCATGTGGTACTGCAACAAACAAGGCGGGGTGGGGTCGTGGACCCTTTGTCAGGAGGCTCTGCGCCTCTGGACATGGCTGGAACATCAGGGCATTTTCCTGGTGGTTCAACACCTGGCAGGTTCCCTGAACGCCAGGGCGGACGAACTCAGCCGCAGGTGCATGATGGATCACGAATGGCGTCTTCACTCGGAAGTGGCGCAAGGACTCTTTCTACAGTGGGGAGAGCCTTGGTTAGATCTATTCGCCACCGAAGAGAACGCGCAATGTCATCAGTTCTGCGCGTTGGAATTTCCAAGGCGGCACTCGCTCGGCGACGCTTTTCGTCACGAGTGGAGTTGCGGTCTATTGTACGCCTTTCCGCCTATACCACTTCTACCCAGAGTGTTGAAGAAGATTCGGCACGACCGGGCCCAAGTCATTCTTGTGGCTCCGGACTGGGCTCGAAGAGTTTGGTATCCCGAGCTACTCAATATGAGCGTAGATCCCCGATCCGTCTGCCTCTTCGGGAGGATCTTCTGTCGCAGCAGCAGGGGACGGTCCTCCACCCGAACCTGTCCAGTCTACACCTGCTTGCGTGGAGATTGAGCGGCGGCAGTTGATTCCTTTCGACTTGCCTCCCGAAGTTTGTGATGTGATTCTGGCAGCCAGGCGTCCCTCCACTAAGGTGGTATACGCCTGCAGGTGGAACAAATTTGTGGCATGGTGCACAGCAAAGGCTGTGAATCCCCTTTCTGCCCCTCTTTCTGAGGTCCTTCTGTTCCTTCTCTCTCTGGCCCAACAGGGTTCTGCCCTGGGTACCATCAAGGGTTATCTTTGTGCTATCTCGGCCTTCCTCAGGCTCCCTGATCAGCCCTCCCTTTTCAAGTCCCCTGTTGTTAACAGGTTCTTAAAAGGCATTACTCACCTCTTCCCTCCTGTTCCGTTTGTAATGCCTCAGTGGGACTTGAACTTGGTTCTTACCTTTTTAATGTGCGCTCCCTTTGAGCCTCTACATAACTGTCCTCTTCGTCTTCTGACTCTAAAGACAGCCTTTCTGGTAGCCATCACCTCCGCTCGGCGGGTGAGTGAGCTCCAGGCTCTATCTTGCAAACCTCCCTTTCTGTCTGTTCATCCAGACAAGGTTGTTCTTCGGACGCGTCCGTCCTTCTTGCCAAAGGTGGTTACTGCTTTCCACATTGGGCAGACCATCACTTTGCCCACCTTCTTTCCGCCTCCGCATCCTTCCAGAGAGGAAGAGAGGCTCCACCGTCTGGACCCAAAACGTGCGCTCTCTTTCTATATTGACCGCACAAAACACTTCCGGGTGGATGACCAGCTCTTTGTTGGCTACGTGGGCGCCAAAAAGGTCGGGCGGTGCACAAGAGGACCATCTCCCGCTGGGTTACCTTGTGCATCAAGACCTGCTATTCTTTGGCTAAAAAGGAGCCTCCTGTTGGGCTGCGTGCCCATTCCACCAGGGCAACGGCTGCTACCACGGCCTTGTGCCGCGGTGTTCCGCTGCCGGTTATCTGTCAGGCAGCTACGTGGGCCTCGCTGCACACGTTTACAAAGCATTACTGCCTTGACAGTCCGGTCCGGAGGGACGGCTTCTTTGGCCGTTCTGTCCTCCAGGACTTCCTTGTCTGATCTTTGTTCGCAGACCCACCACCGGGGTTGGTATTGCTGGGGTATCTATTCTAAGGTAAGGAATCTGTCACTAACGTGTCTCTTTCAGATGCACAAGTTACTAACTTGTGTAACGATATATCTGTAAGAGACAGTAGTTAGTGACAGATTCCTTACCGCCCCACCCATCCTCCCCGTTCTGCGAACTGATTTCTAGGGTTAAGGACATCCCTTTCAGGGCCCTAGTATTTTTCAGACACCTATGTCCGCTTCTTGCATGGCTCTGCGTTCCTGGCGCGGAAAGTCGTGTACAGAACTGACGTCAGCGCGCAGGGGCGGCGCCTAAGTACTGCCCGCGACGTCATCCCGGCGATCACGACGCCGACGACGGACGCGGAGCCGCACGACGCCGCCTACCGACGCGCAAGGGTACTGCTACGCAAAAAACTTTCCGGATCCAGCCTGACGCCTGGGGATATTCTAAGGTAAGGAATCTGTCACTAACTACTGTCTCTTACAGATATATCGTTACACAAGTTAGTAACTTGTGCTTTAGGGATGCACATGGATAAACCTGTAGGTCACCAGAAGATTATCATAATCTTGTATATGAAAACAAAGACAAATTATGCAGGGCGGGGGGGTGGGGGGTAATATAAGAAGATCTAAAACCAGGAGTTGCAGAACTTGCCTAAAGTTTGTGTTACTGTTAATGATTACATGACTGTCATGGTGCACTGCAACGAATGTCACTATATGTGATGAGAGGCAGGTGAAATATACTACTTTTTTCTACTTGTATCAGAGTAGGACGCTCGTTTCATCTGTGAAAATTAAAAATAAATTTTAAAAGGTTATTCAGCAGCATGAGAGCTGCATATTCTTCTGGTATGTCGGGAAGCACATCTGCTGTTAAGGAACTGTTAGCAATCAGAGAACTAAAGGTTTATCAGTAAACAGGTGAGCAAGAGAAAAACACCAGGTTAGAAGTCAATTTTGCAAGAGTTTATTCATTCTCAATTGACTGAAGAACCACATTAATAACAAAACTGCGCATTATTATGACTGCACAAGCAGATCTGCCCATATAAAGCAGCCATGGGAAGGCGCACGCCAACTATTGACTTCTTTCTTTGGGCCGTGCTTCTGGTCCAACAAAGCAGTCTTTTATGAGCAGGTCCCCATCCATGAAACCAGCCCGCCATCGCGACTGCACGGAAACACAACTCCAGGTTAAGGTATGCAATGAGTGCACTTCCGGAGACAGAGGCCAAAGCCATGTCTCGCGAGGGCGGAGAGACGCGGCAGCGATGATAGTGCCACAGGGGTTCATAGATCAGCAGAAAGGCGACCGGGGCATGATGAAAACTCAACTGGAGCCGAGATCCCGTGCGAGACAGCAGGGATGGGGATGAGTCTGACCACAACGACAGAGGAAAATAAAATATGTATGACGAGGGATGAAGGAATGCTGTCCTTTCAAGGTGAAAGCTGGAAGGAACACAAATAACACGCCATGTGTACTATGTACAAGCTCAGATAAACAAGAACGCTGAGAAATGAAAATCTAGATCTTAATGCAGGACACATTTATATGATGTTGCCCGCTTACTATCCTCACAATCCATCATTTTATGCCCCATTGCTAAAGGCTCTGCTTCGAAATACTTGCTTTATCCGAGTTACCCAGGAAACCGGAAGGAGAGAGATTGACATCTCTGGGGAATGACGCGGAGGAACACACTCGGGACACACACGAAGCAACAGTCCTTTGAAGGATGCCCGATGGCCTGTTGTCAAAGGAGGCCTCGTTGAGGGTGCTTATTCCTAAGCATAAATCCTGTATACCAGCAACATGCCACCTGTGTACAATTCGACACTTGGAAACATTTAGGAGCCGGGAGTAGAAGAGGACAAAGGAAAGCATGTCGCCGCATTCGAGTGGCACAATGACCTTCTATGCACAATGCTGTACTCCCTAAAAGCTGCGTCTCGTGTGGATGGGAATCAAAGGCTAACGATACAGAATGTTACATGTTGAAAAGTTGCTTTTTTCGAAAGAGGCTGTCTGGCTTACAATAGGGACAGTTTGCAAGTCCTACAGAATGACCATGCGAATTGTGTGAAGAGAAGCTGTGGATACCGACTAATCAACAAGCATTGGCCGCGCGGCCGTGCGAGACGCGCTCTGTGGTGGGGAGGGGAGGAGCGGGAGAGCAAGTGACGCGCGGCCGTGAAAGTGACACGGCCGCGCGGCCCCGAGAAGCGCTCTGTGGTGGGGGAGGGGAGGAGCCAGTGACATCAAAGGCAGATGGCTTTGTGCTCCAGCTTCATTTATTGCCCATTTTTTATTACACTAAAAGTGAATAATCGTCTATTATTCAGTATTGGTGTAATAAAAGTATAAAGCATCGGGAGCTAGAACAAGACCTTCAGTGGCAGATGCTGTAAGAATTTTTTTTTTTTATTAAATATATGAAGTGTGTGCACGTACTTATGGGTGAGTGTGTGTTAGAGTGCAAGAGAGGGTATTGTGAGCATGTTTGTCTGGGCGAGCAAAAGTGAGTGAGAGTGACAGGTAGTGAGTTAGAATCAGTGAGATTGAGTGTTGGTGAGTATCAGTGAGTCAGAATGAGGGGCAATAAGAGTGAGCGCACGTAAATGAGTGAGTGAGATTTAGAGTGAATGTGAATGAAGGAGAGAAAATTAGTGTGTAAGAATAAGTGAGCGTGAGTGAGAATGATGGAGTAAGTGCAAGTGAGTATGCATAGGGAATATGATTGAGTCAGAGTAAGAATGAGTGAGAAGTGAGCTAGAGTGAGTGCAGTATAGTGAGTGAGAATAAATGATCACAAGTGAGTAAGAATGATGGAGGGTGAGTGTGAATGAGTATGTGTTGTTATGCTTGCTAGTTTGCCATTGACCCTGGTGTACGGAATGTAATTCTTGGCTTACAGGTACCAATGGAAAAATACTGCTACTGGCATACTGAAGGCAATTGTTAGCATGACTGGCATCTGTGCAAAACACTATCCCTGGCATACTGGAGTTAATTTTTGGCTTAATGGGCACCCATGGAAAAATATTGGCACACTTAAGGAAATTGCTGGCATAGCGGGCCCGCTTAGCAAAATGCTGATGCTAGATCATAGTAGTTGGCAAATGGAAGGAAAACCATTACATATTGGGCGGGACGGGGGGCAACTATGACAAAATACTGGCTCTAGAGGTAATTTGACACAGAGGTAATTCAAGGTATATAATGGCATTAATTGCAAAATGCTGACCCTGAGCTAATCCAGGTAATTTTGGGCAAATAAGGGGCACGACTGCCAAAAAGCTAACCCTGGCACAATGAAGGGGTTTTTTGACATAAGGAGGCATAGTAGCACATTCTGAAAACAATGGGGTTAACTCCCTGATAGTGTCAGATTTCATTGGCTTGGCACACCTTGAAAGGAAGGACTTGAATATGGATGAGTGCCCTTACAGGGCCTATGATTGTTAATGCACAATTAGCCCCATTTTGAAAAACAAAATTCTCGGTGTGAGATAACCCCCCCCCCCCCTTTCAAAGCCCACAGAGAATCGGTCTGGCTCACTACAATTCAGTGTATGTATTACACCCCACCACTTTCAAAGATCATGTCAGCACCCTAATATAGGTGACTTCTAAAATTGTCCTTTTTTCTGTTGTGTTATACTGATCATGCAGTTATTACAGAAATTCAGCAATATCAATTATTGCAATATCTTCAGGTTTAATGTCATGTGACACCAATTCCGGGGAACATTTCAGGTTAAAGACCATATGATATCACTTTTTGTGATGTCATTAAGGTCAAAGCGTGTGTGATGTTTCTTCTGCTACCCCTGGCATTTTGGTGAATTGACGTCAATGAAATGTCTATGGAAAAAAAGACGCATGGTTTGGAAAAGTTAGAAATTATGGAAATCTACAGGTAGGGAATACGTCATGGTGCAAACGACTATAAATATTGATCCTTACTTGCTGGCAGGGCATTGGGAAAGGGCTTTTCTAACTCTTTTTAGAATTGAAACAATTCGCTCACAGCTATGTTTCCCTTTTGGGCAGTAGAACAACTTGGCTGTGACTGCCATTCTGATCAAAGACTTTAGCCTTTTTTTGTTGCAAGTTTAATTTCAAACCAATTAGAATTCCTTTGCTGAAACAAAACAATTGTACTCAGTGTAGACCACTGTATTTTTTTTTTTTTTTTACAGATGCTTAAAGATATGATGTTTGATTTGGAGTGGGCTCTTTCTTGAAATCAATTGTAAATGTCGCAGATCTGTGCTTTTTTGATCAGTCATTTGTGAAATGTCGCACATCTGCTATTTTAATCAATGTATGCTTTTTAATATATCTGTTGAGCTTTTATGTTTATTGTATATATTCAATAAAGTATTTGATGGTTTAGTGATGATGGAAAGTTCAGTGGGACTGGAGTTTTACTGGTAATCAGGAGTATGTGGACACTTTCCTGACTTGTGAGGGAGTTTGTGATGGGTGTGGTGGGGTGGTGGAAGGTAGAAATGGGTTAACTCAAATTCGGCGGCCTTAGAACGAATTAAAAGTAAACAGGCTGTTCACCAAGCTCCAGCCTATGCGGTGAAAGGTTAAGGAATGAGATTGTTTTTCCTCTTGAAGGCCTGTAATTTCTATATGCATTAAGAAAATAATCTAATATTTTTATGGTTGTTTTCGTGTGCCTGTTTCATCCATATGATTTTACACAAACTCTTGCTTACGATTTCTTTCTGTGGATTCATTTTTGTGTAAGAACTCTATCAACTTGTATCTTTAGAATGTTATTTTTAAATCTGCTTCTACTTGTGTGTACATGGCATGTACCAGGTTTTTAATCGCTCTTGGCCCATGGGACTTTGGAAGCATTTGACTACAACAATAATTGGCACTTGAGTAAACTGAACTGCATCGCCGATGATGCTTTGTGGAAGGATTGGCAAAACACGGGAGTGCAACCCACATCCAGTCAAGTTGATTGACAACTGATGATTAATCGGGAGGATTTAAACGGGTACTGATTGATAGCAAAGCTTCATTAGAAAGAGGGGCATGTTTTCGAGTGTTTAATGAATTTAAATTTAATAATAAAATCTGTAGACCTAAATATGTTTCTGTATTGATACAAACCAAGCAGCACAGCATACACAGCACGGCACGCTAATAATCTAAATGGAAATAAGGTGAGGCTAAATTGGAGGTGAGGATTAATGTGGAAAGTCAAGGCTGGTGCATTTTTCTCAATAATAGGCAGGCAAAGTACAGACTGAATGGGCTAATAACGGAATGCCCAATCTAAGAAAAGGAGTTGGAGTGTGCACAGACAAGCAACCTCCTAGTGTGCAGTGTCGTTGACAGGTGTTTCAAATCATGTTGTAGTTTACCCTGCATGAAGAGGGACTGTGAAGTGAGGTTTGAAATGGCATTTTAATAATGTACAAAGCGGTTATGATGCTATGCTTCAAATATGTTTTTTTTTTTTTCAGGCTTGGTAGCCATCTATGAAAACATGAACAGTGTGAATTTAAAATGTTCTAGGGTGGATTTGTGCAAGTTGAAAAATTCTGTAAATTGACTGTCTGGAGTCAGTTGAGGTGCTTATCTAATACACTTCTAGCTGCAGATTTCTTACCTTAGAATATTCCCCAGACGTCAGACTAGATCTGGAAACTTTTGATGAGCAGACGTCGTTTGGCTCCGCGTGGCGTCGTCATTCGTGCTGGAAATGACATGTACAGTGCCTATATAGGAACAACCCTAGCACGCTGACGTCTGTTCTTTTCTTTCTGTGCCAGTTATTGCAGATCCGGAGAGGGCTACACCCAGTCAATTTTTGACTGACTTCTTTTAGCCATTTGCCAGATATTTTTGCGAGACTTTATCTCCTGTTGTGAAGATGTCCACCAAAAAGGCAGGTTTCAAACCATGCGGCACCTGTCACCATCAGATGACAGTGACGGACCTACATTTAGTTTGCCTTTGATGTCTGGAGCGTGATCACGACGCCAGGGCGTGCGAGGATTCCAGCGCGATGCATCCAAAGGGACTAAGGGAATGATCCCTCAAGCTCTTTGCCGCCTGACGCCGAAAGACCTTGCAATGTTCTAGATATCGATCACGAGGAAGGTCCTGAGATTGTTTGCAGAGTCTCTGTGGGCGATCGTCACCCCACTCAAAGTAGTTGGGAAAATCCAGTAAGTCCCTCAAGAAGAAGTAATCGCCGAAGAGGTCTTCGACCTCGCCGCGAAAGTCTTCGGACGAGACGCAGGGCTTGCAGACTCTAGGCCTAGCTCTGTGGTGGAGCCTGTGCCTGGATCATCTTTGCGCTTCCCTGAGTTTACAGGACCCAGTGCGACCCTGCCCAGCTAAAGGAATTTTACAGTGCCATGCATCTCCTATGTGGGCAGTGAAGGATCCGGTCCTGCGCAGGTTGAGCGACATCAACCTTCCCCTGCGCCACCTATGTCCATCGGTGGCGCCACCCCATCGTCATTTCTGAGGGTTTTGGCACCGCCTGGAGGGCAAACCCCCTCCCCCCAATGTCAAAGTCAGTGCATTATTCTTTTGACAGGCCTGCATTGGGTGATAAATGAGAGGGGTCTGAGGACCCTTATGGTACCAGCCCTTAAGACCCTGAGGACACCTAGTATGGGGCTCTGGCAGATGCCAGTGGACTGAACCCCTCACCAGACACTAGCATGGTC
Organism: Calotriton arnoldi; assembly: GCA_963921515.1. Taxonomy (NCBI): domain Eukaryota; kingdom Metazoa; phylum Chordata; class Amphibia; order Caudata; family Salamandridae; genus Calotriton; species Calotriton arnoldi. The sequence continues at coordinate 292,003 of CAWUFW010013389.1, read as the reverse complement.
TCTTTCAACACCGTGGCTACTGAGGAAGGTGCCTCGTTCGCTGTGGTGGCGAGGTGGGCAGCTGAGGTCTTGGACCTTCAATTGCCCTCTGTGGCAGTCGAGATGAATGTCTTGACGGAGATGCTTTAACCAGGAGTCACATAATCCGAACCACTTTTCCCTTTCAATAAAGCCCTCACCGACATCCTGCTTGGGGCCTGGTCCAAGTCCAGCACAGGGACACCTGTGCACAGAACAAATCGCCGCCGCCCCACCCCCGGGAACTCCAGTTTCCTCACCCAGCACCCCACCCCAAAGAGCTTGGTGGTCCAGGCTTTCACCTCCAAAAATATTAAAAAGGAACGGGGCATACTACGCTCACAGACACCCTTCTCAGAACCCCCTCTATTTTCCTACAAAAGAGGTGGTATGTTGTCTGACCATTTCGTCAATGCCATAACCTGGAACCCCAAGGCAAACAACACCCATTCCATCACGACTGCATGGGAATTACCACCGGTCTTGGACCACTACAAATGCCAGAATTGCATTGTCTGCCCCCTCAATACGAAAGAATTCAAGGTGTCGAACATCAAATGTTATTCATGCCATACGTTGCCCATGCTAAATTGTGCATATTGGCCAAACCACTGAGATGATAAAACAACACATCATTCAACACAAAAGCTGCATTAGATGCAAGGTGGAAAATGCCCCTTTGTCTCCCACTTCTTGCCATGAACCACAATAAGACGGACTTTATCTGGCAAGTAATCGACCAACCGTCCCAAGCATTATGTGGTAGAGACTTGTCGCAACTGGTTCAGCGTTCCGAATGTTAATGGATCACGTGCTGTGATTCTGTGAACCAAGGACTCAATATGTTGGATGAATGGAACAATACTTTCATGGCATAAAATACTGCTGATGTATACTTATGTCTTGCTCCCCATATGTAAGTGCTTCTCATTTTGATGAAAATCTCTGTAAACTCCCAAATGTTTTGAACCACTCATGGTATCCATTGTGCACACTTCCATTAAGCCCACGCACTGCACGGACCTTGATCTTATGTACTGCATACATAACTTTGTACTGTATTGTAAATAATTTCTTAATTTTTGGCCCTGTATTGCTCATTATTTAAAATGTCATTATTTGACTAACCATATAGATTCAGTCTAACTCACAGTCCACATGGTTTGACTCACTAATTGGTACATGGGCTCCCCCTTGATCACAGTTCTTCCCTTATATTACAGATTGTATTCCTTAGTGTGACCCCTTAGCACACCTTAGGTTCTTTTCACCCCTGGATACTCATTTAAAGGACGTACCGTCAACCTCACGGTGCAGCTACTCTACCCCTCACCCCCCCCCCCGACCTCTGGCCCCCGCACCCGGAGTACACGCTTGTAAGTTGCTGCCTTTTCTCACAATTAAAAAAATTGGAAGTTGCTTCTCTATGTATTGTAATTACGCTGCATCACCGCCCTGAGCCATCTCAGGATCAGTACATAACATAAGCTCTGTCTTTTGTTTTCTCCGAGTTAGGATTACAGACTGTGTCCATGTAGTTAGTTATTCGCCAACTTGTATAGACTACTTCTTCTTTTTCTTCTCCCCTTCCTATTCCGACAGCACTTAAAAGTAATTTATGTAATCTCTGTCCTGATGATGACCTAATGCAATTCAGGTCTAAACGCCGTCAACACAATCCAGCGGACTTGCAGCTTCTGGCACTTATACATACTTGTGTAAAATTACTTTCCCAGCATTCATGTTTTGTACCATTTTAAGTTGCGTCCTCTCGCTGTTGTCTTCACTCTGTCACGTGCCTCACATGGGCCGTTCACCTTTTTACACAAGCACTACGTGTGCACTTTATATCGATTACGCATATTTAAAGTAATTACAGTATTGCTGTCCGAATTTATTCTCATGCTTGTTAATGAATACATACCGCTGTCGTAAACCTTGGTGCTTTGTCTTTCTCGTATTTTTGTGTAATTAATTTACCTTGTGCAAATCATTGGAATGGCGTTGGAGGAGGCCTGAGCCGTACTCTCTCAAGCATTTGCTGACAAGAGAATTGCAGCCAAGTTTGCCATATGATGTGGACTGGACACGACTGACTCGCTGGACAGAGCAAGTTCATTGGCGGTGGCTTTTAGGCCCCATGAGTGGCTGAGAACCACTGGCTTTTTGGGAGATGTTCAGGCCTTGTGCATGGATATGCCCTTTGATGACTCCCATTTGTTTGGAGAGAAGGCAGACTCAGTGCTGGAGATCTTTGACAGCAGCCAGGCCCTTTGGCCTTTCCATGGCCTCTCTCCAACCCCAATAAGCCTTCCTCCCCTTTCGTGGCGACAGAAGGGGCTTTGAACTGCGTCTCTACCATCTTAGCCACCACAGGCAGCAGGTTTCCCAACCTTTTTGTGGCAAAGGATGCGGCTCTTATAGACCACATGGCACAGGTAGCCAGAGGTCGGGCTGGTGCACCCCCGCAACTTCCAAACTCCTTTAGTTTGTCCTCCAACCATCATGGGCATCAAGTGGGGGGCAAAATCTGCCATCACCTGCATCACTAGAGGTCAGTAACATTCGACCATTACATTTTGCAAATCATCCAAAGGGATTATTCCCTCCCCTTTGTGACCACCCCTTACCCATGCCACCCACTTATGAGAGGCTGACAGAGGACCACCTCTCCTTACTCTGTCAGGAAGTGTTGGCCGTCTTGGCCAAGGGAGCCATAGAGAGGGTGCCGATATCAGAAGAAGGTTATGGTTGCTATTCCCGCTACTTTCTAGTTCCAAAGAAGGACGGAGGCCTCTATCCTAAACTAAACCCGCGCCTTCTCAATCTTTCTCAAGAAGGTGAAATTCATAATGCTCACGCTCGTTCAGGGCCTCTCTGCTCTGGACTCAGGAGACTGGATGGTAGCCTTGGACTTGCAGGACGCATATTTTCACATCCCCGTCCGCCTGCCCACAGGCATTACCTACAGTTCATGTTGGGTCAAGAGCATTTTTAGTTTGCTGTGCTCCGTTTGGGCTTATCAGCACCCCTTGCCGGTGTTCACTATAAACATGCTGAAGTCACATCCGACTCCTTCTCGATGCTCCCCTTTGTCGGAGCTGTTCTGGACACTGTACAGTTTTAGGCCTATCCTCCTGAGCGGCGAGTCCAGGTTATTCAGGCTACGATATCGATGTTGTAGTCTCTATCCCAGATGTCGGTGAGACTGTCTCTTACGCTGCGGGCATCTTGGTACGCTGCATCCTGCTTGTGACGCATGCCCGTTGGCATATGCGGGCTCTGCAGTGGGGCCTGAAGATCCAGTGAGGGCAGAATCAGTGGAATCTCTCCACGATGGTCCAGATGTCGAAGGGATCTGCAAAAGACCTGCAGTGTTGGCTGATGAACCGTGATTGGGTTAGCGGTAGACCCCTCTCTCTTCCCCAACCAGGGCTGACTGTAGTTACAAATGCATCACTCTTGGGCTGAGGCGACCATCTGGGGAAGTTGGAGAACAGAGGACTCTGGTCTCTGGCGGAATCCGGGCTCGACATCAACCTGTTGCAGCTTCAAGCGTTCCGTTTGGCATTGAAATCCTTTCTTCAGCAATCGGGGGAAAGCTGGTACAGGTGTTCACGGACCACACCACAGCCCTGTGATACTGCAATAAACAGAGCGAGTTGGGGACTCTTTAAGAGGTATATCACCTCTGGATGGGGCTCGAACATCAGAGCATATGCCTAGTAGTTCGACACCTAGCGGGCTCTCTGAACACCAGAAAGGACGAGCTCGGCTGTCGATGCCTAGCGATTCGCAAAAGTCATCTCCATCCTGACGTGAGACAAGACCTCTTTCAAGAGTGGGGGGAACCTTGGTTAGATCGGTCAGCATTTTTGTGCGCTGGAGTTTCTAAGGCAACTCTCTCTCTGAGACAGTTTACGTCTTGAGTGGAGCTCCGGCCTCCTGTATGCCTTTCTGCCAATGCCTCCCCTGCCCAGAGTTCTCAAGCAGATCAGGAACGACCGGGCCCAAGTCATTGTTGTTGCTCCAGATTGGGCACAGAGTCTGGTAACCTGGGCTGTTGAGCAGGAGCATCTGTCCTCCCATCAGGCTGCCTCTTCGGGAGGATCTTCTGTCACGCAAAAGGCAGGGTTCTGCACCGAGACCTGAAAACCATCCGCCTTCATGCGTGGAGATTGAGCGGTAACCATTGACAGGCTTCAACTTTCCACCCGAAGTCTGCAATGTGATTTTGGCAGCCAGGCGTTCCTCTTCCAAGACGATATGCGCCTGCTGTTGGAGCAGGTTTGTGGCAAGATGTAGAGATAAACATGTTGACCCTTTACCTGCACCCCTTTCCCAGGTTCTCCTGTTTATTCTTTCTTTGGCCCAGCAGGGCTCTGCTTTGGATACATTAAAAGGTTTTCTTTCTGCCATTTCACCATTTCTGCAGTTGTGAGACCAACAATCCCTTTTCAAATCTCCTATTGTAAATGGGTTCCTGAAAGGTCTCCAGCATATGTTAATTGCAACGTCTTTTTTATGGCACAGTGGGACCTAAATCTGGTTCTTACATTCCTGATGTGTGCTCCCTTTAAGCCGCTGCACAACTGCCCCCTTAGACTTCTCTCACCATCAAAACGGCCTTTCGAGTTGCGATAACATGTGCGAGGCGGGTCAGTGAGATACAGGCACTGGCAGAAAATCCTCCATACCTTACCTTCTACCTAGACCAGCTGGTCCTTCGGACTCGAGCATCCTTTTTACCGAAGGTGGCAACTACATTCCACATAGGCTAGCCATTACTCTGCCTTCCTTTTACACTCCGCCTCACCCTAGAAAGAAGAGGAGAGACTCCACTGGCTGGAACCAAAAAGATCTGTGTCATGCTTGTGAGTTCCGAGTGGACGATCAACACTTCGGTGAGTATGTCGTGCCAATAAAGGGAAAGAAATGAAGAAAAAGACCATTTAACGACAGATAGGGCTCTGCATCAAAATCTGCTATGCAGTGCCCAAAAAGCAACCCCCCAAGGGTTTGCATGCTAACTTTACCAGAGCAAAGGCTACGACCACTGCTTTAGCTCGCAGAGTTCTTTTCCTCGATATCTAGGCAGCAACGTGGGCTTCCTTGCACACGGCTACGAAACACTACTGCCTAGACCATGGGTACTCACAAACCTTTTTCCAAGGGCCACAAATTTGGTCTGTGATGTGACACAGGGCCGCATTGATACCAGCAAGGTGGCGGTCGGGGTTGTCGGGGTGGTTGTGGTAAGGTGGGTGTAAGGGAAGCTAGGCGTATACATATAGTGTCTGAATTGCTCAATGTGAAACTAAAAACTTGGGATTAATCCCGGTTCTCCGCTTAATCAAATTGTGTGATCCTAGGTAATTATTTTATTTCACTTTCCTTCCTTTTTCTTCATTATCACTTACGTGGACCTCGAAATACATGACTTCAGGATGTGCTCTGTACAAAGCCTTCTCCAGTGTTTGATTTAATAGACTATATGTTCATGTATTATAGAAACCTCGGCCACCAAAAAGTGCACATGACAACTGACTTGCCTCTTTGTACACTATTGGCATTGTTATTAAGAATGAATGTTTCTCATTTCATGTTTGAAAACTGTCACTTTAAAAAAAAGAAAATACTTCTCAATGCACTGATAATCTGATGTACAAAGGTGAAACGGTTCTGCATGTTAATTAATTATTAACAGACTTTATCATACTTTTACTGAAAGATGTCTTTATAAATGAAGGTGGTCCTAAAGTTAAGTGATTGAGGACACCCTAGTTCCTTCCTTTCTTAAATTTCAGTTAACCTTTCAAATAAATGCTTGCCGGTTTATTTACATTTTTTATGTTAGTGCAGAGTCACGTAAATATTAGCCTTGTGCTGCTTTTGACCAGTGGCGTAGCAAAGGGGGGGGGGTCCGCCCGAGGCGGCATGAGTTTTGGGGACGGCGGTCTCATTCCCCCCCACCCCGCTGCCGTGGGGCGGCAAATGCAGCTGACTGCCACGGGCGGCAAAGTGGCTAGCTACTCCACATGTAAAGGTCAGGAGGGCCGCACTTTGAGTATCACTGTCCTAGACAGTCAGGTCCAGTGTGATGGTCATTTTATCCATTTGGTCCTCGCAGCCCCACCTCTGGGGAGGTATTGCTTGGGTATCTATTCTAAAGTAGGGTATCTGCAACTAGAAGTCTCTGTCTGACGAACAAGTTACTTACCTTTGCTAATGCCTTATCTGGTAAAGGATGTATCTAGCCGTAGATTCCTTAGCGACCCTCCCATTCTCCCGGTCTGCTAGCAGATTATAGTGTAAAGTGTTAACCCTTTTAAGGGCCCTAGCTTTGCACACCAGTAGCTCTTATCGCAACTTGGCATCAGGTTTCAGGGGAGGGCGCAGTGAAGACTTGCATTTCATAGTAAGTTCTTATTTATCTATCAATGATGTCCGGTCTAAAAAAACGGCTGAGACTGTTTTTTCCCCGCCTTTTCTATATATCTAAGGTGCAGGCCTCCCAGGAATCCCTTGCCCGTAATCCCATAACATCAGATGGTTGCTGCATAATTTACGACTAATAGGATCATAAAATGGGGCACCTCCAGAGCATATGGCTGAGGTCCGCTTATCGGGTACCACAGTGTGCACATGAGGCACTGGCATTGGGAAACAATTGGTTAATCTGTGCCGGGGAGAGGAATTCTTTATGCAGTATATTGAATTGTATTTGTTTAAATATAGCATTGTGCAAAACTTTGTGTGGATATTCTAGTGCTCAGTTCATTCTTTATCGTATAGCACTCTTTTAAATTCTAACTCCGATGAGTCACGCAGCGGTTGTAGTGAGATTTGAGTGTGGTTCTGAATAACTTTATTAGTACAACTGATGCATTTTCAACCATTAGGTTGAGTGTGAGTTTCAGGCTCAGTGTCCGTGGTGGACCACTTGACTCTAAGGATGTCGTAATAGTCAGTGTCTTAAAAAATTGATTGTCAACACCACAATTAGGGCAGTCTGCCACATGGTTTTCTTGCTCATCTAAATTAGAAATGAGCACAATAGCGGTTGTTTATGAATACAATGTTCATAAAAAATTGCTAATACCTTCCTCCCCAGCCATTCCGTTAGCTTTGGGGACCTGGAATAATCTGAACTGTCGCATTTGCAGGCGAGAGAGATGGTTAGTAGTAGTTTTGGCAGTGATGAAAGGGGCGATGGGTGGTGCAAGCTGCAGTGGCCTCCTGGTCAGAACCCTGGCATTTTTTTTTTTACAAATTAAGCAATGCGCCTCCACCCCCCACTCCATGTAAGTCAAACTGCTCCCTAAGCGTGACGGAGTTGGATGTCTTGAAAAAGATTCTAAAGCAGGCTGTGTCCTGGCAATGGAGAGCCAACTCAGTAAGGTGTCCTGTTTGTTATGGGATGCTGAGCAAGGGTATCGTAGGCGCACAAGGAGTTGCATTTATAATGAGTAGGCCTCTGGTAAGGCATTGAAATGCCACATGCAGTAGGCAAGAGTGATGACAGCGGAGCTTGACCCCCGGGAGTATCAGTTTGTGTGTCTGTGCTGCGCAAGGTTTTTCCAACAGCGGATGCTTCCTCAAGCCATCATCCCAAGAGCCAACAGGATAACCATTACAGCTGCACCACTAAGTAATAGTGTTCGAAGTTGGGGAAAACCAGACCACCCCGGTCTACTGAAAATCTAAGCTTAGCCAGCTTAGCCATCGCCATGCTACACTGCAGTGCAGTTTATGATAAGTTTATTGGAACACATTTTATGTTTTAATGATACGAAGGACCTGAATGCCGAACCCGTGGCGGAGGTGCAGTGGCGGTCAGGCCTCGCCGCACCAGAGGTCCGACTACCGTATTACATGTAATGCGGTTGGAGCGTTTTGGGACCGCTGCAACTGCCAGAGATTTGCGATCCCTCGCAGTGGCGCGGCATTCTGGGAAAGCAATATGCATGGCGGTGCCACTGTGGCACCATCATGCATATTACGAGTTTGCCCACCACCAGCCTTTTCATGGAGGGGAGCCCGCCATGAAAAGGCTGGTGGTGGGGAAACAAAGAGGGCGATACAGGGCAACAGGGGGCCCAGTGCATGGGGTGCACGTGGGGGGACACATGTTGTGCCCCCGTGTAAATGCACCCCTGTTCCTGCACGGCATGGACTGCTCAGTCCATACCATGCAGGAACGTCCATTGGCAGTCCCGCGGCAGTGCAGTTAAAAGGCTCTCTATGAGCCTTTAAACTCACTGCCACAGGACCGCCGCGTTGCCCCCCCAACAACGAAATTACTTGTAATCTGGCGGGCGTTGGTCAACTTTTGGCGAGCGGGGCGCTGGCGTGGCACCCAGCTCTAGGACCGCCAAACTCTTAATCAGGCCCTAAGTGTTACAAATGGGGTCTCTAGTTGGCAGTGGTTTGCACCCAGTCCAAGTAGGGGCCCTCACTTTAGTCAGAGTACGGGAGTCACACAGCTAAAATAACGCCTGCTACCCCCTTGGTAGCTTGGCATGAGCAGTCCTGCTTATCTCAGAGGCAATGTGTAAAGTATTTGTACACACACACACAGTAACACAATGAAAACACTACAAAAGGACTCCACACCAGTTTAGAAAAATAGTCCACATTTATCTAAATAAAGCAAGGCCAAAACGACAAAAATCCAACATACGCAAGTCAAAATGTCACTTTTAAAAGATTAAGCAAGTTTTAGTCTATAAAAATGAATGGATGCGTTGGTTTAGCTCAAAGTACCTTAGAAGTGTCAAAAATCAAAGACTGTGCAAGGCGCCGGAAAAGCGATGCTTCGGCTCTTTACTACGCAGGGGAGGTGATGCGTCTGTTCCTTACTGGCAGAGGAGGTGATGCGTCGGTTCCTTACTGCTAGGCAGGGGAGGTGATGCGTCTGTTCCTTACTGGCAAGGGAAGTGATGCATCACACGGCCCTGGTTCCTTACTGCGGTGTCTTTGAAGAATTGGCACCCAGGGACGATGCATGAAAATCCAGAAGCGGGGTGTTAATTCCTCAGCAATGAAGCAGGCGCTGTGTCTGAGTTGGAGCGGTGCGTCACAGACTTCAGTGATGCTGTGCTCGAAACTCACGCTGCGGCAGTTCTTCCAACACGCTGCGGCGGAAAGCTGGGGCCTAAGTTGTAAGCCCCGGTCGTTGCGTCAAGCGAGGCCCACGCTCCTGTGTTGGCAGCAGCAATGCATTGAATTTTGCAGCTATGCGTCGATAAAACAAGCGCAGGGAGTCGATGCATGAATTTTCTCCGTAAGATCACCAGGTTGCACTTCTAAGGGACCAGGAACTAGATTTGGCACCATTTGGCAAGGCAGGACTCTCAGCAGAATAGCCCAAGTACTAGCAGGTAAAGTCTTTAATGGCCCTTTGACTTCTTAACAGGAGGTAAGCTCAACTCGAGCCCTTGGAGAAGCTTGGGAGGTGGATAGAGAATGCAAAGCCTGGTTCTTTCACTCCCAAGACTGAAGCAGCAGGCCAACACAGCAAAGCAAGCAGCATAGTGGCAGTCCCTCCCGACCGCTTCTCCAGCTCTTCTTCCCAACAGAATGTCCTCAGTCCAGAATTGTTCTGATTTTGGAGTGTCAGAGGTCCAGTACTTGTACCTCTTTCTGCCTTTGAAGTAGGCAAACTTCAAAGGACAGTCTTTGTAGTGCTCAAGGCCTTGCCTTTCACTGCCCTGACTCCAGGCACACTACAGGGGTTGGAGACTGCTTTTTGTGAGGCCAGCACAGCCCTATTCAGGTGTCAGTGACAACACCTCCTACCACTCTTGCTCAGGAAGTCCTATCAGCCTGGAACTGTGAGTTCAGAGACCCCAAACTCCAAATCTCTACCTGTTTCCAATTGAAAATTACACTTAAAAGATATTTCAAAGCAATCCCCGCGTTAATCTATCAGAGATATGGGCATTGCTGTAGTGAAAAACGAAATTAGCAGTATTTCACTATTAGGACATGTAGAACACACCAGTGCATGTCCACCTTTTTAAATACACTGCACCCTGCCCATGGGGCTGACTTGAGCCTTACTTAGGGTGACTTACATATATTAAAAGGGAAGGTTTGGGCCTGGCCTGACAAGTGGGCGCACTTACCAAGTAGAAATGGCAGTTTAAAACTGCACTCAGACACTGCAGTAGCTGCCTGAGACATTTTTACAGGACTACTCATATGGGTGGCACAATCAGTGCTGCAGGCCCTTGAGTAGCATTTGATTTACAGGCCCTGGACCTGACTGGCCGTAGCGGAAATCGGCCGTTTGCCCGGGAGGCTGGAAGGGTTGGGGCTGTGTTTTCCAGTGGTGGGGGCTGTTTTTTTTTTTTACTAGGGGCTGGTTTTGTTACTGGGGCAGGATTTGCAGCAGTGCTGAAATATTGGCCCACCAGTAACAAAAGCAGCAGTGCTTCACACTTGCCCCCTGGGGGGGCTTGTCTGACAATTTCTCGGGCTGATTTGGGCTCCCAGTCCAGTGCTGCTCTGGGCACACCTGGTTCACTATACTAGGAACTTATTAGTAAATCAAATATGCCAGTCATGGATAAACTAATCACCAATACAATTTAGACAGGTAGCACTTGCACGTTTAGCACTCGTCAGCAGTGGTAAAGTGGCCAGAGTGCTAAAACAAGTAAAAACAAATGCAGCACACAGTCAAAAACAGAAGGTCAGAAGCAAAAAGATGGGGGAAATCACGCCAAAAGATGCCAGGTCTAACACTAAGGAAAAAATAAATACATAATTGAGTATTTACTAACAATTGGAAAGTTGAGCACTGAACTACTTGTCTTCTTTCAAATATAGCGACTTTGAATAAACACTAGAAGATAAAGTTGATCTTGTGCCAAATCTTTGTCTATCACAAGGTTTTGAAAAAACCTGCTTCTAATGTGACAGTGATTGTGCCCACCGTCCCGTAATCGGTAATGTAATATTGTATACGTCATGTATATAACGTAGTTTGCTCTTACTATCTTGTTTTGGTACTAGCCTATTTGAGGTGCCGCATCAATATTGATTTTGGGCACATGTTCGGGAGCAGATGACAGAGTTTCCGTGCTGCTCACAGCAATTTCTGTTGCTTAGAGCCTTCTATGCTTAAAGTGTTCTTCCCTTATTATATGTTAACTCGTGTATGACAAATCGGTAATTGATTGCATAGTTGTGTATCTGTAGTCATCCAGGGTTTGATGGAACTTTTTTTATCATGTCGCTGTTGGATTATGTTCTGTTTAGAATACCTCAATAGGTTAACTGAGTGTCCCACGCCATCTAATTCACTGCTTACGACTTGCCCTGAGGAAGGTGTGGCCCGGGAGTAGGGTCTCCACCGAAACGCGCGTCGGCGTTGGTCTTTCTAAAACCCTGAAGAGATTCTCTATCTTCTATCTGGACCATTTTATCAGAACATTCATTTACCTTGCTGGCTTTCTTTTTAACTTTGGATGATTTGTTATGTATGTTTGTTGGATGTAAAGAGCTCATGTGAAGTGTATGAGTGTGTATGTATGAATGATGATTGTGTGTGGGGTACTCTATTCATTGTGTTTTTCTTATTGTATTTCATTTATATGTATCCTTTTTTTTGTAATATAAGATAAATTCTGTGATACCTTTTGATATTTTGTTAATAAAAAGACAAAACTACTTATTGTATTTATTGTTGTTCTCCCAATGCATGCACGGGATTGCTTTGTCTATCTAGTTATTATCATAGGACCCCTTTGTGGGCCTTTATAATCCTTGAATGGGTGGGTAGTTCTCTCTTTTTTTGTACTGTTTACCTGATCCCCTATTTACCCACCCCTATCTTTTCTTAGGGGTCCCTCCTTTTCTTGGTTGTTTTGATGGAACTTAAATCTACATTTCAGTTATGTGTTCTGAGCTAAGCGTGACCTCTATCACTTATGATATTGTTGTAAAGTTGACAATAGTACTTTTAACATGTGTCCTATTGATTCTAAGATTGTGTTATTTTGTTTTCTTAGGGCGCCAATGCCTCCGCTTTAGAGAAAGAGATTGGTCCGGAACAGTTTCCTGTCAACGAGCACTATTTTGGTCTGGTCAATGTAAGTTTTGTGTACATTTGTTTACCTGTTCTCTCTGTCTGTTCGGATATTTATATAGCGCGAGAACCTAGAGTTCTCTTGGGGGAGAGAGGGGACAGTTCACCCACTTTAACGATTTTGTTCAAACAGCCACCGTTTTACATGTTTTTCCTGATCACCAATCGATTTTCTTTGGCCTTCAAATATTGATATTTTAGACTGAAAAGTACCTTGCCTGTTTGAATTTGGACACTGCCAAAACAAGTTTATCTGCTGATTGTAAGGCCCACGCACGCTTCTAGTGCGCCAGTGTTAGGTCAGAAAGCATGGTCAGGAAATACAAAATAAATAACTTCTGCTTAAGGCTTTGAACCACAAACTCGGCTGTTTCTAGATGGTCAATTATCGAGCGAGCATTAGCAACTGTCTCAATTGTTTTCCAAAATCATCAGTAAACTTCGACCAGTGTTCTGTATGTGTTAAACCTGTCAATCGATTTGCTTAGTTATCCTACTTAAAGCTGTTAAAACCACAACCATGATTTTTTGACTGGTGTTGAGAAATGGAAAATCCTTCTAAGACTTCACAATTATAAGAAACAGGATTCAGAGACTGCTGCCACCTTCTTAGCCATGCTTGTCTGGTGGGGGAACAATATTTTTCAGTGTTATTAGCAACAAAGAGGTGGTTCTCAGGGGAAGCAAACATGCACATAGCCATTAATGTGTTGGACCATTAGCTATATAGGTAATCTTTTAAAATGCATCCACAAAATATTTATCCTATGTGCAACACATTGTCCGTTAAAAAGCTAAAGTTGAATCAGAGTTCAGGTTGACAAATATGATAATAGTGAATTCCCATAACTAAAAAGTTAAGAAATTACCAAGCTAAGGTGCTGTCTTCAAGTCCTCCAAGTACTCCAACTCTTATGTACTAAGAGAACCTTAACTCCCATCCCCAGAATTCACGCAGCTGTTCAAACAAAAACGAATACACTATTTAATGTTAGACATAATGAGGTATATCCTACACCAACACCCCCCCCCCCTCATATATTCTTCCACACAGTCAAATGGCACTCATTCATAAAGGTATCCTCCAAATATTATATGAGTGCATCCACAATTATACAGCCACAAACCCAACATCATATGATCAGAGACCACAGGAAAACCATTGTTTGTGCAGACACACACCAGTATATTACCCAACCCAATCACACAACATATATATTCACACTCCTACGCCTATAGCAAGCAACATACGTCGGTATTACTAACCTATAGCCTCACAGTGACAATGTATACATACACACACAATTATGTGCCAACACACCTCCCTTTATACATCCAAACACCCACAATATTACACTCTCACAGCAACTATAAATAAATCAACACTCCCATCATTCACACGCACAGCCACCATTTACTAGTGTTGTGTAGTGTAACTGTAAGAACTGTCTCACAATCATACATGCTTTTTCACACTTACAAAAAAGTGATTATCGCTAATAACTCAAATGGTAAACTTACTTTAATAAAACAAGTGAAACAGCCACAATTATACATCAGTACAGCTAGCATCATACTTTCAAACACACGCAATCGTATAGGCACACATCTACCATCATACACCTGCACCTCCCCCATTCTATATCCAAACGTGAACCATACAGTCAGTATTTAATAATGTTCAACAGTGTCATTTAAAACACTTTGGGGCATATGTATCAAAGATTGGTTTTGCGATTCTCAAATAGCGATTTTTAGAGAATCGCAATATGAGAATCGCAAAACGAGTTGTAAATAAAAATTCTCAAATATTTTGCGATTCCCTGACATTCCTTAATTGCGACTCGCAAATTGCGAGTCGCAATTAAGGAATACCTTCCCATTCATTCCTAATGGGAAGACATTCGCAATTTGCGAGTACCCATTAGATACTCGCAAATTGCGAATGCACTTTCAAGGGTGCAAGGGTGTCAAAAGGACACCCTGTTGCACCCCAGAAATGTGTGCACGCACATGTGGCGCACATACATGCCATAAGGGCTTGTATGTGCGCCACATGGCACTTTGAAAAATGAAAAAAAGTGCACTGGAAAACAGTAACCTTGGAGGGTGGCAGTCTCTATATGATCTTTGTGGACTTGAAATCGGCCTTCGATTTAGTCCCTAGAGAAAAACTTTGGGCTATTCTTTCTGACCTAGGGGCGCCTCCGTATCTGTGCGAGATCCTGAAAAGATTGCATGTGAACAATTATGCCCAAATTAGATATGGGAAGAATGGAGATCTCACTGATCGTATACCCATAGAGAGAGGAGTGAGACAGGGGTGTGTTTTAGCCCCAACCCTCTTTTGTCTTTTTATAAATGGTCTAGTGGGAGAATTGGCAGCGGGAGGGGACATAGATGCGCCTAAACTAGCGGGCCGCAAGGTACCTGCCTTGATGTTCGCAGATGATACCCTCCTGCTGTCAAAATCACCGATGGGTATTCAAAGGGCTTTGGATACCTTTTATCTATTTTGCAAGAACAGGGGCCTGGAAATAAACACCCAGAAAACAAAATATATGGTGTTCAATGCAGGCCACTCAAAGCGTCCTAATCCACAACTTGCCGGGGAATTTCTAGAGAAAGTCCCTGCTTGTGACTATTTGGGCTTAACCAGCAACGAGAAAATGGAGTGGGGTGATCAAATCAGGAAGGTCAGTCTAAAGTTGACGCAAACATCAGGGGGCCTTGCGAAACAACAGAGGAAGTGTGTACACAAGATGCTGGGGCCGGTGTTGGAAATTTATAAGGCCCAAGTTAGAGGGGCTGCCATGTATGGAGCTGAACTATGGGGACATAGGCCAACCGAACAACTTGTAAGGATTGAAAACTCATTCCTTAGACAGTTGGTGGGTCTTCCCAATAGCACCCCTTTAACTCCGCTCCGAATGGATCTGGGCGTCAGCCCAATGGCACAGGAGGTTGCGCTCAGACCCTTACTTTACTGGCGCCGCCTATGGAGCACCCCAGAGCTATCCATGTATAAGGAGGAGTTGAGGGAGGTGGCCAATATCAGGGGGGCAAGTAAAATTCCTTGGCTCACCTATATTAAGAACTCTTTTGTAGCCATTGGAATGGGAGACCTATGGGATCGCCCGGAAGAAAGTTTTTTGGGGACATCGAGAAAGGTCCTGATAAATTTCAAGGATCACCATCTCAACGTACTCCAGAGGGGGCATAGGATAGGTACACTTACTACATCTTTTCTAGACTTCAAATTTCAATATCTCCTAGAATCCAGCATTGATGACATACAGCCGTCCCTAGCTAAAAAACTCTACATGCAGTTCAGGCATGGCGTACTCCCCTTACGTGCTGTTACCTACAAGTGGGGGGGTAGTCCGACGAAAGATTGTCCGTCTTGTATAAACTGTACGGAGACCGACCTGCATGTGTTGTTTTTCTGCCCCACCTACAAGGCTATAAGGGCTCGTTGGTTACGACAGCTTTGTAGAAACCTTGGAACTTCCCACTGCCTACAGGCCTATAGAATCCTGAAATATGATACTGGCATGCCAATTGTATACTCTGTTACCCGTTATTTGTTCTCAATGTGGTGCGCTCGCCGCGTAGTCTTAAAGAAAGATCAAGTTTAAATTGCCTACTCTTTGCATCTCTTAAAATTTAGGACATCGTTTTTTTAGTTTTACCTTCTATTACATTCGATTTTGTATTTTATGATTGAGATACCTAATGTTTATTAAGCTATTCCATATTGCACATTTTGCTAACTTTTTAGATGTTTTTATCTTTCTTATTAGCATATAAATAATGTTATATTGATAAATTTTAATGAACTTGTAATTGTTTTAGCTTTGCTTTTAAGGTCTTATAGGCCGAAAAAACGTATTTCTTTGACTTGAAAAAAAGTGCATTTTTCAAAGTAATCGCAAATTACCACCAGCTTGAAGTTGGTGGTAATTTGCGATTCCTTAAGGCCAAATCGCAATTTTTTTGTGGTTCCTACATTGCATTTAAGGAATCGCGATTTGCGATTCCTTAAATGCATTCGCAAAATAGGGAATCGCAAATTTTGCGATTCCTTATTTTGCGAGTGGGTTTTTGTGTGATACATTGCACACTGCTAAATTGCGATCACAAACGCTGAAATTCT
Source organism: Calotriton arnoldi (assembly GCA_963921515.1). NCBI lineage: Eukaryota > Metazoa > Chordata > Amphibia > Caudata > Salamandridae > Calotriton > Calotriton arnoldi. The sequence continues at coordinate 275,732 of CAWUFW010013389.1, read as the reverse complement.
GCAAATTTCAGCGTTTGCGAACGCAGTTTAGCTTGATACATATGGCCCTTTGTCATGTCATCAGAAAATATTTTACACACTTGTAAACGTAATAACTAGTCTCTAAAAACGCACTGCATTACAATCTTTTTCAAATAATTGGGGTGAGAGTTAAGGTTGTACGAGGTACGAAAAGTACACATTTGATTTCCTGTTAAGCGTGGTGTCATATTTACTGTAATGTAGTTTTACTGTGAAAAAAACACGCTGTATGGTTTCTGCCCTTGTCAGTATGAGTGACTGTGTTATACGACATTATACAGCCAGACCCCAGTCTTACGTTTTTTGCAAATAACGGCACATTGTTTACCCCCAGTCCAACCATTTAAGTAGTAGGGACTGGTGCCTTTCCTGGCCAACTGCATTTCTAAAGCACTCGCGATCCCAAAGGGCGTCTTGAAGCTAGTCATAATGCCTATTAAACAAACTGCTTCATCTTTTTCCTGAAGTCAGGGAGCGAGAAAATCTGACTTGCAACAGCCTGAACTGGGACCTCACACCCCCAACCCTGACCCCAGCTGCCCCTTATTCCCTCCCCCCTTTATTCCCCCTCCCTCCCCCGCCCCCCACACACAGTCGAAATTTGGGGACTTCTGTATTCCACTGAACTTAGTTTTACTAAGTTCTCGTGCTTCTTTATGTTGAGTAACTGTTGCTTGTAGCAGATTCAACTCTTTAGCTGATCATTACAGAAAAAGGTACAGACTGAGTTATTGCTGAAAGCTTGAAGATCTGTTGCCTGCATCAGACAATTTAGTTGGGCTGTGTGCCTGAGAGTGGCAAGCATAGATTGAGCAGCTGCATCCCAAATTGGTCTCTAAATAGCAATGCAAGTGAATTTCAGCCGTATAATTGGGATTCCTGCAATCTTGCAGATTATCTATGTGTGAGTAGCTTCTCTGGAAGCATTACTGACAACTAAATCGGTTGCAGCAAAGTTGCCTCAAAGCATTCAACCAAAATGTCACCAAACCCTAAGAAGACACTCAAAGAGAAGAGTGGAGCAGGTTTATTTTATTTATTCCTAGAAGAGGTATGCAAAAATAATATTTCATGAGATCCAAGTGGCTTAGGTCCACCTGTACCCGATGACAATCCTTCTGGAAATGATCTAAAGAAGAAATGACCAGACTGCTTTAAGTACAGCATACCCAATTAAACAAGCTTGAGTAAAGTAGTGCAAAGCATGGACACCATGATAACCACAATCGAGTCCAACTTAATGCAGCAAACAAAGGCAGTAGTTTGTACTATGGATCTATGAAGTGATCACCTTGGTTACACAACTTATTAGAATGAGGAAACTAGTAAACTAAATGATAAACACAAAAATGTATCCCTTGATGACCTGCTAGCACGTGTGGTGGGATGAAATCTCAAAAAATGTTCCTCGATACTTGCTTCACAGATCAACAGGCGGCAGTATAAGTGCTGCAGGATCTCAGCCTTGTAAGCTGCATCATCACCAAAACAGAACACCTGGCATGTATAAGAAGAGGGGAACCAGCTTTGGGCTTTTAATGATGTTTCATCAGGAAAAAGCTCTGGGGAAGGTGATGAAAGGGTAAAGGTTTCTATGGTGTGTTGTAGAACCTCATTTTACAAAGTGTGAAATAAGCAACAGAGTTTAGGAAGAAAGATTTTGACCTTGTTAAAAAGCCTGTTTGAATCTAGTGAGAGCAGCAAAACTTATTGAACCAGGCAAGTTGAGGATTTAGATAATAAAAATATTGTTTTGGATCTAGAACAGCACGAAGTCCTATAAAAAACGTCCATCAAGTGAGGAGAGAAAGGGAGAATGATTACAGCTTTGAAGATGACACATTTTTTGACAGGGGAAACCATTGTAAAAGAAAAAACTCAGGATATCCGCTGCATTGCTGGAGTTAGATTTAAAATAAAGCATCAATTGTTCAGTGATCGAAAATGACCACAATCCAATATAAAAGATCATTAAAAAGGGAAATAAGGGAGTGTGGTGCCCAGGTAGTTAAAGTCCAGATAATAGTTTTGAATCATGATCATTGTGATGATTTGCTATAGATTCACGTTCCTGAATCATTCCAGTAGTTAAGCTTGGAGTCCCGCGATAATCATAGAAAGTAGTGCAATGTTAAACTTAGGCTGGAAGGCTTTAAGTAGCCTATACGCATCGTTAAAAAAAAAAAAAACTTCAAACAATCAAATTGAGGCACAGTGAACACCACTCTCTCCAGGAGGCCACAGTACAACAGATTTTTACCTCGCGTTGTGTGTGTGAAGGGAGACCCCAAAGCTCTGTTAAGTATATGACAGATATGTCCATCAATTCTACATATATGTTTCCAAAATAGATTTTTTTCTCATCGTAGAGCAACCTTCCTGCCTAAGAGTGTGGCTAGACCATGACTAATTCTTCTAAAGAAGGTTATTTCAAGCCTTGTGGGACCTGTGGGGGAAACTAAGGCTTCATTCTGAAGACCTACATAACGAATGTACATATTGTCTGCGCCATTCCCATAAGTCAAAGGACTGCAAAATATGCTGTACTTGCTATGCAAACACCTTCAGAGAACTGGGAACGCTAGCTTGTTTATGGCTATAAACATCAAAAGCTAAAGATGCCCCCTCATCTAGGGATGACTCTGAAGGATCATCCCAATTACCAAGGAAAACCCACAAAAAGACACATTCAGATCAAGGTCACTCTTCCTTTAGCCTCCATAGAACCAACTAAGAAGATAAACACGAATGTGGAACATAAAGCTGCCAGGGATTAGGATTATCATTTGAGATTCTGGGTGCTTCCAAAAAACCTTCACCAAAATCAGCCTCAGGTGGACCTAAATCTTAGCCTGTAAAGAAGATGCTCTTGGAAATGGTGCCAAAGTGTCCATGACCGCACCGTCGTCGGAACCAACTCCAACCAAAAAAGCACTGCCGATGACAAAACCACATCGGCAAAAAAGTCAAGTGTCTCCTTGTAGATGGCTCCAATACCATCGACGACATGATGTTTGACTTTGTTGACAGTCCGTGAATCACAGTTCTGTTGATGACAACACTGTCAAGGACTCCATCGATGAAGATTCCACCAGCAAAACATCAGAGTTTTGATTTTGAAAAAGAGACTCTAATTCCTCAGCTGCATGAACACACCTTTCCTAGCAAAGTGCCACCTTTGACACCTCAATGACTTATGGACTTGGAGGAGTTTGACGATTGTCCTTTTGCTCCCACCTACAATCTCACTGCACTGAAGGTTAAATGCCAGGATCCAGATGATGGCTATAAGGAAGGTGACACTAGCTTTCCATTTGAAGCAGATTGTGAAGGTGGTGGACGTGAGTCCAGATTCCAGAGTTCCTTACCAGTTGCACGATTGAAAAGCAAGAAGAAAAACACTGGCAACATGATTAGGATTATGATCCTTATGAGGATCAGTATTCAGGATCGCCTATGGAAGTTCTTTCATCACTGGTTAAAGAACTCAAACAAATGCTTTCTGTTTATTATACCAGATTTCCAGAACCCCTAAGTAGTGAACCCTGCCAACAGTCTTTTAGGACTCCATCTCCTTAACCGCAGCCACAAACTCATCCCTCAGCACCCCACATTCCTCTTCCAGACTCTCCAAGCCAAAGTCCCAGAGCAGCTCCTGCATGCCAATCTCCTTCTTCCACAATGCCAGAACACTAGCACATGAAGATGGATGTTCTGATGAAGTCCAGGAAGAAGGTGAGGTACAAGGAGACACTCCCCAGTACACAGAACCACCAATGTCTGGACCATCCACTCCAAGAATTGGAAAGAGAGTAACCCCTCAAAACCAAGGGAAAGCATTCGTAACCAACCAAAAACCAATTATTTCCCCAAGGCTATGATTACATAAGGTAGCAAATATAAAACCCAATATATCCATTTATTAAACAATCAAACTCATTATTGAAAAGCATTTATTAAATATATATACATATATATATTTGTTAAAATATTTTACTCCCAACAGGCTTCCAACCAGGTGACTTCAGAGGTTGTTTACTCTATAATAGAGAGCTACGCAAAGGTTTGACAGTATGACTTGCCTGTTCCAACCAGAGAAATGGATTGATTTCTATATCACTCCAAAGAGCCTACACACAAAAGGATGATAGCAATACCCATATTCAGTCACATCTGGACTGAGAACGTCAAAGTAATAAACTCCTGCAACGGCGTAAAAAAGTTAATTATTTATTAGGGTGCATGGTAGTCCACCACAAGTAATAGTCACTAACCTGTCAGGTCCAAGCAAAGGTTTCAATATTTTAAACTGAGCTCAACCGCTGGTAGCTATGTCAAAGAGCAGGCAGGCTTAATTTGGGGAAAATATGTAAAGTATTTAGGAGTACCAAAACAGTTAAAAAGTCAAATGACTCCACACAATAAAAAATCCCACTCAATTTAGAAAAATAGAGGAAAATTCCAAACAGAAATTGACTCCAAAACAACAAAACTCCTATAAGGGTAACTAGAGATATGATTTATTAAAGAGTTGAGTAAAAGTAAAGCGCCAATCAGTATTCACTGATTGTGGGTGACCGAGACCTAGGTGCGATTTCAGTCAGACCGTGATGGAGTATGGGTTGGATACCCAAAGCAGGTTCGCCTTGGTCAAAGATTTTACTATAAGACCTATGCAATGGAAGTCGAAATCTTCTAGCGGGGTAAGGCTGTAGGTTGTATCCGATGAGGAGTTCTACGATGCCGGATCATTTCTTGCTGACGGCCCGCTGAAACGGATTTACTGCTGTAGAGAAGCTCCAAGCCTAACAAAGTCACACCTTGACTTAATCGGTTTGAGTGGTTGGTCCCAGCCCTCCAGCTGCTGAAAGTCAGAATTTGTCTGATTCCACAGTTTTTCAGAGACTGTAGAAGAAGCCCGCTTAAAGTCAGCCAGGGGTCGCAGAACCTCAGGTTTAACACTTTGGGCCAGGACTCACTCCAGCTGAGGCCAATAGCAGGGTCCAGTCTAGGTCTATTTGCAACAGGTCAGTAGGGCACTACAGCAAAACTCCTCTTGTAGCTTGTTTTGCAGCTGTAGCCAAACACGAGGTCAGCCAACTGACCTCCTCTTCTTTTTCCAGGGTACAAGCAGGTACACCCCTTCAGTTCCCCTCAGAGGTCTCAAACAGCAGGAACAGTCCTTTTACTGTTCTTCCACAGGCCTAGAAAGTGCTCTAATGGGGGTGCTTTAGAGGTGCTACATTTATAGTCCGCACTAGCTAGTTGGTGGGGGTGACTCCTATCTAATCAATGGGGTAAAAGTTCCCAATGGCAACCCTACCCACTCTTTCAGCAGTTTCGTTTTCCCAACTGCAAACAATCCCACAGTGCATCTTACTCCTAAAATCTAAGATGGGTAAACCCTTTTTCTCCAGTATTGGGGTATCTTTCATAGATTCACATGCCTGAATCATTCCCCGTCGTCGGAGTGGGAGTCCAACGGTACATAAAATAGCAATATATATGCGTATAGAAACCATATTCTAGGTAACCTAGAACCAGGAAGTAAAGTAGCTAGGAATCAAAAGGAAAAAATCCTCCACTTTCATGACTCATCCAAGTCATTATATATAGTCCAAACTACAGCCAATCAGGCGACAGCACCACCCAGAATGTTCTCCTCAGAGGCTCAGGCTCTCAGATTTTCTACCGCACGTCGTGTGAAGGGAGTCTCCCTGAGCTCTGCTCAGTTCTTCTCAGTTTTTTCTTTGGAAAATATTCTTGTTAGGATGTCTTCTTGAAAGAAGTCTCTCTTTCGCCCTTGTGAATCTTGTGGGAAGCTCCAGCTGTTTTCAGAAGATCCCCACAAGAAGTGCATTTACTGCTTGTATCCTGACCATCAGGTGAGAGACTGCAAGATCTGCAGAACTTTCCCCCAAAAGACTCTGAGGGACAGAGAGGGGCGTCTGCGGCTACAGAAGATAAAAGACCAGGACAATCCCTTATCTGAAGTGGGGAGTATTGCCTCTGTCCAGTCTACGTCCTCTAGAAAGAGGGTTGCTGACACAAATTTATCTTCTCCTGGGGCTAAGGTGTCGAAGAAACAGCCCTCCAGCAGTGCTGAGTTGCCTTCTGCTTCAAAAAAGGCTCTTCCACCTTCTAAGCTTAGATCTATGCCTTCTACGCCCCCGAGAAAGACTACGAAATCTCTATCTTCTAAGCAAGTTTCTGACAAGGATTTACCTCAGAAACGGGGTCCCTCGTCGACTAGCTCGACGACGACACCTTCGTCGACGAAGCCTTCCGTCGCAGCTACGACGTCGTCGACATTCTCGTCGCCGAAGCCGCAAATGATCATGTCGTCGGCGTCTTCGCCGTCGACGCTGTTATCCGTCTCAGTCAGACCAGTTCCGTCGATGAAAGAGTTGGTATCTACCGTCGACGCTCCGACGACGAAGAGTAAAAGAGTGTCGTCGACGACTGCCTCGTCGACGACTGCCTCGTCGACGACTGCCTCGTCGACGACTGCCTCGTCGACGACCGTCTCGTCGACGAAGTCCGTCTCGTCGACGAAGTCCATCTCGTCGACGATAATTCCATCGACGCCCGCCTCGACGACGACTACTTCGTCGACATTACCACTATCTGCATGCACGGCTCTGCAGGTTTGGTCTTCGTCGACGCCTGCAGTAGCTGTTACGCCGTCTACGTTGCCTCCGTTGACAGCGACATCTTCTTTATTACAAAGACGTGGATCTTCATTGGATGTACTTTCTCCACTTACAATCTCTCCTCCTAAGGTTCATGTTAGGTTACCTGAGCAATTGCTAATTTCTGACGAAGACGATGAAGAATCAGACGAAGGGGATATGTTCCGTACCGCCAGGAGCCCTTCTGAGCTCCTCATTAAGTATCAAGATCAGGATCAAGACGACGAAGTTTGTCCGGAGACTGTTCCTTCAGCTCCAGATCCAGTTCCTACGGCCCAAATGCCTTTGGCTCTTTTAAACAATCTGCAATACATGTTGGACGATTACTATCGCCGTTTCCCTCCATCAGAATCGGCTTCTTCTATACCGCCCACACCTGTGCCTCAATCTTCATCAGCTTTGAGGTCGCCCAGGCCACATTCTCCTGTAATTTCGCATCACTCTCAGGACGCCCACACCTCTGACGACGATAGAGAGGAAGGAGAATTGGATGACAGATCATTACTCACGGAATGGGATGATTACCAGATTCAAACTCCATCGCCTTCAACTCCTGCTCCTGTCGACTCTCCTCCTGTTGACATTGGAGGTTTTCACCTTCTTATGGAGAGGGCTACACAGCGTTTTCTACTTTCTATGGAAACAAAAAAGGATGAGTGTTTCCTTTATGATTTTAAGGACCAACCAAGAAAACAAATACGATCCATTCCGATTATTGATTTCATTTTGCAAGAGGGATTGAAGGTTATGAAAGCTCCGGCTTCTATTCCTGCGGTCCTGCCCCGCCTTAATAAAAAATACAAGGCGCCGGACAATTCGCCTGCGTGCTTGATAGGTCAACCAAAAGCAGATTCAGTTATCGCACAAGCAGCTCAACGACGAGCGCGGAATCCCTCCTCTCCGCTATCTGCCCCCCCAGATCGGGACGGTAGACGTTTGGACGCTATTGGAAAAAAGGTGTCCACTATGGCAGTGACAACAGTTCGGGCAGAAAACTCACTGGCTATCTTAGGACGATATGATAGACAAATGTGGTCGGACATTTCTCCCTACATTAGCATGTTGCCTGAGCCCTCTAAATCAGAGGCGCATAAAATCCTTCAGGAAGGGGAACGAATCTCGGCTGAGATTGAGTCATCGGTGGATGTTGCATCTACAGGGTTTCGACAACTGGCAGGTGCCGCAGTCTTGCGGAGGCAGGGCTGGTTAAAATCAACATCATTTCGCCAGGAGGTTCAAGCAAAAATAATTGACATGCCTTTTGATGGCGAGTCTCTTTTTGGGCATCATATTGACGAGGCCCTACAGGCCATTAAAAAGGATACAGAGACAGCAAGATCTCTCGGAACACTTCAGTTTCGTAAACCGCCCTTTCGGGGTGCGAGGGGGCGTGGATCCTTTTCTACTCGAGGAGGCTATAATCAACAAAGGCAATATCAGTCCTTTCAAAGTAATCAGCGTTACTCTTCCCAGCGCCAACAACCATTCAGACAACAACCATCGACCTCCTACTCGCAAAATAGAAGGAAGTCTACCTACCGGGGGCGTGATACCTCTAAAAAGCAGTGACAACTGCCACCTGCCACCTGCTCTACCGCTTACCCCTTTACAAGTTGGATGAAGAATCTCCCGTTATTACTCAAACTGGTCGAAGATAACAACAGACAAATGGGTCTTGGACATTGTGGCCAGAGGCCACGTTCTAGAATTTGTAAAACTTCCTCCAAATTCCCCTCCCAAAGGTCCACCTCCAGCTCACCTCTCAGAGCTGTTTGCCCAAATAAATTTGATGCTGCGAAAAGGAGCGATCGAAGTAGTCCCTCGACTGCAAAGAGGAACAGGTTTTTATTCCAGATTTTTTCTCATAAAAAAGAAATCGGGAGTATGGCGTCCCATTTTAGATCTTCGCTCCCTCAACAAATATCTCAAGAAATTATCATTCCGGATGCTAACTCTGCAAGAAATCCTTCCACTCCTCACTGCGGGGGATCACATGACCACCCTCGACCTCCAAGATGCTTATTTTCATGTACCAATTCTACCCAGACACAGAAAGTTCTTGAGGTTCAGAGTGGCTGGCAGGGACTTTCAGTTCAAAGTCCTCCCTTTTGGACTACGTTCCGCACCCCGGGTCTTTACCAAGGTCTTAGCACCGGTGGCTGCACACCTTCGGCTAGAGGGAATTCAGATCTTTCCTTATTTGGACGACTGCCTTATCAAGGCGAATTCTTTCAACATCGCAAACGTTCAGGGCCGTTTCTACCATTAGGCAAGCCTAGGCAGCCGCCTAGGGCGGCAAAAGGGGGAGGGCGGCAAAAAACACGAGTTTGGGTATCCCTTGAGTGAACATCCGCCTACTCTTGCATAATGGTTGAAACGGCCCTGCCCCTTGAGTGAACGGCCTTCGACCTCGAAAGCACATTTGGGTAGCCTTCTAAAATTCGACGTGACGTGATGTTACGTCACGTTCGGCGCCACGGGCAGGGGACGTGCGCGCCCGCTCTCCACCCGATCGGAGTTGGACCTCTCTTCTCGCGGTCACCTGCAACGCTCACCCCCAAGGCAGCGACGCACCGGGCACCCAGACTACAGGTGAGGAGAAGATCCCCGAGGGCTGGAGGAGGGAGATGGAGGGCTGAGGCAAAGTGAAAGCTGGAGAAGCACTGAGGGCAGGAGGAGGAGGGGGATGAGGCAAAGTGAAGGCTGTAGAAGCACTGAGGGCACGATGGAGGGTAGGGAGGGCTGAGGAACAGCGAAGGCTGGAGAAGCACTGAGGGCAGGAGGATGAGGGGGAGGGAGGGTTGAGGCAAAGTGGTCGTTGGAGAAGCACTGAGTGCAGGAGGAGGAGGTGGCGGGCTAAGGCAACGTGAAGGCTGCAGAAGCGCTGAGGGCCGGAGGAGGAGGAGGGGGAGGGATGGGGAGGCAGGGTGAAGGCTGGAGAAGCGCTGAGGGAAGGAGGGTGTAGGGTGGGCTGAGGCAAAGTGAAGGTTGGAGATGCACTAAGGGCAGGCGGAGGAGGGGGAAGGGATGGGAAGGCAGGCTGAAGGCTGGAGAAGCGCCGAGGGAAGGAGGAGGATGGAGGTTGGGGTGGGCTGGGGAAAAGTGAGGGTTGAAGAAGCACTGAGGGCAGGACGAGGGGAAGTAGGCTGAGGCAAAGTGAAGGTTGGAGAAGCGCTGAGGGCAGGCTGAGGAGGGGGTATGGGGAGGCAGAGAGAAGGCTGGAGAAGCGCTGAGGGAAAGAGGATGAGGGAGGAGGGCTCATGAAAGTGAAGGCTGGAGAAGCCCTGAGGGCAGGAGGATGAGGGGGGGAGGAAGGGCTGAGGAAACGTGAAGGCTGGAGAAGCGCTGAGGGAAAGAGGGGGAGGGGGGGGCTGAGGCAAAGTGAATGATGGAGAAGCGCTGAGGGCCAGAAGAGGAGGGGGAGGGAGGGCTGAGGCAAAGTGAAGCCTGGAGAAGCTCTGAGGGCGGGAGGGGGCTGAGGTAAAGTGAATGATGGAGAAGCACTGAGGGCAGGAGGATGAGGGGGTGGGAGGGCTGAGGCACAGTGAATGAAGGCTGCTGATGTACTGAGGGAAGGAATGATGAAGGGGAGGGCTAAGGCAAAGTGAAGGATGGAGACGTACTGAGGGCAGGAGGATGAGGGGGAGGGAGGGCTGAGGAAATGTGAAGGATGGAGATGTGCTGAGGGCAGGAGGATCGGGGGAGGGCTGAGGCAAAGAGAAGCCTGGAGAAGCGCTGAGGGCAGCAGGAGGAAGGGGAGGCAGGGCTGAGGCAATGTGAAGTCTGGGGAAGCTCTGAGGGCAGGAGGGGAGGGAGAGGAGGGCTGAGGCAAAGTGAAGGATGGAGAAGCACTGAGGGTAGGAGGATGAGGGGGAAGGGAGGGCTGAGAAAAAGTGAAGGATGGAGAAGCGCTGACGGAAGGAGGATGGGAGGGAGGGCTGAGGGACAGTGAAGCCTGGAGAAGCGCTGAGGGCAGGACGAGAAGGGGGCGGGAGGGCTGAGGCACAGTGAATGAAGGCTGGTGAAGTGCTGATTAACTGGACACTTATTTCTATTTCCTTTTTGGGGTGTGTTCCAACTCAAGTTCGTCCTTCAGTCTTCACCAGTCAGTTTTACGAGCGTATTTGGTGATGAATTATTATTGAATCACGTTCAAGTGTTAGATTTTTTGCAGACTTGGCTGCTTGTTAGACAATATTAACTGGTTGAATTCACTCCCTAGTACTTGGTAACCAAGAGAGGTGGGCTGAAGAATAAATTAACTTAAATGAAATTAACTAGCCGGGATGACAGGGGGAGAGAGTGATGGTAGTAAAAGGGAGGGGGCGGCATTTTTCAATTCTCGCCTAGGGCGGCAAAACACCTAGAAACGTCCCTGCAAACGTCCATACTCAGAGATGTCTATCCCTGTTCCAATCTCTGGGCCTCTCCATCAATTTCGACAAATCTCACCTCCTCCCATCGCAAGAGAGAACGTTCTTGGGAGCCACCATAGACACTTTGCAAACACAAGCCTTTGTCTCAACTGAAAGGCAACTGAAACTTTGCAAACTTGCCCAGCTACTGAGATCAAAAGAGTGCGTTTCAGACCGGCAGTTCACGTCGCTTCTGGGGATGCTTTCATCATGCATTCCTCTGGTCCCCAATTGCCGTCTCAGAATGAGACCCTTGCAAGAGGAACTCAACAAACAGTGGCTGCAAATCTCGGGGTCCTTCGACGATCTCATCCACATCACTCCTCAAATAAGGGACACTCTACGATGGTGGACTTCAAAGAAAAATGTAGCAGCAGGCTGCTCATTCCTAATAGAAGCTCCAAGCTTCGTCATCACCACGGATGCCTCCCTAGAAGGATGGGGAGCCCACCTGCAAGGACTGACAGCAAGCGGAAGATGGGATGCGCAGCAAAAAACTTGGCATATCAACTTCTCGGAATTGCTGGCGATCTTCCTAGCCCTAAAGTCTTTTCGCACCATCATTCTCGGAGCATCAGTGTTGATCCGGACGGACAACACAACAAGTATGCACTACTTGAACAAACAAGGAGGAACAAGGTCTGGACTGTTGTCTCAGCAAGCCCAGGAGATTTGGGATTGGGCGATCAAACATCGGATAACTCTGACAGCAATCCATGTCCCGGGAGTTTCCAACGTTCTTGCGGATTCCCTCAGCCGATCGACAACTTCCAATCACGAGTGGGAGCTTCATCAGCCAACATTGAATCGTATTTTTCAGGAGTGGGGTCAGCCCGACCTGGATTTGTTCGCGACCAGTCTGAACCGCAAATGCCCATTCTTCGCAAGTTGGCTTCCCCACAAGGGATCATGCGGGAATGCCTTTTTGATGAACTGGTCGCGGACTTATGCCTACGCTTTTCCACCGATACCGTTGGTTCCCAGGGTTCTCCGGAAAATGAAGAAGGAACCTTGTCGCCTAATACTCATAGCTTCCAGGTGGCCTCGCCCGTTCTGGTTCACCGAACTCCTCCTTCTCTCCGAATGCCGTCCCATTCAGTTGCGACCAATACCGAACCTTCTATCCATTCAGAACGGTCAGATCTGCCATCCGGATCCTGCATCCCTGCACTTAGCGGCCTGGCGCCTGAGCACTTTGAATTCGCTCACTTAGATATTCCTTCTGACTGTAGAGAAGTCTTGGCCAATGCTAGGGCGCCTTCCACAATCAAGACATACACGCTTAAATGGAAACGATTTTGCCTGTGGTGTCAAGCCGCCAACATTCATCCAATACATGCAAAACCGGAGCAAATTTTGCCTTTCTTCCTGCATCTGGCAAGATCAGGCCTTTCTCATTCTACACTTAAAGTATTCTTAGCGGCTATCTCAAGATTTCGGCAGGATGGTTCCAACTCTCTTTACTCCTCTAGGATCATTCAACAGTTCTTCAAAGGATTGTTTCGTATGTTTCCTCCTATTCGCCATCCACCTCCATCCTGGCATCTTAACGTTGTGCTCTCACAACTCATGCGACACCCCTTTGAACCTATTCATCGGACAGATTTGAAGTTTCTTTCATGGAAGGTGTCTCTACTATTAGCCCTCACATCTGCTAGGCGGGTCAGTGACATTCAAGCCTTCACTATAAAACCGCCTTACCTTCAATTCACCAAAGATTCAGTAGTGCTACGCACTAACCCCATTTTTATGCCTAAAGTACCTTCGGACTTCCATCTCAACGAACCGGTCATTTTAAAAACTTTCTTTCCCAATCCTCAATCACCTGCGGAAAGAGCTTTACATACTCTTTTTTTTTTTTTTTAATTCTTTTTATTAACATTGCTCATGTTCAAGTGGGTTACACAGCGGTAGTTCGTAATATATTCACAGGGATCACAGTTCGTCACATTTTTACATTCATGGAAATGCCGAGAAGTGATTGCAACAGTCTTCTATCCCATCCCCTCTTGTACAGCTCGAAACCGTTGCCAGGGACCCCACACCTTCCTCCATTTATTCACAGATCCCCGGGACCTGTAGACCGTTTCCTCCGCCCTCTGGCACCAATCCAGGTCACAGAGCCACTGATCCCACGAGGGGGGCGCCTGCGCACCCCAGTACCTGGCAATATTGCGTTTAGCCACCCCTGCTGCCAGCCCCAACCAAATCTCATTATGACGTGTCCAGTCCGTGGCACCTTTGATCATGAGCAAGAGCCACTTGGGCTCCAGTGGGACCGGGGCCCGCACTACCCCGTCCATCGTTTGCGTCACCCTGGTCCAAAACGGAATTATGAGTGGGCAATCCCATAGAATGTGATAAAAGGAGCCCTCCCCCTGACAGCCCCTCACACACAAGGGTGACAGAGTCCTACCCCAGGAGAACAGGTGGGTGCGGGGATAGTAGACCCTGTGGAGTATTTTTAGCTGCACAAGGCGGAATCGTGGCCGGATCGCTACCTCGCGGGGACTCTGCAGGGCGTCTTGCCAGTCGTCGTCATCTAGTGCTCCAATGTCTCCCTCCCATCTCGCCCGCAGGGGACCCAAGGGGTCCGGCATGTTATTAATAAGTTTCCGGTAAATCGTTGACGTGGGCTTCGTTAGAATGGGGTCGAGAAGGAGCCTGTCCTCCATAGGGGAGTATTCCGGGATGGAAGTGCCAGCACAGATGTGGGCCCGCAAGGCATGCATGAGGCGCAGGTAATGGTAGTGCTGGGAATCATGGAGTTGATACTCTTTTTTCAGAGCCGCAAAGGGAACCGGGGCCCCCCTTCCACACATCCCCGAGATGCTCAATGCCGATCAGTTTCCACCCCTGTAGCCGGATAGTCCCGTCACCTCCTTTAGCCGATCGCCCGTCCAAAGCGGGGTCTGTCCCGTTAGGGTGTTCGTCCAGCCCAAGAACTTGTTGGCCTCCCTCCAACAGTGGAATACCACCCCAGTATGCGCGGGTAGATCACGACCCCGCCCGCGGGGAGTAGAGATACGGCTCACAGGTTCCTCCAACCATCGCGTGCCTATCCATTCTGTAAGCTGGCTCCGAGGCCGGCGTATAGATCCAGTCATTGACCACCTGCAACTGAGCTGCCCAATAATAGAGTTGCACGTCCGGGAGGGCCAGCCCCCCGTCGTACACCCCCCGCGTAAGCTTCTGCAACGCAATTCTCGGGTTGCCGCCGTCCCAAAGTAACGTCCGCAGCTCCCGGGAGATACGCTTAAATGTCGCCGTCGGGACCAGGTACGGTGTGTTTTGGAGGATATATAAGAGTCGTGGCAGCGCCAGCATTTTGAAGAGCGCCGCGCGCCCCATCAAGGACAAGGACCTCCAGTGTCCAATGTCCACCCCCAGCCTCATCAGTTGAGGCTCCAAATTTCGGGCGAAGAACTCCCCCGCGTCTCTGGTGACGTACACTCCCAAATACCTGAATCCAGCAGTCTCCAGCGATGCCGGGCAATCCCGCGGTATGCGAGGAGGTGGACCCGACAGAGGATAAACCACCGATTTGGTCCAATTAATCGAGTAGCCAGAGTAACTACCAAAAAGGGCGAAAAGGTGGAGGGCCCGCGCCATGGACTGGTAGGGTCTGGCCATGTACAGGACAATATCGTCAGCGTATAGAGAAATACGCTCCTCCCATTCATCCGTGAGTGCCAGGCCCCAAAAGGCCCTATCTCTTCTGATCCAATGCGCGAGCGGCTCCAGGGCGAGGGCAAACAGGAGCGGTGACAGGGGGCAGCCCTGCCTAGTGCCCCTATACAGGGCAAAAGCTCGGGACGTAACCCCATTGACCCTCACCCTTGCCATCGGCTGCGTGTACAGGAGTCTCACCCAGCTACTGAACACGGGGCCCAATCCCAGTCTATTCAGTACCATAAATAGGTATGGCCATTCGATGCTATCAAAGGCCATTGAGGCGTCCAGCGCCATCAATGCCGTCTGCGTATGTCCCACGTCTTTAGTCATGTGCAGAATACCATAGAGCCTCCGCAGGTTGTGCCTAGTGCTCCTGTGGGGCATAAAACCCGACTGGTCTACATGCACGAGGTCGGGAAGTACAGATAGCAGTCTTGTCGCCAAGACCTTGGCCAAGACCTTCGCCTCCACGTTCAGGAGGGAGATAGGCCGATAGGATGAGCAGCAGTCCGCCGGTTTCCCGGCTTTATGAATAACCACAATTGTGGCCTCTCTCTGGTCAGGCGGAAGCACGCCTACCTCCCGTGCCTCAAGGAACATACGTCGCATGGGCTCCAGTACCACACTCGCCTGTTTCTTATAGATTTCGACCGGGAGTCCGTTGGGTCCCTGCGCCTTGCCGGACTGAAGGGCATTAAGGGCTTCTCCCAGCTCTGCTCTTGTGAGGTCTGCATCCAGACACTCCGTTTGTTCCTGGGATAGCATAGGCAACGCAAAGTCTTGCAGGAATTCCTCACAGTCTCTCTCGGTTCTGGTACACACTGGGGTATACACTCCTTCATAGTAGGACGCAAAAGCCTCCGCTATGGCCGCACTCGTGGAGGCCAGGGCCCCGGAACCATCCCGCACCTCCGTAACCCAGGAACGCTCCCTGTCCCGGCGCTCCAGCCACGCGAGAAGCTTCATACTCTTGTCACCTGCATCATATATCCGATGCTGCGTGGCAAGGGAGTAGGCACGTGCCTCACCCTCCGCTAGCGAGCAAAGTTCCCTGTGCTTCAGGGCCAAAGCATGATTGCGCTCCGGCGAGGGCGATGCACTCGCCTCTCGCTCCAGAGACTCGATTTCGCGCTCCAGCTGTTGAATCTGCAGCGATTCCTCTTTTTTCTGGGCACCGATCAAGGCCTGGGCCTGTCCCCTCAGGACCGCCTTGTATGCCTCCCACAACGTTAGCTGGGAGGTAACCGACCCCTGATTGTCGGAGAAATAGTTCTCAGAGCCCTCCCGAAGCTTATCAGTGATCGAAGCGTCAGTTAACAGCCACGGATCTATTCGCGGGAATGCGGCCCTGTCCACCACCGTCCCCCGAAGGGTAACACCCACCGGAGAGTGGTCCGATATGCCGCGCGCTATAATACTCGGGTCTACAAAATCTCCCAACTGATCCCCCCGCGTGAAAATATAGTCCAACCTCGAAAAGGAGCCATGTCTGGCCGAATAAAAGGTGTAGAGTCTGCGGGCTGGGAACCGAGTTCGCCATATGTCGCATAGGCCCATTGCAGCCGTGAAGCCCCGCAGGCCCGCCTCCCCTCCACTGGCTCGTCTGTCACCTGACCGGTCTAGTTCGACGTCCATTACCGCGTTGGTGTCGCCCCCAGGATCAGAGTGCCGTTGGGGAGGTTCGCCAAATGTGTCCCCAGTTTCTTGTAGAGTGTAGCATGCAGGCCGGGCGGGATGTAACAGGAGCACAGGAGCACCGTACGCCCTTCCCATCTCACCGCCACCGCCACGAAGCACCCAGCGTCTTCCATCCAGGAATTTAAGACAGTTATTGGCAAACTCCTACGGACCAGTATCCCCACCCCCCTCGAGCCGGACGTGAATCCGGAGTGGGCTACCATCTTATACCCGAATCTATCTAAGGCCCTGCAATTATTACCCCGGAGGTGGGTATCCTGCAGGAGCACCACATCTGGAGAGTGGCGTTTCAGGTGCTGCAGTACTAGAGTTCTCTTGATCTTGTTGCCCATCCCATTGACATTCCATGTCCATATTTTAATCTTAGCCTGATCCCCCATCTCCACTGTGAATCCACATCCTCAACGGATTTCCACCCTGCCACTGCGCAGTGCCCCCACAGTACCACAGCATTAACATAGATATATTGACATGAGCTAAACTTAAACTTCCCATCAACCCCATCCCACCCCCCAGTCTGTCCCCCCTCCCTGCCTCCCTGCTAAGTGGGCCCCCAACCCCCACCTTAAAAACTTGCAGAGTGCCTGTCGCCCAAATAATCCCATTTCAACTAACTGAGGGAACGTAAGCCCACAACTCGCAGAAACTGGCACAACTGACTGTCGGATTTCCACCCCTTTAAACAAGAAATTAGCCCCCACCCTCCCCCCCCTCTCCCAAACCCCAGCGGGCCAACGCCTAGAGCCCTATGGGCGAGCAATCCACGTCAGCCAGCGCGGTCACTCACAGTCACGGAGATGTTCAAAATCTTTATGCAGCCTGACTAGTGGCCCCCAGCCCATCAGGGCCCAAGAGACGTGCGCCATTGCCCGCCTCCCCCATGTAGAGCCCTCAATGCGGCTTGTGTCCCCATCAGTCCTCCGGTGGCGGACGTTCACGCTCCTGACTCCCTCGGGCTGGTGCTGTAGCCCTCTCAGCCTCACGAGAGTTGTCGTTGGAGGTCCGGCGCCGTGCCGCACCCTGGCGGCCCACGGTCCGCCATCCCTCCATCCAGTCGCTCGCCTCCGCCGGAGAATCGAAAAAGTACACCTTTTCCCCGTCCAGGATCTTGAGCCGTGCTGGAAAGAGCATCATGTACCGCACACCCTGGTCCCTAAGGGCTCGCTTGACGCCTTCAAAGGACCTGCGCTGGCGCTGGACCTGCAGCGTGAAGTCGGTGAAAAACCGGATCGTTGCGTTCTCCAGTCGTAGGTCCCCGGTGGTACGTGAGGCCTGCAGGATGGCATCCCGGTCCCGGTAGTTCAGGAACCGGGCAATGATGGTGCGCGGAGGGGCCCCAGGCTTAGGCCTCCCCCCCCCCCCATTGCGCGATGGGCCCTTTCGACAGAGAAGAATTTTGAGAGACGCTTGGGCTTAAGGTGTTGCAGTATCAGATCCTCAACAAAACAATCCATGGACGGCCCTTCCAGTCCCTCCGGCACCCCTACGATGCGGACGTTGTTGCGTCGCGCCCGGCCTTCCTGATCCTCCAGGCGGGCTACGACGTCACCCTGGGCCTTCACCAGCGTGGCGACCTGCACCTCAAGCTTCTTCGTTCTGCCCTGTAAATTTCCAATGCCACTCTCCGTCTCGGCCACCCTGCCCGACATAGTCCGAAAGTCAGCCCGGAGGAGGTTAACCTCCTCTGTGACCGAGTCCAGTTTGGGCTCCATTGTGCCACGCATGTCCTTGATGGCCTGCATTATGTCTCTGAGTGACGGGTCCGATCCTCCGTCCGTGTCGTCACCCTGTTGTCCCCCATCGCGGAGGCCCTCTCCCTTCCCCATAGCCACTGTGTATTTGTCGATCTGGTTGGCTTGGTTCGGAAGGGGCGGCTTATGCCGACCCATTGCCGTAGATGAAGCCGTGGCGGGAGGGCTCACACGTCTGGCCCCTTGTCCCTGTCGCAGTCGTCCAACCGCAGGCCGGAGGGACCGTCCAGTCCACCCCCGGTCCTCCGCCACTTCAGCCGTGAGGGACACCAACGCTCACCCCCGCTCAGGTCGCACGCCGACCGGTTTAGCAGGCAACGGTCACTCAGCAGGCCTCCAGGGGCAGGCAGACGAGTTTTCACCCCCAGCGCCTCTCAGGCCACTCAGTACTGGTCCAGGCCTCCCACTACCATGGATGAGCCTCAGAGCGCTCGGGCCCCAGACCCCGGAGTTATTCAGACGCGGCGCTCCGGTGGGAGACAGCAACGCTCAGCAGGCCCAGCTCGCTTCCGCGGGCCCCACCAGTGCGGCCAAGTCCCCCGATCTCGGGCTCACTGCGCCGCCTCCCTGGGCTCCGGGGCTCCGCGCTGTCAGTAGCGCACACCCAACGCAGCTATCCGCCGCGACAGCGGTTCCGCTCGTGGCTTCTGCGTGCCTGCGCTGCAAGCTCACCTCCGGGCCCCCAGCTGGCCGAGCGACGCTCCCAGGGCACCTCCGCACCCACCTCTGTGTCGGCCGTCGGTCTCCTCAGGCCGCCTCGCAGCCGCTGTGTGCGCACCACTCCCGGGCTCCGCTGCAGTCCGAGCACCTCTCGCTCTCAGGTCCGGCTCCTGGACGTGTCTCGGGACTGTCCGCTCTAGGCCGAGCGCTCGCCCTCCATCGGCGCCATTTTCGCCCGCACGGGCGCTGAGTTCCGCGTTTTCGCCCCATCGGGCTGGAAGCCTCCCTCGTCCCTGCTGCCGCCGCGATTGCACCCGCGAGCGGCTCGCCGCCGGTCAGCTCCGCTGTTCGCGTTCCCCAATGGCCGGATTGTGACGGATTTAGGGGTGGTTTTACCCTATCTGCTGTCGCAGCTCACCTAGTATGCGGCCATTTTCCTCGGCTGCAGGCCACGCCCCCCAGCTTTACATACTCTTGATGTCAAAAGGTGTCTCAAATTCTATTTACAGAGGACATCTTCAATACGGAAATCTGATCAGCTATTTATAGCTTATGGAAAGATGCGTACAGGACATCCAATATCTAAACCGTCCATTGCTCGTTGGATTTCTGCTGCAATTGGTTTCTGTCATCAACATGCAGGCAGACCTTTACAGACAACTCCAAGGGCACATTCTACTAGAGCGATCTCTTCCTCTACCGCTCTCTTTGCTGGTGTGCCTCTTCATCAAATCTGCAGAGCTGCTACGTGGTCTAGCAGACACACTTTTACAAGGCACTACTGTCTGGAAGCTGCCAACGATGCTGACACGTCTGTGGGACAGGCGGTTCTCCGTAATCTTTTTAAATAAGGTGAGCCTCTGTTCTTCCCTCCTCCTTTTGCTATTTTCTAACATGCGTATTTACATATATATATATATATATATATATATTTTCACAAAAAGATGCCACTGTACTCCAGAAGTCATGAAAAATCCAAGCATTTAATAAAGCATAATAGCCACCACCAATACCACCACCAAACGTTTCGACCAAGAGATGGTCTTTGTCACCGTGACAAAGACCATCTCTTGGTCGAAACGTTTGGTGGTGGCTATTATGCTTTATTAAATGCTTGGATTTTTCATGACTTCTGGAGTACAGTGGCATCTTTTTGTGAAAATAATTGAGCGAGGTATGGTCTGACCTCGACACGAGCACCAGCGGACAAAGCGCGCACCGATTACGGACAGTTTGTTTTTTGATATATATATATATATATCTTCATATGTGTATAGAGGTATAACAATATCTATATTTGTAATTACATTTTGCCTGTGTTATACATGTGCTTATGTTGTGATGATATCACGGATATTGTTATGGAGTTACTGCTCTCTATTCTGATTCAGGCATGTGACTCTATGAAAGATACCCCAATACTGGAGAAGAACAAAAGTTACTTACCTGTAATCTGTGGTTCTCCAGTATTGGTATCTTTCATAGATTCACATGCAACCCGCCCACCTCCCCTCGGAGGCTCTTTCTATGCTCTGTCTCTTTCTGGATCACACTTGTGCTGGAAAATCTGAGAGCCTGAGCCTCTGAGGAGAACATTCTGGGTGGTGCTGTCGCCTGATTGGCTGTAGTGTGGACTATATATAATGACTTGGACGAGTCATGAAAGTGGAGGATTTTTTCCTTTTGATTCCTAGCTACTTTACTTCCTGGTTCTAGGTTACCTAGAATATGGTTTCTATATGCATATATATTGCTATTTTATGTACCGTGGGACTCCCACTCCGACGACGGGGAATGATTAAGGCATGTGAATCTATGAAAGATACCAATACTGGAGAACCACAGATTACAGGTAAGTAACTTTTGTTCTTCTCCTTTGCAGTGCCTGGGTGCCTATCCAGAGATGTACCCATGGAAATTCCTTTGAGGTCACACAAAACTGGTTCTGGGGGTAGCTTTCTCCCCCTGATTTTAGAGCCATCCTGGCTGGGGAAACGAAGGTTTGCCTTCCCCAGGTCTCACTTTATTTACTCGTGAACAAACTGGTTCTTTAGAAGTTAATGAAGGTTTATAGCATGTGTTGCTGTAGATATGAATGCTGTGCATACTCCTGTCAACTAGTGTTAGACTCGGACGTTGGCAAGCTGTTTTTCTTTGACGAAGTGTATTGAGTCAAGAGATATATAGGGACTCCTCACTTAGCGTATACAGCGCATGGGCACCAACAAAGCTAGATTGTTTTTTGATGAACTTCCAGTGGAAAATGTACACAAAGCCATGGAACGGATGCCATTTCAAAATTGGCCTCAGTGTCACACGATGTTCCCCTGTACCAACTACCACTAGGTCTTAAGTCATTTTCTGTCTCCTGACCATAACACGTGCAAGGCCTGCCTGATCTCCCTTTCGAAAAAACTCTTTTATATTGGAGGGAGAGACGTGGGTGCTCCACAAGATACAGAGACAGTCTTCTGATGACACCCTCAACATCTTCAGGGAGAAGCCTTCCCCCTACGTTGAGGAAAGGGAAGAGAACGGCCCCTTGGGCGTTCCACTCCACTGTCACCGAGCTCAGGCTCTGGCTTAAACTTGAAGCACTAAGACCAGAAGGCTCCCAGCGACTCCATTCCGTCCATACCTAGAGTGAAGACCTTGGCGCAGAGTGCGAGTATGGCTGAATTTAAGTTCTATACTAGGTCTCCCAAAAGGCAGAGCACCACCCCGAGGGAGTCGGGCGTCAAACCCTTGAAAAAGACTTGTCCCTCCGAGACCTACTGCCTCCTGGCACTTAGTTGGAGCCGACCCTTCATCCTCCTCCTGCCCGATCCTTGCCGGCTCTCTATCAAGACCAAAGATCCTCAGGAGGCTAAAGATCCTCTCGAGGCTAAAGATCCTCTCGAAGCCAGCACCAGTCAGCCTTTGCTTTGTACCACCATCGATGCTAAAGATACCATTGGCGCTCAAACCACTTTTGGATCCAAAAACCTCCTCCGTGCCTAAGCCATCAGCGTTGATAACACTGTCAAATCCGAGGGCCACATCGGCACCCAAACCATCAGTGCCAAAGATGCCCTGTGTGGAGGGCTCTGATGTCTCAGAGAAACCAACCCTTCTACGCCTTTAGGAGAAGCTGGATGCAAGAATAAAAAATCTCTTCATTCATCCTCACACCGGCAAAATCTCGGCAAGACTGTCCCTCATACAGGTAGAGACTTTGCCTACCTTTGAGGAGGAACTTGCCTTGGAGCCTCTCTCGGTTTCCAAACGCAAGAACCACAAGGACAGGGGCACTAGCGCTCTGTCATTTGTGCCTCATCGCCTACCGCCACCCCACACTTCACCACTTCCATAATCACCTGAGGGTTCCCCCTCTTCATATTGACAGGGCAGCCCCCTTCCTTCTGTTGACACTGATGACACAACATTTGACCTGGTGACTACTGATGAATCCTGGGACGAATATGATGGGGATTCCGCGGGGTATCCAGACAGATAACTATCCATTAGGCCGTCACCCCCAGATGACTCAACTACTTACCATGACGTCATACAAAGGGCTGCCACTTTCTATAAGGTGAATTACATGTCCTCCACGAGGATGACTATTTCTTTGTGGAGACCCTGTCCAAATCAGAGCAAACAGTTCAATTTCTGTCCATGCTCAAGGGGATGTTGAAGTAGGCCGCAGACATGTTTAAGGATCAGTCAAAGCCTGAGTAGTCACACCTAGGGTTGATTTAAAAAAATAATAATATAGATAGATAGATGTAGATATATATACACACACATACATACACACTCAACTGCACTGTGTTCATTGTTTTGCTCTAGGAGCAATTTTCACACCTTATTAAGGTCGAGCACTGGCTGGTCAGCAGCTGTTAGGCTAATGCAATTTCTGAAGGTTACTTTTCCAAAATATTTATTACAAATCAGACTGCGTCGTTGAACTGTATTTTTAATAAATATTAAAAATAGTGGTTGAGTCATTTTTGTTGCTGGTCCCAACACAGAGGTGATAGAGTTAATATTTTAATCTGGACTCTAGTTTTCTCATAGAACAGTCAGTCTTCCACAGTGAAAATATCTTTTGGGGGCTTGTCACTGCAGTGACGTTGTAATATAAAATGTCTTCAAGTCCCACTTTTAAATACCACGCACCCTCTATTGTGGGCTGCTAGGCCTACTAAGGGGTTACCTATTAATATTCAAAATGAATGGTTATTGTGACAGGTTTGGCTGCAGGTTTACACTGCAGCAGTCGGGCTACTATGGTAGGCTTAAAACCATGTTTTCCTTGTCACAATAGTGAATGGCATAAGTACTGCAGTCCATAGGTAACATTTAACTTTTCAATGCCTTGGGTGTCGTTTCTAGAGAATATACTATGTCCTTATAGGAGACTTAACTATGTCACTCAGGGAATAGCCAATATATACATATTTTAAGGGTTGAGAGCACATACACTGGGCATTGGACAGCAGGATGCCCACACAAAAAGGGGCATTTTCTCACACAGTTAGGCAGCTTTCGTACTTCAAAGTGACAACAAAATATGACGTGTTAAAGAACACCTTGCATGTCATATAGGACACCCATTGTGAGACTCTTTTCTAAAGCAGTCAGCACAAAAGATATCCTTCTAGAAAAGGGGACCCCCCTCTAAGAGAAACTGTAGGTCAGGGAGAAAAAGGGGGAACACCAAAAACACAATGATAATACGTCTCCCTCTGGACCTCTATTTCTTTATCTTTAGGAAATAAATCTCAATGGGTTACATATCAAAGACTGAAGAGTAATCACATTTCTATTATTTTCAACATTTGTATTTATTCGTTTTTATAGATTAACAATATCAAAAATTTAGAAAGTTTCATTTAAACACATACATATTCATAAAAAACATTTTTATACCATTTTCATCTTTTTGAATAAACAATTATATATCTTCAACAATTCATCGTTAGACCCCTACAGTGGAGGATTGAATCACTTCAATGTTATACACAAAATCATATACATACTCACTCACACCAATCAAACTAGCAGACAAACCCACACAACACACATAAATGTCCTGGTCAGAAGGGGATACAAATGTTATAACTCTCCATGACCAAGTCGTGGGCAGGGCGCACGGAATATGGTTGCGCGTTTCGGTGGGACGTGTAGACCACCTTCTTCAGGACTTTCACAACACAAAATATCCTTCACCTAATAGTAGGGGTACCTAAAATAATTCAAACAATACAATTCAGTAACCCATACAATTTAATAATTTTATCATTGATTGGACCAAAATCGCATCCCAACACCATAAAACAGACAACCACTGTGTCTCAGGTGAAATATATAGAAAGAGTTTAAGGAGAGCGATTTAAAAAAACATGATCGGCAAGATACCATAGTATCACAGTGAGAAGCACAAAGTTCTTCCCCTATATTTTTAAAAAGATTATTGGAAAGTTCATAAAGATTTGTTCAAAGCAGGCAACGACGCCACCAAAGTAAGAAAACACGCAAAGTAAAACACAAGGGAACGAAAATAGTGCACCAAAACGTAAAAGTGTAACAAAAATTTGTGACATGCTTCAACTGGGCAGTGTCATACTAGCCCTCAGATAACCATAGAAATAAATCAAACCTAGTTCCTTATCACTTACGACTATTAATAGTGTAAGGAGAAACTGATTTCAAAGGTAAATCTGTTAGATCTGCTCATGTAGTTTTCTCTCCGGTTAGGATCTTGAGGAACCTGCATATACCTTATCATACAAAGACAAAAACGAGGACCATTGGTTTACCCACATGCTAACTCTTAGTAGTCAGAATGTTACTAGACTAACATACTAAAATGACTTACCAAGGAGAACTCCTTTTATAGACACTTCCCAGGTACTCTTTATTTTGGGCAAAAGGGGACTCAACCCCTTCTGAGTAAGCTTGATATTCTGTAAGAAGTTATTATATAGTTTAGACAAGAGACCTACATACCTCCATTGTCTAAATAGCTTAAGTTTGTAGGTATACACCTGTTGTTTTTTCTGTATATCGTCCATGTGCTGAGGAACCATGTGGCATAAATGATTCTATTTTTTGTAGATATTATTTTGATAATACAGGCTCAGGCATTAAACCGGGTCCAATTCTATTTAATAGAGAAAAAGTGAAAAAGAAAAAATATAAAACTTGTGTCTTTAATTCTATAGACAGTATTCATATCTTCCCAAAAACTGTCGTTATCATTACTGCCATGATGTTAGAGCAAGCCTCCTGTCAGTGAACTATAGGGGTCCATAGGACATCGAGACCAAAACCACCAATCAAGTGGGGCCCCGCATGTATCAGATGTGTCAAACACGCACTGCACAGAGTGCGGGAATACAAGAACCATCGCGCTACCATTGTCTCATTATTCCTGTTGGTCCTTATCAAAATATCGTGGACCAAAGAGTATACCAGGACTATACTGGGGGGCTGGGCTTGCCCCG
This sequence comes from Calotriton arnoldi, assembly GCA_963921515.1. Classification (NCBI taxonomy): domain Eukaryota; kingdom Metazoa; phylum Chordata; class Amphibia; order Caudata; family Salamandridae; genus Calotriton; species Calotriton arnoldi. The sequence continues at coordinate 250,329 of CAWUFW010013389.1, read as the reverse complement.
AATTTTGAATAACCCCCCCTGGTGCAGAGAGTCAAAAATCCAGGCCACTAGCAATATCCCCCAAGAGACCCTGAGGTCAGCGTATAAGAGTGATACGATCCATATTCCTTACCGCAATATAATTCGTCGCGTCTCCTCGATTCTACTAGCAATACCGGCAGTAAACAGCAACTGCCATATCAGTACCAGAGCTATTTATCGGCCAAAAGATGCCGGAGTAATTCTTGAAAACAACGTAACTGACACCGCGTAGTGCTGGCCACGTGGGTCACGGCAGATTTCCCAGCATAATACGTCAAACATGGGCGCCATATTGGAACATGTCCAAATGACGATGAATGCCAGATGTTACACAGTTGAAAATTCACGTACTTACGTGTACAGGGTTTGTACCCAAAACACGATGGCATCACCATGTTTGAAAAGACGATTACATTATTACCATAGCAGTGAAGCGAAAAACATACTAAAGATTGCCACCTTAAACGATCTTACTTCCGACGTAGCATAGATATCGGGAATAACATTATTGACACTACCAGGTTACATTAAACTTCAAACAGACAGAACCAAGAAAACTTTATCGATCCTGCCACATATTAATCTTATCCGCAGCTTTACATAACTAAACAGAAAAATCTGATATAGTAGCAATATTATATTGGTGTCATAGATGATATGTTTAACTGTGTAATGATCATCATTATCAGGGAACTTGTTCCCAGCAAGAAATTTCACATCTCCTAGTAGAACTTTCTACTAAAGCTGAGTGATACCACTGCTTAGTTGAGGAAGGACTACTATCCTTCCAAAACTCCAGGTTATGTAAGAACATATGTTATAAACCCAAAAAAACGATTCTAATCACGCTATTCATCTCTGGGTGTCGTTCCAAATGATCTCTTCATTGAGCCCTTTCTTTACACTGTCCAGAGTAAAGATCCAAAAGGTTTCCCTTCTCTTACGGGTCAACTCAATTGGTACTCCTGCCTGTGATTTTAACCTTCTCTAGGATACACCATTTTAATTCAGTCTCCCGATGATTTTTATCTAGACCGTGTTGAACCATAGGGGCTGTGGTCCTCCTCGTGCGGATAGCAGATTTATGTTAGCTATATCTCACACGGAATTCCCGGCCTGTCTCACCCACGTACGCTAATTCACATGGGCACAATAGCATGTACACAATATTGTAGCTTCTACAGTTGGTGAAGTCCTTAAGTCTGACACTTTTGCCATTATATATGCAGGAATCTGTCACCATCGCTGACTCACAGGCGTGGCAGGAGCCACATTTGTGGTTCCCAAGCACAGGTGGTAATCCTGTAATCGTTTTCTGACCAGATTTTGTCTGGACTTCATTTCTGGTGTGCACTAATATGTCCTTTAGATTTCGATTTCTCTTGTATGCTACTATAAGGGGTTTCAGATGTTCGTCCTCGTCGTGTGCGTTCAATATCTTCCAATTTATATTTAGAATGTTTTTGATTTTATAGTTTAATTGAGAATGGTTAATCACGCACACAACCTGATCTTGGGGTTTACGTATAGTACCCTGTAACAATGCCTCCCGATTATAGTATTTGGCTCTTTTAAAAGCGGTCTTCACCAATCGATGTGGATACCCCCGATCCAACAAGCGTTTCTTTAACAAGTCGCCATGTCTATTGTAGTCCTCAATGTTGGTACAGTTTCTGCGTACTCACAGAAATTCCCCAAACGGGATTGAATCTTTTTGACTGCTGGGGTGAAAGCTCTGATATTGCAAAATTGTATTTTTGGCTGTTGGTTTCCTGTAAAAACTAACCTGTAGCATTCCACTCAAACCTGAGATCACTATGTCCAGAAATTCCACATCTGAGGTACTATATTTCGCAGTGAACTTATTAACATCGCTGGCATTAAGCCATGTGATGTACTCCCGTAATGTGGTATCATTCCCACTCAGATAAAAAATATATTGTCAATAAAACGCTTCGACGTTCTCATGGAATGGGGCTAACTCATTAAAAATATTCTTCAATTCATATTCGCCCATATAAATGTTCGCTATACTTGGCGCACAGGAAGCCCCCATGCTGGTTCCCTTGATCTGTTTGTATGTCAGTCCATTAAACTCAAAGAAGTTGTTCATGAGAACTACCTCTAAGCATTCGAGGATGAAGGCATCAGGTCTATCCCCAGGTGTTCTCACTGGGAGTGATTCTACTGCAAGTAACTCTTGACACTGAGGAATGTTGGCATACAGAGCCTCAATGTCAAGCGTTACCAGGATCTCACACTCTGGGTTGAAAGGCATATTCTCAATCTTATTGATCATGTCTCCTGTGTCGCAAATATACGAATCATAGTTCTTAGTGAGAGGGCAAAGATATGTGTTCACATACTTGGACAGGGGCTCTGTGCTAGCACCTATTGTAGAGATGATCGGACGAAGGGGGGGAGGGGGATCTGTAATACTTTTGTGGGTTTTTGGCAGCCCATAAAGAGCTGGTACTGTTGGACATGATTTGTTCAAATAGATAAATTCCTGTTGGCATAGATGTCCCTCATCTAGCGCTCTTTTGGTTAAACATTGGATGTTGATACTTAGTTTACCTAGCTCGCTACGGTGTGCCTTCTTATAATGTTCTTGTACTGCCAACATGTCATAGATTTTATTGTTGTAGTTGGTTTTATTCATCACCACAATACCCCCTCCCTTATCACAGGGTTTGATGATTAGTTCTTTATTGCTCTTGATGTTGTCTAGAGCCAAGTTATCTCTGCGTGACAGATTATGTTGTTTATAGGGAGGATGTTTTACAATCCGTTGTATCTCATTTAAGACAGTTTTCTCAAATATACCTACCTCTGGTCCCACCATCTCTAATGTGGGAGTGAACATTGGAGGTTTACAGTTAGATTGATTGTCTCCACTGTTTTCCATAGGGTTATGCATAAAGAATTTTTTTTAGCCTAACCTTCCGAAAAAAAAGAGAACATATCTTGGTGTAATTTATACGAGTTCAAACCAGTACTGGGGACAAATGACAGTCCTTTTCCTAGTACTGTATTTTCTTCCTTCGTAAGAACAGAGGATGACAAATTAAAAATGGGTATGATGTCATCCATGGTGATGTCAGCCCTAGTTCTATCTATGTTCTCCAGTATTGCTGGTTTCTGGTTTTCAAGTATGGCTGCTGATGTTGTTGGGCTATCTGTTGTTGCTCGCCTCTGTCCTGTGCCCAGCATCTGTTCCTCCCTCTGTACTGGCCACTCTGTAAAAAAGGCTGCTGGCCTTGGTAGGGTTGTTGGTTGGTTTGTCTGCCTCTATTTGCTCTGTAATTAAACTGAGCTCCTTCTGACATATTTGGATTATCAGTCTCTGAGTCTGATAAATATGTATCAGAGAAATTAATCACCTTACGTCTATTGTTCCTGTTATAGTTCTGATAGTTAGTCCCTTGGTTCCAGTTCTGGTAATAAGTCAAGTCTAGGTACCGGTACGCTTTTTCTTGAGTGTACCAGCGTACGTCCTTCTTTAATTTGTCTGTCTTTCTGTTAACCAGGTATTCTTCAAAGTCCTTCATCTCACTACCCATCCTCTCTAGTCTAGCTTTTGCTTCCTCTAGTGCTGTGGTGGTTTTAAGTTTATCTTCTAACTCGGTTATCTCCTGACTAAGTACTTGCATGACCTCCTTTGCTGTCTCTATAATCAAGATCATCCAGTCCCTGGAGCAGTGGTTTGCAATATGGGACCACCGCTCCAGGAACTTGCGTATCTCGACAAAGAGTGCAGGTACATTACGCACTCTTAAACCTGATGGAATCACACCTGCCCGTAGATATTCCAACATGTAGTGGGCGTGTGATTCCATTCTTTTCAATTTTTTTCTAAGGTTCAGGAGATTGTTCCATTCAATATTATCACTACTTGATATTGTAGTTGCACTACTACTGGAGGTTACTTGCCCCATTAACGCGGAGAAATCTTCATCCGAGAACCCGAAGGTTTTTAGTCCCTCCATGTTGAATAAAATAGATCTATTAAGAATGAAGTATCCAAAAACCAATGGGGCCAAACTATTGCTACGTATCAGAGAGAACCCAATGTAAGGTCAGTAGCACAAAAGATATCCAGTAAGCTGACATAATCATGTGCTGCTATGCTAGAAAAAGAGGGAAGAAAAATGCACAACATAGGAAAAAGGTTTTATGTCATGGCTCCAACTTCCATCAGAGTAGCCGACTTACTCGTGATTCAATGTGGACAGACATTGGCCCATACCTGGATTTGCTTCTTGAAGACAAATGAGCGGAAGCTAAAGCAGTCATGCTGTTGTATTCCTCTTAGGGTGTCCATACACGGGCTTTCCTGTATCATGTCCTTATATAGGCACAATTCGCCCTGCCCTTATATAGGCATAAAATCCCAGTCCTTATTTAGGCATTAAACCGTGCACTACAAATACAGGCATGGTCTCCGACATCCGTCCACCCTAACGTCACAACGAGTTCTTGAAGAACAGACCCTTAGGCTTCGGGAATTTCCCTAGCACAGGACTATTGATTTCTTCAAGGACTCATCTATTATGCATGAACCATTATACCTTAGGGTTTCATTCATGACGTCTTCCGCTGACCGATTCACGTCAATGCTAACATTGTGAGGTACCTCTCAGGTATAAATATACCTTCCCTAGCCCTTGTAAACTAGAGGAGACCTCGACTTCAGAGGAGCCCGTTTCCCGGCCTGACGCACTGAGAAGACGCTGTCATCCCTGCACGCAGAGAGTCCAGCTTCCGGTGATCTAACTTCCCTTGTGGGGTGTTGGAGTTCGAGTCTGGCAAGAGATTCCCACCTCTCTCATTCTAAAGGTATGGAGCTGACTAGAACCTAGAGGGACTCTTGGCATACTAGGCTTAACATACTCTTAGTATACCATAGTAAGGAATACTTCACCTACTTCATACCTCTCCCTACACCTAGGTTAGGTTAGGCACATTGGGGTAGAACTAGCTTAGAAACGCATCGTATGAGTACTCGCATTTTTTAGTCTGTTATTTATGTGAATGAATATCTGCTAAAAGATAATGCTATCGCAGTATTATTTATTTCTACTGCTTACGCTGTACATTATTTATCTCGCATACTGTCTTGTGATCGTAACAGCACATTTAACTTACACAAGAAACAAGACTGTTCAATAAACCTTTTATTGAAACGCCCGTCTATTTCTTTCTGTGTAACTTTGAGGAAAACTAAGCATGCACGATTGAGCTGAGTGAAATAGGTATCTATTGTTTCCACGACTCTGGGACACGTTCTGATTCTAAAGGGAAACAAAGTTGTCATGTTTTGCGGCTGCCAGAAACTACTCCCTTCTTGTCGTCAAGGAGTTTCTAGTGGCCTCTGAGCTAGCTGGCACAAGTAATTAAGTTTAATATACTCGATAGGGACATGCTGACCTTAGTCCTATGTCAAACCTATAGGGGATATTATTCCAATGCGCAGAGCCTATTAGGGAAATAGGAGCTACACTACATGGCGCCCAACGTTTGGTAAGGCGGTAATTTAACGCTAGAGACTGAGTAACTCAGCCGTGCTTTTTCTCTCAGAGACCCCTACCCATATACTCCAAAAGACGTCTGGAGTGGGCAGGGTTAAGTATCCACCACGGCTACATAGGGAAACACCCTATATATTAGCTGTTTGGTTTGCTCAACGTTGAAGGATAGCTCAGTGTGTGGATCGCCAGAACCTGAAGGAACTTCTGGAGATAGTGGACTTGAATGAGTACATTACAGTTGAGACTGTAGACACCAGAGTTAGTACTCCACAAAAGTTATATGAAATAACACTCCGGATGGAGGGAGACAAACATAGACAGGTGAAAGCACTTTTTTGGGAAAGACTATCAAGGGGCTATGACATTCTTCTAGCAGAAAAAGACTGGCCACCACAATTTGTCAGGGAGTGCCCACACGGCGAGGACATTATTATGCCTGCCTTCTCCAACCATATTCCAATTCATCTAAAATATACATATGCCAGGAAATGGGCAGTAGCCCAGGCCCCAGCATTATTTAAAAATCATGTAGGATGGGATGAGGACTCACCTCACCATAAAATACATCTGAAACATGAACCAACTGCACAAAGGCAGTACCCAATAAAGCAAGAAGCTAAAAAACAGGTCAGGGAGATCTTAGATCAACTTGAATACCAAGGGGTGATTGAAACATGCACCTCCTCAATGAACAATCCTTTGTTTCCTGTCTCCAAACCAGACAATACATATCGTCTAGTTTTGGATTACAGACACCTAAACACTTGTTCTAAAACTTTTGCAGTGCAAAATGCACATAGCACAGCATTAATGAAAAACATTGTGCGTAAAAAATACAAAACAACATTAGACCTCTCAAATGGTTTCTTTTGTCAAAACATAGCACCTGAAAGCAGGTACTTAACAGCATTCTCCATAATGGGGACTCAGCGTCACTTTTGTCGACTCCCACAAGGGTTCAAGAACAGCCCAGGTTTATTCTCAGCGAGGGTAACGGAGTTACTACAAATTTATGACAATGAGGCATTGTCCTATGTCGATGAAATCTATCTGACAGACGATGACCTGGACAAACACTTGAACAGGGTAAGCACCATTATACTGGGCTTCGCCTCTGAGGGCTACAAGTTCAATTTTAAAAAGTCCCGAATTGCCCATCTCAATGTCCTATTTCTAGGATATGAGCTTTCAAGTGAAGGCAAGAGCTTGGCAGCTAACTTTTTAGAAAAGTGTGCGCTGCTCCAACCTCCAAAAACGCTAAAAAACTTAGTCCATCCTGGGTTTCCTAAACTTTGGAAGAACATACATTCTAAATTACGCAGAAAGGGTTAAACCTCTCTACGGCTTAATCAAACCTGATTTTTCAATCAAAAATTGGACTAACGAACACACAGAAATCTTGCAATCACTCCAGGCTAACATGTTAGCAACAAATCACTTACAAACACGCGTAAGTCAACGCAATTTGGTGATCCGAATAATTTCGGGTCAATGCGGATTCACCTACTTAACCTTCAATGAGGGTGAGAAAATACCAATCGCATACAAATCTCATTTGTGTACACAAGCGGAAATGCGCTTCAGTTCAACTGAAAAAATTCTAACAGCAGTTCAAACCGCTGTAGCAAAAGAAAGAGCCTTAGCCCAAGGGAAACGCATTATTGTCGTAACCCCAGTACCGGCTTTAGAAGCGGTCACAAAAGCAAGCATTCCAAATGCTAAAGCATTACATCCAAGATGGATACAATGGGTTAATTCTCTTGCTGCAACAGATGTTGAATATGTTTTGATCCTGATTTAAAAACACAAGCATTCCTGCAATATGAACAAGAATGTCCTCTGCCTACTAAAATTCTGCCTCTCGATCAGTACGAATTCATAATTTACACTGACGGATCCGCACAACCCGCAACAGGGAGTAAGCAAGCTTACAGTGCAGCATGTGCAATCGTTAAAGGTCGCATGCGAGATGGCATCTTCAGACCTATGGTCACAAAAACACAATCTCTAGGGGATTGTACAGCTCAGCGAGCTGAATTACAAGCATTCAAACTGGCACTTGAAAGTACAGATCGAGAATTCCCCACACTGATAGTGTGCGATTCCTTTTACTGTGTTCAGTCGTATAATGACTATATACAAAACTGGCTTGAAAATGGTTTCAAAGATGCGAAAGGTGGCACAATAAAGCACAAAATGCTTTGGGAACAAGTAGTTCAGTTGAAAAACGAACTACCAAAGGCTCACGTGATCCACACACTGAGTCATCAACGTGATGGCGTTCACTTTGCAGGAATTCATTGGCTGACGAAGCCGCAAAGGGGCTGTTCAGACTGCTTCCGTAGCTGCGATCACTCGTTCAAAAACAAAAATAGACGGTGAGATAATGTTGGCTGTCAATGCTTCAAGCAAAGGCAGCAGTGCAGCGTTACCAAAAAGTTTCCACTCAAGTACTCTTATGTAATTGATGCGAACAGCGTTCCTTTTGCTCGAATCCCTGGAGTGGGGATAGGGTAATCCCAAACAAGGAACGTAGATTAGGACTAATCCTAGCAGCACACGAAGGGATAGCTTCTGCCCATGCAGGTGTTTCTGCAACAGTATCTTTACTCAAGCAAAGATATTGGTGGCCTGGCATTAGAAAACAAACAAAGAACTATGTTTTAGAATGTGATATATGCCAACAAATGAAAGTCTCCACAGTGAAACGTCCTGCGCAGACACCCCTGTTAATTTCAGACAAACCATTAGCTTGTGTTTACCTGGACGACTGCGGTCCCTTGCAAAGGGACGGTAACTATAAATATATCATGGTTGCAGTGGATTTATGCTCTAGGTTCCTATGGATATGGCCTCAGCGCTCGGCTGACGCTCGAACTGTTATAAAAGATTTGCGAGTCTTTATCGGCACATACACAATAGGCACGCTACATTCTGACCATGGCCCTGCGTTTAGCTCTCGGGCTTACAAAGAAGCCATGGCCAGTCTGGGCGTTGCATTGCGGTACTCCTCTCCATTCCATCCTGAGGGAAATTCGGTTGTGGAAAGGAAAAACCGGGACATAAAGCAGTCTATAACAGCTAGGGTATTAGGTTCGGGTGATGGGTGGGTCAAACATCTTAATGGGGTCCAACGCTCATTGAATAATCTGCCAAGAAGTTCTCTAGGGGGGGGGTCACTCCATATGAGGTCCTATTTGGGACAAGAATGTGGGTACCAGATCTCGATGACATAGGCACAGTGGTGGAAAATAAAACATTTGATATCAAAGATAGTTTGGCTGTTTTACAGGAACTGAATGAGTTAAGAACGAAACAAAGCAACGTATCCCTACAGCCAACCACCACTGGGGAAAAAACGGCGGTCCCAGCAAGGCCTGTCTGGATTCCAAAAGTTGGGGATCTAGTCAGAGAGAAAATTGCGGACAAGAAGGAATTTGGACCTTCTTACAGACAACCAGTACCTGTCCTAGCAGTTCAAGGAACAAGAACAGTACTTCTGCCGCCCCTTGCTGGAAGAAAGGAGAAAAGATTTGTGTCCATCGACCTCATCAAACCACAGTATGTGGCCAATACTAAATAGTAGGCCTCGTGGACTCCGACCTAGTAGCAGATGCACTCCTCTCGCTACTATCCAAGAGGTTCAGACTGAAAGACTGATAACAATCGAGAATTCAGCTGTAACAGATGGAGGACTTAGCAACAACGCTATGGAACTCATCCCTCTTGAAAATCAAATAACAGTTCGTCCAAATACACCTGTCTACACCAATGTAGCAAGTGATCAACTGGTTCCAGCGATTTCTACAAATCCTGATGCAATTCAAACAATTGATAATCAATCAATCAATCAAGCATTTGTATAGCGCGCTACTCACCCGGAGGGTCTCAAGGCGCTTGGGGAGGGGGTCCGCTACTGTTCGAACAGCCAGGTTTTGAGTTGCTTCCTGAAGGAGAGGTGGACTTGGGTAAGGCGGAGGTGGATGGGTAGGGAGTTCCACGTCTTGGCAGCCAGGTAGGAGAAGGATCTTCCTCCCGTTGTGGCTCTTCGGATGCGGGGACGGCGGCGAGGGCGTGGTTGGTCGATCGTAGCTGGCGGGTGGGAGTGTAGAAGGTCAGACGGTCGTTGAGGTATCTGGGGCCTTGGTTGTGGAGAGCTTTGTGTGCGTGTGTGAGGAGTCGGAACGTGATAGAACTGCTTCTGGCTATTTCATTAACTTTGATACGTTCTCAGAAGATCCGAGTGAACCTGAAACGACGCCAGCATCATTGAAATTCAAGCAGCAAGTACAAGACTTTCTTCACTTTCTGAAAAAGACTTATTTGGTTTCTCCATGGATTGAACTCTGGTTTACATCTGGACTTTTTGTTTTCCTGCTCTGGCTAGCTTTGGTTACAACTGTGAGCGTGCTTATAAGTGGCAGATACATCCATGTGAACACTGAAGGAAAAGACGTGAACGTACTTTTGAGACCTCATAAATCTTCCCATCGTGAAGCAAGAGACTTGTCATCAGTGAACATCACAGCTGTTCCTATACAGGATGGTATAGTGTGGAACAAAACAGATTTTGATATCTTCGGCCCGACGGAACAATTGAACATTCCACATTTGTTTAAAATTTCACTAAGTGATCTAATTACGTCCAGTACCTATTCAGATGATTGGGACTTTGAGACTGTTAATGACATAATGTTTGACTTAGAAAAATCTGATGCATTTTCTAAAAATGAATATTTAGAGGGTTCAACAGACTATGAAGAGCTGTATTGCTATAACCATTATGGTCATCATTATCTGCATAAATCTGCATATCCTAGAAATGTGTTTATGTTTAACCAATGGGAGCATTGTCCTACACCACCACACAGTAGTTCAAAAAACATTTGCTAAAAAGTTTCCATATTTTTCAGGATACAATACATCTAATCCAGAAATGTTTTACTATAAAAATGTAAACTAGACAGGACTGAAAATTATGTTAACAAATACAAAACAGATTTATTCTGCATTATTCATGCCCAACTGTCTAGACAGGGTTTCGACTTTTAGAAAGACACAATAGACACAAAAACTGTCTGGGGTACTAAAGATTGGCAAGTGCAAGGGATAGAAGCTTTATTTAGAGCCTGCATCATCCCTGAACAAATAATGTTTTTGAATGAAACTGTCCAACAAACATCTTGTCTTGGACTAGCCAAGATCAAAGAGATGAACACACCTTCTGTACCAACACCTGCCACTGATAATAATACACAGGCAGTGGTGACAGTTGACAATATACTACAACTCAACAGATCTAATCCTAATTGGAAAAAATGGTTGATCTGGCCCACAGACACGAACAACTGTCAGGAAAGATTCCTGAATAAAACTCAGGGCTTTACTATTCATAGGCCAGACCCAAGATACGTCCAAAGACAGCATCCGGGGGTAGTAACAACATATAGTGTAGGAAAATTATGCCTCGATTGGCTGCTGAAATCTACACTACAGGATGTGAAACAACACTTATCCTTACTTAAAGAAGACGCAGACATAAGGGAATTCTTGCTTGGACCAAGAAAACCGCGTCAAAAACGTTTCATATATGCCGGCATTTATGATGCCTATAATGAAGCATGGAAAGTATCACAGATGGAGGCTGCAGAACGAATACGTGAACTTGATCGTATTAATTTAGAGAAAACACTCTCTGTGGTCGACAATGAGTTAACAACTTTGTCCTCCAGAATATATTCATTGGATGGAATTGTATCCTCTGCTATCGACATACTAGAACAAGATTTGGCGATGTTACAGCAAGGCCAATCTCAATTGCGTTCTATTGTGTCATTAAGCTGGACGCTGCAATCTTTGCGAGCGGGCTATGTGCCTTGGCGTTTCATCAACACATCGGCTCTGTTTGCAGAATACAATCTAACTGATAAACAGATCGAACTGGCACAAAGAGGAGCCGAAGTATACAGTGCTGAGCATTGAAAAACTGGAAAAGTTACCATTCACAGTGGCAGAAAAACCAGCTACAGAATGGCTCATTCATGGCAAAATCACATTACCTGTGACTACTTTTCAGTTTCAGTATTGCCTCACACAAATGCAAGCAGGCAAATATGAAAGGTTGGGTAAGGAATACATTAAGACATCTTGGGATTTACCGTATACATATAGATGTTGGAGTGGGGATCGTGAAGTGTTTTTGAGCGGTACACACTGTAAACGTGCACTGAGCGGTTCACTTATATGTCAGGACATTTCTTTACACGAGGCTTGTAATGGTTTTGTGGCAAATTTGTCTTGCCATCAGCAGGGTACACCAGCTGCTGTGATTAATCCAACGTTTGGACAACTTTCTAATGGGAGTTACCTCATGTTGAATGATCAGAGTTGCTGCGGCATGTTGCCAGGCATCCCATATCTAGTAACGGTCAACTCCAGTCACTTGCTGTATGCAAGTATTGTTTCCCCCAATAGACAGTCAGGGAGTCGCCTTTGTGGCCTTCGCTGAACGTCTCTTTCATAAGATTTGATACTTTAAGCAGAATGAAAGCCATGCTTTTACAGCAAACCATGCCTTTGACCTCGGCCAAAGATACCTATGATCTACAAGTAGCAAGGACTTCGGCTGAGATACAGACTTTAATACGTACAAACTGTCCTATACATTTCGTAGAAATGATAACACGTATCTTCAACATGTCTGATACAAGTGGAATTGTACATGTATTTAAGAGCATCTGTACCGGTCTGTTAGCACCTTTCCAGGCAATACTCGGAATCATCCCGAACTTTGCACATTCGGTGTTTGGTGGCATACCATTAATTCTAGCACTTGTTGCCGGAATTCTATTTCTCTTCCTGCTATTACGCTATGGCCAGCCTATTCGCAGACATCACTCTGAGCGAAATGGAGAAAACTCTCCTTGAACGAAAGTGCCGTGAGCGAATAGTACAGCTTTTGGGCATGACTCGTCTACGGGAACTTAATACCACGTGGTTCCTGTCATTCAGACTAATCTGGCAAGATTGCATCTTACCTGTTCTACGATGCCTGCTATGCGGTGAAGAATGCGTGTTGGACACCTGTCTAACATTTCCATCAGCTACGCCAACGGATGTCGATACTCTGCTGGTCCCGATAACGGCCCATGCTCTGTGTTGTCCCCAGAGGCTGCCTATCCTGATGTCAGCATTCATTGAGATCTCACAGACGCTTCCGGCTGCTGCTGAGGTACGAGAAAGATCTACAGGCACACAGGTAACAACGGACGCGAACATTGCTGCGGCAACCTATGCTGAAAGCGATGCTTCACATCTCTGTGCAATTAATCTACTACACGAGGTGTTCCAACTGACACCAACTTCAGTGGACGATGTTTTGTCTACAGAAATAGATGATCTCATGTTTACACCAGACCCGTAAACTGACTCTGATTCAGCCCACAGTGTTCCAGAGATGCAGTAACAATTTGGCCTTCATACTTCAGAAACTTGGAACTCTTCCAAAAATTGAACTTTTTCCCATTTTTTCGAACTAAAATGGCACTTCAATCTGCTTCAAGTAGAACTAGCCTTATAGTACAGACTTCGCGGTACTTCCTCAGACACTTTTTTCATCGTGTTAGTCTAAACAAGTTCATTAATTTCCATGACATGAAATGACTTTTGATTTTGAAAAAACTTATCGAACATTTTTTTTTTGTCACATGTAAATATTACTGCTTATTTCGTTCAAATTGCATTTTTTATTTTAAAAATATGCTTGAAATGAAAAGCAATGCTTAAAATGTACAGTACCTTTTGCATTCTAATGGGTTTTTAAATGCCTTTTTAAACGGTTTTAAGAAATATTTTAGCAATATGCGGTACTCCATTTAATGTTTAGCATTTTAAATGTTTAGCATTTTAGTATTATCGTACACACGAAAGTGGAGTGGGTGTTGTATTCCTCTTAGGGTGTCCATACACGGGCTTTCCTGTATCATTTCCTTATATAGGCACAATTCGCCCTGCCCTTATATAGGCATAATTCGCCCTGCCCTTATATAGGCATAAAATCCCAGTCCTTATTTAGGCATTAAACCGTGCACTCCAAATACAGGAATGGTCTCCGACATCCGTCCACCCTAACATCACAACGAGTTCTTGAAGAACAGACCCTTAGGCTTCGGGAATTCCCCTAGCACAGGACTATTGATTTCTTCAAGGACTCATCTATTATGCATGAACCATTATACCTTAGGGGTTCATTCATGACGTCTTCCGCTGACCGATTCACGTCAATGCTAACGTGAGGTACCTCTCGGGTATAAATATACCTTCCCTAGCCCTTGTAAACTAGAGGAGACCTCGACTTCAGAGGAGCCCGTTTCCCGGCCTGACGCACTGAGAAGACGCTGTCATCCCTGCACGCAGAGAGTCCAGCTTCCGGTGATCTAACTTCCCTTGTGGGGTGTTGGAGTTCGAGTCTGGCAAGAGATTCCCACCTCTCTCATTCTAAAGGTATGGAGCTGACTAGAACCTAGAGGGACTCTTGGCATACTAGGCTTAACATACTCTTAGTATACCATAGTAAGGAATGCTTCACCTACTTCATACCTCTCCCTACACCTAGGTTAGGCACATTGGGGTAGAACTAGCTTAGAAACGCATCGTATGAGTAGTCGCATTTTTTAGTCTGTTATTTATGTGAATGAATATCTGCTAAAAGATAATGCTATCGCAGTATTATTTATTTCTACTGCTTACGCTGTACATTATCTCGCTTACTGTCTTGTGATCATAACAGCACATTTAACTTACACAATAAACAAGACTGTTCAATATGCTTTTATTGAAACGCCGGTCTATTTCTTTCTGTGTAACTTTGAGGAAAACTAAGCATGCACGATTGAGCTGAGTGAAATAGTTATCTATTGTTTCCACGACTCTGGGACACGTTCTGATTCTAAAGGGAAACAAAGTTGTCATGTTTTGCGGCTGCCATAAACTACTCCCTTCTTGTTGTCAAGGAGGTTCTAGTGGCCTCTGAGCTAGCTGGCACAAGTAATTAAGTTTAATATACTCGATAGGGACATACTGACCTTAGTCCTATGTCAAACCTATAGGGGATATTATTCCAATGCGCAGAGCCTATTAGGGAAATAGGAGCTACACTACAATGCATGAGGGTGAGAGACCATCTTCAGCGATCAAAGACGTAGCATCCAATATTTATGTATTGATATTTATATAAGATGTGAAGGAACAGACCACTGTACATTACATAAGGGATCTGGAGACCATGTACAAGATTTTGAACATCAGTTGACCATTACACCAACACATTTTACACAGATTTAGGCTCAGAGAGATTAAGTAATTTGCCCAGCATCACATGATGTTTAGTCTAGTGTCAAAGCCGAGATTCAACCCTGGGTCCCCAGGATTCAAAGGCAGCAGCCTGAGCCTCTAGGCCACATCTCCTCCCATGAATGATTTCGAGCAACTAGATGGGGCAGCTATTGCACAGGCAAAGCTGGCTTTGTTCCTCTTCATTTAAACTGGAAGTGCAAAATAGAAGTCTTTTTATACCCTTCGACAGATAATCATTGTTGTAAGGCATGTGGACGAGGCGCTTCGATCAATTAAAACAAATACGGACACTGCAAGGTCGCTTGGAGTTCTTATGCAGTGGCGAATGCAGTCATTTCATGGCACCAGAGGAAGAGGCCAATCTTTGTACGGTGCGGAAGATCAGTCCTACAGATATCTACTTTATCAACTGCTTTATGACTGTTACTGCCAAAAGTATTCCCAGCAATTGTGCAGAGCACCCCAATCAGCCAGCCAAAAGTAAACACCTTGCCGGAAGGCTGGCAATCAATTGGGAACACAAGACGACTCTAGATGGCAATTACAGTTTTCAGGCTCCTACCACAACATTCATCCCACTGTTGACACAGTCTCTTGGGAGGGAAGATCTCTCCTTGCTACAGAGAATGGACCACTATCACAACAGACCATTGTGTCTTGGATTTAGTCAAATATATTTATAACGAGTAGGGTCTGAAGGGATACCTCCGAGACCTGAAAAGAGTGGAGAGATCCTTCCTAAATGAAGGGCAAGGGGATACGTACTCCCACTGAAACAATCCTAACTCAAAAATAGTATCTTCTCTACTGGAAGTTAATGGTCAAGGGGAAAGAGGAAAGAAAATATATACTTCCACCGCACTCAGAGGTGGGAAGATGAAAAACCTCTTTTTATTTGCAACCCTCACCCACTCTAGTAGTGGCATGCTTCATCATTGGGTTCACCCTCACTCCTAAAGGTGAGGGTGGGCTCAACCGTATTCCAGGATCACTTTGGAGACAACTCGATTTTTTTAAATTATTTTTTTACATTTAATAAAAGCCCTAACTCACCCCCAGGTATTCCTTTATTAGCAGGATGAGCGGGGAGCTTAAAAACTATGGGAAGGGGCAATAAGGATATTGTGGTCCTATGACCCTAAATAAAAGCGCCAACAGGTAATTTATGCCTGTTACCCGTGATTTGATTTTGATTAATAGAGGACGAGCAAAATGAGAACTTAATCATGCTACTGTTTTATTTGTACTTTCTGTTCTCAAGGAAATTCCTCAAACACAGCAAGTACTTTGTTTTCTTTTTATGTTTTTTTAGCATGCTGAACTAATTCTTTGGCCCCACATGCTCACATTTGTAACAATTGCAATGTGACGTTACTGGGGGAATCTCTTCTCTAGTACAGCCCCGACGGGCCAATAGAATAGGGCAGAAACATGTTGGTGCCTTTATATTCGAGTCATAGGACCACAATATCCTTATTGCCCCTTCCCATAGTTTTTAACCTCCCCGCTCACCCCGCTAAAAAGGGATACCTGGGGGTGAGTTAGGGCTTTTCATTAAATGTAAAAAAACAAACAAACAATGAAATCAAGTTGTCTCCAAAGTGTTCCCTGGAATACGGTTGAGCCCACCCTGACCTTTAGGAGTCAGGGTGAACTCAATGATGAAGCATGCTACTACTAGAGTGGGTGACGATTGTAAATAAAAAAATAGGTTTTTCCTCTTCCTACCTCTAAGTGCGGTGGAAGTATGTGTACGAGGCATGTGAGCTGCAGAGCTCACACTGTGCATTAGATCACCATCTGGTGTTGGGCTCGGATGCTTGCACTTTGTTGTTGTCTTCGAAGAAGTCTTTGTAGTCATGTGATAGGTGACTCCTCCTTTGGACAATAGTGCTCATGGGCATCGACTCCATCCTCAGATTGGTTTTTCCGCCATCGGGTTCGGATGCAACTTCGACCCTCCGGTTCGAAACTTCATTTTCAGCGTTTTCACACTTTACGACTTGATATCAACATCTCGACGTCCCTTCCTCGATCCCCTTTCCAGCCGTCGACGCGGGCCGTTGGGCCCATCGACGCCGTAAGGCCTACTGCCCATGGAAAGGACGCCCTTCCGGAAATGCCCCCAGTGTGGAGCAAAGTTTCCCCACAGTGACCACCACGAGGTCTGTAACCTGTGCCTCTCACCTGACCATAACGAGGCCACCTGTCCAGCCTGCGCTTCCTTCCGCTCCAAAAAGACCATTCGCGATCGTCGAGCCCGAAGGCACATCATGGCGCAACGGTCCGCTCCGGAACCCGTCAATATCTTCGATGAGGGTCCCGATGTTCCGGAGGAAGATTCCGAAGACCTCACTATCGTCTCGGAGGTTCCATCACTCCAGGGCAACGAGTGAGTACTACCGCCCCTGCCCCAACCCCACCTGCAAAAACGAAGGCACCGGTCATCACTTCGCCTGCGGGCCCCAGTCGCGACCGTAAACGTGCTTCGGACGCCCCACCTTCCGGCTCGGCGCCGAAGAAGAAAATAAAGCCTTCCGGCTCCTCGGCACCGACCAAACCACACGTGTCCATTCCACCGGCACCTTCGGCGCCGAAACCGAAAGAACACCCGGCGCCGAAATCCGGTTCAGTCCCAAAATCCGCCTCCAAGCATGCGGATCACTCGGCGCCGAAACCCAGGCTCCACGACACAGCCCCTAAACCGAAGCTGTTCGAGCCCATAGCTAAGCCGAAGGACTCCCCTACGCCTTCTCACACAAAACAACATCCAAAGAAGCCATCACCGCGCTCGGAACCGAAAAAGTCGGCGCCGAAGCCAAATATTCAAGAGGAGGAACTGTTTCGACCGGATCCCATCGATCCAAATCAACAGAAAATACATATTAATCCTAACACTGGACATATCTCCTCTGTGCCACGCCACAAGCCTGTCCCTCCAAACAAGAAGGACTCTTCTACTTCCCCTATGCCTCCTTCTTCTCCTATACCTCTATCTAACACCCCTCCTCTCCACATCCCTGTTACACCGCCTCAGCCTCTAACTTCTCCACCACATGAATATCAGGACGACATGGGGTATGGTGATGACCCTGATAATCTACTTCTAGACCCAGATAACCCACCACAGGACGACTGGGGCTACAACGACCGCCTAGATCCTACAGACCTCCCCAGCCCTCCACCTTATCCCACAAAACCATCCCCACCAGATGATCACATTGGTTTTGGACAACTTATCCAAAGGGCTGCTGTCTTTCACGGGGTGCATATAAACACCAACCAACCAGAGGAAGATTTCCTTCTAGACACCTTTGAACAGTCTAAAAAAACTGTTCAAACTTTACCCATGATCAAAGGTGTCATTAAACATGCCCCTGAAATATTCAACGACCCTGTAAGGGCCAGGATCCTTAACCCTAGAATAGATAAAAAGTATAGACCTGCCCCTGATGACCCCGCCTACATCAAAGGTCAGCTCCCTCTTGACTCCCTGGTCGTCTCTAATGCTCGTAAACGAGCTAATTCCCAAACTTCAGGGGATGCTCCGCCCCCTGACAAGGAGTCAAAATTATTTGACTCATCTGGCAAACATGTAGCTGCGCAGGCCACCAACATCTGGCGCATAGCTAACACCCAGGCACTACTAGCTAGGTACGATAGGGCCCACTATGATCAGCTAGAGACCCTATTGCAACACCTACCTGATCAGTACAAGACACAGGCCAATGACCTCATTCAGGAGGGCAAACTTATTTCAAATGCCTCCATTAAGTGCGCCCTGGATGCAGCCGACACCGCCGCTAGGTCCGTCAACACTAGCGTACTCATCAGACGGCACGCCTGGCTCCGTATTTCAGGTTTTAAGCCAGAAGTCCAAACTACCATCTTAAATCAGCCATTTAACCAAAACCAACTCTTTGGTCCTGCTGTTGACACAGCACTGGAAAAAATGAAAAAGGACACGGACACTGCCAAGTCAATGGGAGCATTGCAGTCCCCACAACAACGTGGCTCCTTTCGCCGCTCCTTCTACAGAGGGGGCTCTAGGAACACCACAGACAATTCCTCTTCATATAAAAGCACCACCCAAACCTCTCCCAATAGAGGATACTTTAGAGGTGGTTACAGAGGCAACAACACTAAGGGCAGAGGTCGGTGTAATAACACCCGTACCTCCACCACTCCTAAACAGTGACTTCCCTCCACTTCCCCGACCACACCACCCCTGTCGGAGGACGGCTATCACAGTTCCTACCTGTCTGGAACTCCATTACAACAGACAGGTGGGTAAGACAAATTATCCAACATGGCTACTGCCTGGAACTAACAGCTACCCCCCCAACATACCACCCAACCAGCGTCCAATGTCCGCAGACCATCTTACGCTTTTACAGCAAGAGGTACTTTCCCTGCTTCAAAAGCACGCCATAGAGCCAGTTCCTCTACTACAGCAGGGCACAGGAGTTTACTCCCTGTATTTCCTAATCCCCAAAAAGGATGGCACTCTAAGGCCTATTTTAGACCTCAGACCCCTCAATCAGTATATACATTCAGATCATTTTCACATGATCACTCTCCAGCAAGTGCTTCCCTTACTACAACAACAAGACTTCCTTCCCACATTAGACCTCAAGGACGCCTATTTCCACATTCCCATACATCCTGCTCACAGGAAGTATCTAAGGTTCGTACTCAATGGACAGCACTACCAGTTCAAAGTACTTCCATTCGGAGTCACCACTGCTCCAAGAGTGTTTACCAAATGCCTTGCAGTAGTAGCAGCGCACCTACGAAGACAACAAATACATGTCTTCCCATACCTGGACGACTGGCTCATCAAAGCCAGATCATTCAACCAGTGTGTCCAACACACTCACCAAACAATACAAACATTACACAACTTGGGGTTCACAGTAAACTACACCAAGTCGCACCTTCAGCCCTCCCATATACTTCAATATCTGGGAGCCACAATAAACACTTCCACTGCTCTAGCTTACCCGAGCCCAGCCAGGATAGCCAGTATACAAACCCTTATCCCCAGGTTTCAAATACAACACTCTCTCCCAGCCAGAGTGTTTATGCAGCTAATCGGCATGATGGCATCTTGCATTTTCATCGTCCCTTATGCCAAATTTCAAATGCGTCCTCTACAGGAGTGCCTAGCGCGCCAATGGAACCAGGCTCACGGACATCTTACAGATCTGGTGTTGGTGGACAGCCGCACACATCGCTCTCTGCAGTGGTGGAACACCAAAAATTTGTCCAAAGGGCGGCCGTTCCTAGAGCCGGTTCCACAAATAGTACTAACCACGGACACATCACTCACAGGATGGGGAGCACACCTGTTAGATCATACAACACAAGGCAAGTGGACCACTCAACAGAAGCTGCTCCACATCAACCACCTAGAGTTACTAGCTATATTCCTAGCTCTCAAATCTTTTCAACTCCACGTACAGAACAAGGCTGTCCTGATCCGAACAGACATCACAGCCATGTACTATATACAAAAACAGGGGGGGACACACTCTCCACAACTGTCCCAACTGGCACAGGACATTTGGAGGTGGGCCATTCCACAAAACATATACCTTCTAGCAGAACACCTACCAGGGGTTCACAATCAGATTGCAGATCACACTATTGTGTTGATGTGCAAGCCAAGCAACAAGCTTCAGTGGGCCAAACTGTCCTTAAAACCCTTTTTCAAACTACTGCAACACATACAGGTGACCACCGCTAGGGGAGATACTGCTGTACAGTCTATGCACAGTGTGAGCTCTGCAGCTCACATGCCTCGAACGGAAAATGCTACTTACCAGTATGCATCTGTTCTTGGCATGTAGAGCTGCAGATCCTCACACGTTTCCATACAATGATAGACATATAAATCATCAAGTAAGTATATAGGAGGGAAATTACAGTCCACATCTTATCTTGTATCGTAGGATTACAATCATAAAATAAAAACAACTGCGTCAAACGAATCCTAACTCTGCGCCTGGTCTCATACGTTCGAGTCTTGGTTACTCGCTTCTCTAATACATGTGTGTGGTATTGATATAAACTCTCCATCCTTATTGAAATGCTATGACTTCATTCATTAATTGAACGTCCACAGTGTTGTTCATCTCCAGGGGAATGTTTCTATATGTGGCCCACCGCCTCCATATTTTGGTGTGCTTCAGTGGGCATCCACGGGCTATGAATACAGGTCATTCTAACTCCATAGCATAATCCATGCCCCCCTTCCACGTCGATACATGAGGAGGGGTATCAGCCTTCCAATGTTTGGCAATATCCCGTTTTGCAAGGGTAAGACCCAAAAATAGTAAATGTCTTTTGTAGTGATTACCCCCAATTTCGTCTGTGCAATGTAAGAACGTGAGTTTGGGTGACCGGGGAATGTCCGATGCTAATACTGCAGATAGACTTTGAAGCACCCCCCGCCAAAAATGATTGAGAGTGGGACACGTCCAAATTATGTGTAGGAAGGTGCCGTCCTCAGTGTGACAGCGGAGGCACTGAGGGTAGGCAATCAGCCCCGCCCGCCATAATCTGTTTCGAGTGTAGTACACCCTATGCAAGTAATTAAGTTGAATATAGCGGAGGCGGGTGGAGATTGCAGCCCCACGTGGTGATTGAAGAGCCTCGGACCAGTCGTCGTCGACTATAGGTCCTATATCCCATGAGGCCCATAGGGTAGCAAGGGTTGTGGGACTGTCCGTCACTAGGGTTTGATAAATTTTGGAGATTTAGCGGTCCCCCAGGTCCCCTATAAGGAGCTTGCACTCTAGTGGACTCGGGTAGGGCGGTTAGATCCTTAATGTAAGATTGCAAGGCATGCCGTAATTGTAAGTATTTGTAGAATTGGGAGTGGGGCATGGAGAACTCCCCCTGGAGATCCTGAAAGGACTTCAAGATGTGGCCCCTCAAAACATCCCCTAGGGTTGAGACTCCGATGCGATCTCAGCCGCCGAACCCCTGAAGGTCCGCTACCTGAGGGAGTAGGTGATTTTGCCACAGCGGGGTCTCACGTGTAAGGCGCCCCCACCAACCCATAAGGCGCAGCATCTGTCGCCAGGACATCATCACAACCTGTGTTGTGGTGGGGAGGCCCTTGGGGGCCGATCTGCTGTACAGGTGTGGGTTTAGGGATGGTTCTCCCATAATCCACCGTTCGATCTTATATGCGGGTTCATCCCTAGGCTCATACCACCATTCGTTCAGGACCTGCAGTTGTGCTGCTGCATAGTAGGAATGTATGTCCGCAGTGGCGATGCCGCCGCAGTAAGTAGATTGCATACGTGTGTGCAGGGTGACCCTAGCCGTGCTACCCCCCACATGAATTGACCCAAGGCTGAGTTCATTTGCCGAATCCAGGTCATGGGAATCGGATAAGGGTGAGATTGTAGTTGATATAGTATATTCGGCAATGAGACCATCTTGAAGCTGGCCGACCTTCCATAGAGTGAGCCCCATGTTTTCATCTCCGCTTTGACTTTGGCTGTAGTTACTTCCAGATTTTCCCCCCAGGAGAGTGTTTGACTATCTGATACAAAGATGCCCAAGTAGGTAAAGCCTTGTGTTACAATCGTCAGACCATCGGCCCATCGCCCGCTCTCAAGCGACCCTCTGAGTGACCATATTTGAGACTTAGTAGGGTTCATGTATAGGCCAGACATCTCAACAAAGATGCGCACGACCTGGAGTATTCGGGGCCCTGTCCGGTGGGGATCGGTCAAGAAGAATAGGATGTCGTCTGCGTATAATGCTGTACAGTCCGATATGCCCGAAGTCCACTCGAACCCACAATAGAGTGCGTTGCGTCTTACACAGGCTGCTAGCGGCTCGTTGGCCAGGGCAAATAGCAGGGGCGAAAGGGGGCACCCCTGACGGGTGCCACAGTGAATAGGAAAGTGGGGCGATGTAGGTCTGGCCACTCGCACGGATGCCGTAAGGTCTGTGTATAATGGTCTGATCAATGTAATGAGGTAGGGACCTATGTTTAAGTGCCTCAATAAGATGAACATATAAGTCCAACTCACGGAGTCAAATGCCTTATCCATGCCAATCTCAATTTTTAATCACAACAAACATCTCCATAGAAGGTTGGGGAGGAGGGCACTTCTACAGGATTTGGTACTAATGACAAATGGACAAAACAGGATAGACAACTCCATAGAAACATGTCGGGACTGAGAGCCATAATACTGGTTTCTTCCTACCCAGAATCAGAAGGATTCACATTCAGACATACTGACAATACAACATACATATTCTATCATAATAAGCAAGGAGAAACAAGATCTTGCCTTCTAACAGAGGAAGCTCAGAAGTTGTGGGACCGGACCATTCATTATCAAATCTCACTGATGGCAGAACAAATACAGGGGTTAAACAACTAATGGATTGTTGCTCTGACCAGAGCATCAGGAGAGTGTCATGAGGGACACCGGAATCAAGAGCATTTGAACAGAAGCTCCCACTTACCAAAACTAACTGGATTCTAATTCAGCTACTGACGTACTGGGCCACCTTTTTCACTAGGATACCCTCAGCTGAAGGCGGGTAATAGATCTTGTCCGGGTTCTCTGGCCCCTGAGTTATCCTTTGAGGGGTTACCATCTAACTTCGGTTGCTTGGGACCAACCGCTGGTCTCCAGGATCTATAAGGGTGTGGCTCTTCACCAAAATCATCATCCAGGTCATGATTTTCAGAATCTGCTGCATCATCAAGGTCTGCTACTGGAGCTGGATCCTCCTCTCCGGGGATATGGTCCGGGTCGAACTCATCCCTGGTGTCATTTAAGGAGGTTTTTTATTTTTTATTAAATAACACCAGGAGAGCGAGGAAATCAGAAAGGCTAGTTCATTTCCCCTATATAAATCATGTTTATCAAGAAGAACTGGCTCGTAACAAAAACATATAACCCTTTGATTAGTTTGTGTTTGGAAAACCGATTGTTTTTTTTTTAAAAGAACCCTCACCCACCAACCCTATTGGTGGCATGCTTCATCATCGAGTTCCCACCCAAGGCGCTGAGTGCACCCTGGGTGTGCTGCGACGCCTGAATTACAGCAGAGCTGTTTTTTTTGTGTTTAGTGTGGTGCAGTGATCTGTGAGTTTAAAACTGTCTTTAGGGTCCCCCTCAGTGAAGCGAGTTAATTTATTAATGGGGCCCTATGGCAGGGTTAAAAATAGATAGGGCGGATACGTCTAGAGTTTAGTTTTCACTCATGTATCCTGTATAAAGGTCTACATGTTTCAGCCAGTCGTTACCATATGCTGGCTTTCGTCAGGACCGGGAAACGTGAAACCAGACTGGGAGAGTGCCCACAGTCTGGAGTGAGTAAAGTGCGCACACGCTAAGGTGCGTGGAATGAGAGAAAACCTATTCGTTTTCTCCTAGATGTTAAGGACGAAGCCGTTTTGTTAGGACTTTGGTATCTGTGAAAATAAAAACACAAACAGTAATCAAAAGACACACATGAAACATAAAACACCTGTATATGAGACAAGCATGCACTCATGTGTGCATCACACAGCGTCCGACTTGATCTAACTAGATCACTATAGTGGGGGCAAATTTGGTCACCCATGCGTGCATCGCGTTTTCTATGAAATGAGTATTGTAGACAAGATGTAGCTGCTTAAAGGTCCAGCAGGATTATTACGTTGTATATTAACCATCCCACTATATTTAAAACACGAAATCCAGCCGTTTGCCTAGGAACTATTTTTTAGCAGGTTCCTTTTAAGATATTCCTTTGTTAGGCATTTTTCTCCAATGGGGATTTCCTTGTTTGTCCTTTTCAAGGCAAGGGTGTGTGACTTAAGATTCTAACAGTCTACTCCTGTGCACAAAGTCTACATTGGTTTGCTCTTGCGTCCTCATGTATGGCTACTCGCCACCTTGCCCTCCATTGTTTGTATGGTCGTGTCTGCACCCACAGCCCTTAGTTCGGCTCGTCCTCCATTAGAATATCATACGGAGGCTATTATTACCGCATTCCTGTATCTCGAGATATGTACTCAAACTATAGAGAAAAATGTCCTACAAATAAAAACATTAACTGTATCCCTTTGGAATACATGAATAGCGCGATTCGAGGGGGGTGTTTCAATTGTGGCAGAGTGCATGCTATTAAGAAAAAAAGGCGAATCACAGAATGGAAAAATGACAAAAGTCTATTTGTTAAAAAAAAGTCAAATAAGATTGAAAAAACTGATTTGCAGAGTATGGGGTTTTACAGACAGACCTGTGAATTAAAATTGCCCAGATAACATTGATTAAGAAAGTCTGACATCAATGATGTTGAGCACATTGTTTTGCACCTCAATATGTTCACATTTAAATGGCATTGAAAGAGCACTAAACTATGATCATAATATTAATGCTGTGCTTATACAACTGATGCATTTATGAAATGCTTGGGTACCACACTGGTTCAGTGCCCGCATATCAAATATTCGCTCCTAAGGAAGTAAAATAATCACTCAGTTTGATTGATATCAATCCACAGACTCTGAACTGTAACTGTTCAATAAACGCAGTAATACAACCGTTGTACGAAAGAAGATGAACATATCGACAAAGCCAAACCCCCCCTCTCTCAGTACTGCTTCTTATAGCTCTTTTTTAAGGGGTCACATAAGGTCTAGCGACAGCTCTGCTGTAAAGCCAGACCTATAAATCCAGGATATTATAGATAACTAATGAAGATAGAGTAAAGTGAAATGCACTAGATTTCAGCCTGTTTTTAAGGATTGACACTTTGCTAAACATGGAATGCAAAAGGAGTCAAGGAATAATTATATGTAACAACCTGTGAACTGAAATGTACAAGAGCGAATATGCAAAAAAAAGCGAAGTAGATCATCATAAGCTTTGAAAGCCTAAAAAAAGTAAATGTTTAAGAATGTGGAAATCCTGAAGTTGGGAATAATCCAGAGTCGACTTCAAAAGTTAGACTTGTAAAGATTACTGACTGGTTTCTGTACTGCTTCTGCTCACCTGCATTGAAATTTTGTTTGAGTAAGTAAATATGAAGAGAGAGTAAACGTGTCTATTTTGTGATTGTAACTAGTGGCAAATCACCAAGTTTTTTCGGTTTTTTTGGGCCAGTTTTATAAGGCGTGAACTAGACCCGAAGGTATTAGAGTGCTTTACATGAGCACCAGTTGCGTTACAGACGGACACATTCATTTTCTTTTTTTTTTTAGGTCAAGCCTGGGCAGTGCAGGCTCTGCGAGGCATGCTGCATTCAAGTAGACTTGAAGCTCCACCCATATTTTTCAGTGGCTTATTGTGGTCATTGTCCTTTGTAAATGCTGGCTTCTGATTAGCTAATAGGCTTGTTAGTCCCTCCTTGGTACCGCCTTGTCTTCATTTGTAACCTCCCATGAGGACTGGCCCTATCTGAAAGAGACTAGTAGTTATAGATTCCTCACCTTAGAATTACCCCCAGGCATCAGACTGGATCTGGAGAATTTATTCTTCAGCAGTACCCCTGTGAGTCGGTCGTAGGCGTCTGTCGACTCCGCGTTCTGCTTCGTGGTCACAGGGATGACATCGCGGTGCCTACATACACGCCACCCCTGCACACTGACGTCCGTTCTTTCTTCTCCCGCGCCAGCCTAGCGCAGATCCGGAGAGAGCTTGCCCCTTAGTCACTTTTTGACTAAACCTTTTTCAACTTTTGTCAACTTCTTATTTCGGGAGCGGTCCCGAAAGCTTTTAGAGGCCCGGCAGTCGGCTCAGCATTGCTCCCGGTCTCGCAGCAACCACACCTCGTTCAAGTCTCTGCACTCCTCGGGTAAGTCGAAGCACAAGAAAAAGGCGAAGAAGAACCGTCGCTCTTCACCTTCTCCCCATCGGTCGGCTGACGCGACGCAGGACCCGGAGCGTTGTCGCTCTAAGGCTTCGTCTCCGGTGCCTGACTCAGAGACTACTCCGCGCCTCCCCCCGTTTCCAGGAGCCAGAGCGTCCCCTGCCCAGCTTCGTACGTTCTTTGCAGCCCTCCATCGAATCTTTGGGCAGCCATACTCCGCTGGCGCTCCTACGGGCCCCGCAGGCCCATGGATCCAGGCCTGGGTGACCTCACTCGACCTTCCCTGGCGACAACGCCCCCAGCGTCGGCCGTGCACCCGGCCGACGCCATCCTCATCCCTGAGATGGAGCCGGAGCGACGTCGGTCGACGTCGAATCTGACGCAGGAGGGTACATTTGTTCCCTTGTTCATCCCAGGTGTTCCCTATCGCCCTGAAGGTGGTGATGAGGACTGGGAGGGGTCGCTTGACCCTTTGGCAGACCAGCTGGAAGAACCGGACTGGAGAGAGGAATTAAGTGACGCCAGTGTTCTGGACACATGACCAGACCTTGGCATGCTTTCTCCCTCTACCGTGGCTACGGAGGAGGGAGCGTCCTACCCTGTGGTGGTGCGTAGGGCAGCTGAGGCCTTGGGCCTGGAGCTCCCTACAGTGGCAGTCAGGACTAATCTCCTGACGGATGTGCTTCAACCTGCGGCAACTTCCTCTGAACCCCTCTTGCCCTTCAGTGAAACCCTCACAGACGTCCTTCTGGGCGCTTGGTCCAAGCCCAGCACAGGGGCTCCTGTGGTACGGATGATTGCCCGGCCTATCCCATTTTCCTCACCCAACACCCTTCCCCGAGAACTTGGTGGTCCAAGCTTCATCTTCCAAGGGCGCATTCTCTTCTGCTCCTCCAGACAGGAAATCCAAGAAGCTGGATTATCTTGGGAAGCGAATGATCTCTTCCTCCAGCTTGGCACTGTGGTCCGTGAATACCGCGTGCCTCTTGGGCCGATACTCCCATACATTCTGGGATACGGTTGCTCAAGTGCTGCCTCAGTGCCCAGAGGAGGCCTGGGCTGTCCTCTCCCAAGCCGTGGCAGATGGGAGGACGCAGCAAAATTCACTATTCACTGTGGACTGGATACCACCGACTCACTGGGCAGAATGATTGCCAAGTCGCTAGCCCTTCAGTGCTACGGCTGGTTGAGGATGTCTGTTTTTTCGGGGGATGTTCAAGCAACCTTGCTGGACATGCCCTTCGATGGCTGTCGCCTCTTTGGTGACAAGGTAGACTCGGCGCTGGAGCGCTTTAAGTATTCTCGAGCTATGGCCAGATCCTTAGGCCTTGCAGCGTCCACCACGTCTGCTTTTCGCCCCTTTCGTGGCTATGGAAGGGGCACCCCACCACGTCCGGCCCAGTCTAGCCACCGGTCCACACAAGCTGCCCAGCCTCTGCATGGCCGTGGACGTTGGACCCAGCAACGCGGGTCTGGGAACCAGCTGGCGGGCCAGTCTACCCTTTTCCCCCCTGCAGCAGCCTCCAAACCGTCCTAGTCTGACCTTTCAGGTCCATCAGCAGCCAGTGGGTGGCAGGATTCGCCATTACCTCCCCCACTGGCAATCCATCACGTCAGACAGGTGGGTTTTGCAGATAATCCGAAGGGGCTACTCCCTCCCCTTCGAGACTACCTTCCCCTCTATGCCACCATCTCTCAACTGCATATTGAAGTTTCAGCTCTCTTGGCCAAGGGAGCTATAGAAAGGGTCCCTGCGCCTGAAGTAGATCGTGGTTGCTATTTCTGCTACTTTCTGGTGCCCAATAAGGGCAAGGGCCTGCGTCCTATCCTAGACCTCAGGGCCCTCAACCGCTTCTTCTGGAAGGAGAAGTTCAAAATGCTCACGTTGGCTCAGGTCCTGTCTGCCCTCGACCCTGGAGACTGGACCCTTGGACTTGCAGGACAGCTATTTCCATATCCCAGTCCTGCCAGGCCACAGACGCTACCTGAGGTACACAGTAGGCCACGAGCATTTTCAGTTCACCGTGCTCCCCTTTGGCATTACCAGTGCCCCTCGGGTGTTCACCAAGGTGATGGCGGTGGTCGCAGCTCACCTGCGCAGATTGGGGGTTCCAGACTTTCCCTATCTCGACGACTGGCTGTTGAAGGCGGGCTCACCCCAGGCTGTCATCTTCCACCTCCAGACTACGGCGGACCTCCTGCATTCACTGGGGTCCACTTACAACGTGCCGAAGTCACACCTGATTCCCTCTGTCGCTCCTTTTTATCGGGGCTGTTCTGGACACCGTGCGGTTTCGGGCCTATCCTCCCAAACAACGAGTCTGGGATATTCGGGCTATGATACCGATGTTTCAGCCTCTATGCCGGATTTCGGTGAGAATGACACTGAGGCTGCTGGGGCTCTTGGCCTCCTGCATCCTGTTGGTGGATCATACCAGATTGCATATGCGAGCTCTGCAGTGGGACCTGAAGTTCCAGTGGGCGCAGCTTCAGGGGAGTCTTTCCAACTACGTCCAGATTTCGGAGGGAACTGTGCAACAATTGCAGTGGTGGCTAACGTACCAGGATTGGGTCAGAGGCAGATCCCTCTCCCTTCCCCAACCAGATCTCACGGTGGTGACCGATGCATCACTTCTGGGATGGGGCGGCCACCTGGGAGAGGCGGAGATCAGAGGAGTCTGGTCTCTGGCGGAGTCCGGGCTCCATATCAACCTGTTGGAGCTTCGGGCGATTTGCCTGGCACTGAAGGCATTCCTTCCTTCCCTCAAGGGGAAGGCAGTGCAGATGTTCACGAACAACACCACCGCCATGTGGTACTGCAACAAACAGGGCGGGGTGGGGTCGTAGACCCTCTGTCAAGAGGCTCTTCACATTTGGAAATGGCTGGAACGTCAGGGCATAACCCTGGTGGTTCAACACCTGGCAGGTTCCCTGAACGCCAGGGCGGACAAACTCAACCGTCGGTGCCTGCTGGATCAGAAATGGCATTTTCACTCAGAGGTGGTCCAAGATCTCTTTAGCAGTGGGAAGAGCCTTGGTTAGATCTGTTCACCACTGAAGAGAACGCGCAATGTCAGCAGTTCTGCGCGTTGGAATTTCCAAGGCGACACTCGCTCTGTGTCGCTTTTCGTCGGAGTGGAACTGCGGCCTCCTGTACGCCTTTCCACATGTACCACTTCTGCCCGAGTGCTGAAGAAGATCAAGCGCGACCGGGCCCAAGTCATTCTTGTGGCACCGGACTGGGCATGAAGTCTGGTACCCCGAGCTACAGAGCATGGCCATCGATCCTCCGATCAGACTGCCCCTTCGGGAGGATCTTCTGTCTCAGCAGCAGGGGACGGTCCTTCACCCGAACCTGTCCAGCCTCCACCTCCTTGCGTGGAGATTGAGCGGCAACAGTTGACAGCTTTTGACCTTCCGCCCGAAGTCTGTAACGTCATCTTGGCAGCCAGGCGTCCCTCCACTAAGACGGTATACGCCGGTCAATGGAACAAGTTTGTGGCATGGTGCACAGCAAAGGCTGTGGATCCACTCTCTGCTCCTCTTTCCGAGGTTCTTTTGTTCTTTCTTTCTTTGGCCCAGCAGGGCCCTGCTCTCTGGGCACTCTTAAAGGCTATCTGGCAGCCAACTCTGCTTTTCTTGGCTACCAGACCAGCCCTCTTTGTTCAAGTCCGCTATTGTAAGTAGCTTCTTTAAAGGCATTATTCACCTCTTTCCTCCATCTCCTTTCATAATGCCTCAGTGGGACTTGAACCTTGTCTTGACTGATCTTATGTGCGCTCCCTTCGAGCCTCTTCACAACTGTCCTCTCAGGCTTCTCACTCTGAAGGCTGCTTTTCTTGTTGCCATCACCTCTGCTCGCAGAGTGAGTGAGCTTCAGGCTCTTTCTTCTAAGCCCCCTGTCTTCTTGGTGCATCCGGACAAAGTGGTGCTTCGAACGAGACCCTCGTTCCTACCTAAAGTTGTCACTCCTTTTCACATCGGACAGACTATCACTCTGCCCAAATTTTTCCCGCCTCCGCACCCTTCCAAGGAGCAGGAGAGACTCCACCGTCTGGACCCGAAACGTGCACTGTCTTTCTATTTTGACCGCACAAAGGATTTGCGGGTGGACGATCAACTCTTCGTTGTCTATGTGGGTGCCAAGAAAGGTCGGGCTGTGCAAAAGCGTACCATCTCTCGATGGGTCATCCTTTGTATAAAGATCTGTTATGCTTTAGCTAAAAAGGAACCTCCAGTGGGGCTGCAAGCTCATTCCACTAGAGCTACGGCAGCAACCACTGCTTTGTCACGTGGAGTCCCAATGATTGACTTCTGCCAGGCAGCCACGTGGGCTTCTATGCACACGTTCACCAGATATTACTGCCTGGATAGTCAAGTCCGGAGAAATGGCTACTTTGCCCGTTCTGCCCTCCAGGACTTTCTGGTGTGAACTTGGTTCGCAGTCCCTCCTCCAGGGTTGGTATTGCTGGAGTATCTATTCTAAGGTAAGGAATCTATAACGAATAGTCTTTTTCAGATGAACAAGTTACTTACCTTCGGTAACGATGTATCTGTAAGAGACATATATTAGTTATAGATTCCTTACCGCCCCACCCATCTTCCACGCTCTGCGAACTGATTTCTAGGAATAGGGACTCCCTTGCAGGGCCCTAGTGGGGCGCACCAGTGGTCAGTGTCTTACATGGCTCTGCGCTTCTGGCATGGAAAGTAGTGTCAGAACTGACGTCAGCGTGAAGGGCGGCGTCTAAGTAGGCACTGCGACGTCATCCCGGCGACCACGACGCCGACGACGGACGTGGGGTCGACCAATGCCACCTACCGACGCGCAGGGGTACTGCTGGAGAAAAAATTCTCCAGGTCCAGTCTGAAGCATGGGGGTAATTTTAAGGTAAGGCATCTATAACTAATATATGTCTCTTACAGATACATCGTTACCGAAGTTAAGTAACTTGTTCTTTGCTTCTGTTGTTACACGGTATGTTTTATTTAGTCTGTAAACACTATTTTCTTTAATGAGTTTTTCCTACTGCTGGCATGGCATGCTTTCCTGCAGCATTCAGCCCGCCATGCACACTTTCACTTTCTAAGCAGCCAGAACAATGGCGGCCGCTTCTTTGAAATGAAATAAATCTCGCATTTACAAGAGTTTGAGCTATTGGCATTGTAAATGACAATGCCTTTTCTTTATATGTTAATTATCAAAACAAATAAATAAAAGGCATTGTCATTTACAATGCCAATAGCTTAAACTCTCGCAAATGCGAGACCTATTGCATTGCAAATGCTTGTTTTGTTAGGCACTGGAAGTTTAAGTGATTTGCCCAGAATCACAGGATGTTGAGCGTCCCTGCCGAGACTGGAACCTGGTTCCCCAGCTTCGAGTTCGACCGCCCTAGCTGTTGGGCCACATCTTCTCCCCTTCATTTACGTTAGTAATGAAATGTAGTGCATAGGAGTGTTCTTGATTCCTGTCTCTGTTTACACGTTAGATTAAATATATCACTTGAACGTTGAGACGGGTATACTACCAAAAATAAATCTGCTAGATTAATTCCATGTACAGTTTAGTTATGCACTTGATGCTTGTCTGTTTTTTCAGTTTTTTTTAAATATGAGCTTTATCTCTGAATCAGTGTGTGGCTGGGCACAGTCTCTCCGCTCTGTTCAACTGTTCAGCCCCTCTCCTCTTGCAGCCAGTTTCTTCTGCTTCTCTTCCTAACGTTGCACTTCTCCTCCTCAACTCTCCTGTATTTCTCTCTGCTTGACCTGTCTGCATTCAGAATTAATGCAGGAATGTTCACCTTTCTAAATTTGTGTTATTGAGATAATTTGGGAACACAAACTGTATTTTATGGCGATGTATGTGTATTTAATAAAACTGTGTTTTTAAATTATGTATAAACGTTTTCTTAAACAAAAAGTTATAATTTTAAATCCATTATTTGCTTTACAAACGAAGTAATGTTCAGCCTTTAACTACTTGATATGTCCGTTTTAACACTAGCAATGTATAGCCTGACAGGCAATTTGAGAGATTAGTGCTTGATTTTGAAGTCTTTCTTTCAGAGTATAATCTTTTGTATACTTACAAATCAAGCTCAAGGTCTCACTTCATTTTTGTTTTTAATCAACTTTCCCTTTGCCTTTCAGTTTGGAAACACATGCTACTGCAACTCAGTTCTCCAAGCACTTTATTTTTGTCGTCCATTTCGAGAAAAGGTTCTAGCGTACAAAAGTCAACCGAGAAAGAAAGAAAATCTTCTCACGTGTTTAGCAGATCTATTCCACAGCATAGCAACGCAGAAGAAAAAAGTTGGAGTCATACCTCCCAAGAAGTTCATAACAAGATTACGAAAAGAAAATGGTATTTATATTATACCTACTCCCTATTGTTCTTTTCCCCTCATTTGTAACGACTTAAAAAGGGCTGAATTGATCAGTTATTGATTACTAAATACTTTCATATTTCAGGTGAGTCTTGTACCATATTATGTACTACCTTTCGGTTTGTTTTACAAGTGTCCTATCCCCACTTGGCACGTTGGTAGTGAGAAGTGTGGGAAAACCGTGTCTTACCACCAAGAGCCCAGTCATCCAAGTTGGCGTTTTTAAAAATCTTCAGATATGGTTTTGGCTCTTTACAAACAATACATTAGGAATGCAATATTTAAATTAATGCTTAGTTAATTCAGTGGTTTTTTTTTCCTGATAGGTGACACGCCTGTTCCTAGCAGAAGTAAGCCTAACTTAGTCTTGGCCCTTTGGGATTCAGTGATTCGACTGCCGTGGTCAGTGCTGCAGCTGCACATACCTTTCATAGTATAGGTTTATTTCATAAAAAAAAACTGCTCAGTCATCCCATAGTTTATACCGATTAAATTGATAGAACTTCCTTATCTATATCATGTATAAACACCGACCCACTTGACTGCCTTCATCCCATGAGAAACAGTAGCCTCTTATGAATTTAAGAGTCGCTAATGACTGGTATTTAAAATTTAAAAACAGACATCTCAAGTCTGGCTTCATCATAAAATACATCTGATGTCAGCTTCTGTAGGAAATTGGGTTATTGGTTGAGGGAGGTGAAACCCTACTCAAGCAGCAACCACAGTCTCTGGCAGGGTGAAACACAAACAAACCCCAAATTAACCTGTGCTTAATCCTGTGGTAGCTTGGCACAAATCAGTCAGGCTTGATTTGAGGGCAATGCGTAAAGTGTTTATGCAGCACTTCAAACGGTGATAAAATGAAAACACAAAGGTAATCGCAAAGCAATTTAGAAAATTAGAGTAACATTTAATAAACTGAGTCCAAAACGACATAAATCCAATCAGCAATAAAAAGATGTTTAAAACAAAAAAAAAAGAAAAATATCCAGTCAGCAGAACCGGAGATATGCACTTCAGGACTAAGGTTGTCTCGCTGAAAAAGTGGTTGCGGAGCATTGCAAGATCCCGTGTCGAGGATGCGTTGTGCAGCGGCAGTTTCAGGGAAGCTGCGAGGCGAAGTCCTGCGTCGTTGTTGAGGATGCCGTTGACGAGGGGCATTCGATACGAAGTCCTGTGTCGCGGCCCTCGCATCGGTGGATCTGAGGAGTTGCGGGCTGTGATGCGAGGTCCTGCATCTGGAATGCGTTGCTCAGCGGCAGTTCCGCAGCGGACCTGTGCGGCTGTGCATTCTGCGGCTGTGGTTCCATCCACAGCTGAGCTGGCAGCGCACCATCAGGCCCACTTACACGGGTCCAGGACTGGGGTGGAACCACTTGGGGGGGCAAGACTCTCAGCAGTCAGAGTCCAGGTTCTGGGTTTAAGGTGGTCGGAGCCTTTTCTGTCCCTGAGGTTATGATCAGGAGGCCAGCCAACTAGCCAGTTGAGTCACTCTGGCGGTCCTGGGTTCAAGATGCAGGTCCAGACCTTTTCACTCAGGCAGCAGAGTAGTAGTCCTTCTTGCAGAGCTGCACAGCTTCCTTCTGAGTTTTCCACAGATAGAGGTGTACTGAAGAGTTGGGTCTGAGAGTCCAATATTTATACCCGATGCCAGCTTTTAAGTACAAGAAGGTTCTGGAAGTTTTCACTTTCAGAGGTGCTTGGAATTTCTTGCCTCCCTGCCCTGGCCCCAGCTTGTCTGGGGACATAAAAGACTAGTGTCAAACCCTTTTATGAGTGTGCTCTGGCAGAGGCTTTGTGATGTGCAAGTCTGGTAGGTGACAGCTTCTCCCCCCTAGAAGGTCAGAGGTGGTCCATCCTGCCAACACCAATTCTCTCTTAGTCTCACTGCCTGGAGGCAATGCACAAAGTCCAACTGCCAGCTACACCTAGTCATGTGACCCAAGATACAGGCTGGAGGTACCAAATGGTTAGGAAAAAAAATGCCAACTTTCGAAAAGTGCCATTTTGAGAATTGTGACTTAAAATCAGACTTGCCCATTAAAGAAGGTTTTAAATTATAATTCTTTACCCACCAAACTCAACATTCCTATTTGCTCCCAATTGGAAGTTAGTGCTTAATAAACGTAATAAGGCAACCCAATGCTATCCTATGGGAGAGGTAGCCCTTGCAGTTGTGAAAAATGCATTTAGGAGTTTTTCAGTACCATGACACACAAATGTTAAATGTACATGTCCAACTTTTTAACTGCACTGCATTCTGCCCTAAAGCTGTTTAGGGTCTACCAGAGGGGTGACGTTTATGTACTAAAAAGAAAGGTTTAGGACTGGCAAAAGGTTTGTTTTGCCAGGTTGAAATGGCAGTTTAAAACTGCCCACGCAGGCTGCAATGGCAAGTCTGAGACAGGTTAAAAAGGCTACTTAAGTGGGTGTCAGAATGTGTGCTGCAGGCCCACTAGTAGCATTTCATTTACAGACCAGGAGTACCACTTTACTAGGGACGTACAAGTAAATTAAGTGTGTTAATTGGGTACAAGCCAATTTCACCATCTTTAAATGAGAGAGCTCAAGCACTTTAGCACTGGTTAGCAGTGGTAAAGTGTGCAGCGTCCTAAAAGCCAAAAAAAGGATTCAGAAAACAGGAGAGTGAAGACAACAAGTTTGGAGGGGACCCTGCAGAAAGGGCCAAGTCTTAACAGTTTCCAATCACAGAGAAAGGTCGAGCGCTAAAGCCATTCTTGGTCTGGTAATTTACAAATATTTACACACTTCTCATCTTTATGAGCAGTTTGATGTACTCATGAAAATATCAAAATCATTTCATTTCACACCTTTACTTCCTGTGATTTTTCTTTAAATGTTTTTCTGATGACACTGTATAAAGTTTGTGTGTGGAAATGCCTCTTTTTGCATGATCACCCCCAAAGTCTTGGACTGATGCTACTGTCTTTTTCTTCTCTGAGAGTACACTGAGGCCTGCTAACCAGACCTCAGTGCCAGTGTTCTGACTTTACTATGTATGATTGATTGGCTTACATTCATTTGGTATAACTATACTTGCTTATAAGTCCCTTGTATACGGGCCCAGTGGTACCCAGGACCTGTTAGTTAAAATGTCCCACCAAGGCAGCCGCAACTGTTGTCACCCTGGATGTGACAACGCGAAAACATGTCTTCCATCCTGCCCTGGCAGAATGACCGGGCAGTTTTAAACGGTTTAATCAACTTTGCCATTTAAACTAATGGCAAAGCCCAACCCTCCCTCTATAATCTATATATGTCACCCCTACAGCGGGCCTATTGAATCCTAAGGCAGTGTGCATTATATCAGAGAGTAGTACTTGAATTTTTGTGTCTTAACGGTAGAAATCCCAATTTGTCTTTTTCACTGCTGAAACTTTTGTAGCTCCATTGGTGAGTACAGGGTTATACGCTGACAACTAATCTCTTCTAACCTCTGAATGGGACTACTGAAGTTGATACTTAAAGGTATCTTAAAGATTGGTGCATTAAACCAAACTTGATGCCCCAGTCGAATTTAATATAACTTTTTAAGAGGTGCAACATTTAGAAAGTTGCCACTGTGTTGTCCAAGTCTTCTGGTGGCCACTCGCAGATGTTGGCCACAAGGTAGCCTTCTGCCTTTCTGGGGAGAAATGCGAACGACACTCAGGAGTAAGAACAATAGAGGCCTGCTGTTGGAAGAGGTGTCACCTATCCCTTGCAGGATGCCATACAGGGTGTGAGCCTAAAAGCTGAGCTTCTAAGTAAGGGAAGCCGCTTTCGAAGGGCAAATGGTGAACACATACGAGAGGGGCTGCTCTAGTGTTGAGGTAGACGCTTTGTCGTTGGGCATAGTGAGCGGAGACCTGTTACCAAGCAATTTTTTTCCATTGGTGTGTAGCCCTCCTGTAACCACACCTCTATGGTGGGCCACCAAGCTCCACATACCCAGAGAGGGGTTTTGCCATGTTGGGAGTGGGCAGAATAGTGCACTCTGGGATAGCTAGATGTCACATATTGCAGGAAGTCGACACCAGGCGAGGAGGGCACTTTCTGGGCATAAATATGGCACCCCTGACACCCAGACCTCAAATCACATCTCAACTGGAGAATTGACCGAAGGAGGACTGGCCTTCTGGTCCCTGGACCTGGCAAAGAGAGGCTGCTCCAAAGACTGGACTGCTCCTGTTGATCCTTGGGCTAGCAAAGAGAGGACTGTGCCTGTGGTGCCTGGATCATGGAAAAGTCGCTCCCAAGCCCCAGACTGAAGAAGTGAACTCCAAAAGTCAGGTGGTTGACTTCCTATTACAGCACCTGGGCCACTAAAGCTGAAGAAGGCTGTTTTGGCCATTCAGTAGCCACAATCGCCTGATCGCCACTGACCGCCGACGTGCATCCCGAACGACCAAGTTCCGATGCTCCAAAGTTGCATCCGAATCTGCTGGACCTGGGAGAGTCGTCGGAGAGCAGTTTGGTTGCCCAACAAAAACACCAACCTTCACCAAAGTGAACCGTTGGTTCCGCTGTGACCGAAGACCAGTAGTCCAGTGACAATTGGATTTTTGTGGGACTAAAGAGGACTTCGATGTACATCGACCCCTGGGGCTAGTTGCCCCACCTGGACAGTGAGCAGCCCCAGCAAGACCCCCATTGACTGCATCGGATCCTCCGCATCTGCTTTGGTGCCAAGGTAACTGTCCTACTACTCCTCATTAGCCCCCAGCCCAACCTTCCCCATGTCAGATTTGGTCGCCCTAAAGTGGCCTGGAGGTGCCAAACACAACTCTTTAAAAGTTTTACAAAATTTCCAAACTTTGTGGTTACCAATGCTTGTTCACATTTTCAAATGAAAAGCTGAGAGTTAGATTTTACTTAAAAATCTGTATCTTCGGAACCCTTCAGTGGATTTTGTTTGTTTTGGTGTCTACAAATTCATAAAAATAAGACCTACTTTTATAAATTGATGTCGGATTTCTTTCTTGTTGTGTGACCTTCTTATTTTGTTGTTTTGGTACTTCTAAATGCTTTACACTTGTTCCTTTGTTTATGCCTAACTGCTCGAATCCACAACTACCCAGGGTTGAGCTAAGGTTAAACGAACGGGACTGACTGGACCTAAGTTGGTTTTTCGAGTGTATTCCATGGTGAGGTTGCACAACCACACCATATAATACACCATATTTTTATTACATTTCAATCTGTATTTGGTTTGAAATACCTCCAGCAAATTTGAAGGACTCTGACAAGGACAGGAAATTATAGGTACTCACAATGTCCTCTTTAATAATTGGTTTTAAATTCCATGTATACGTATCTCTGGCCCATTTAGCCACTTTGTGGTTCTCTAGAGGTGTAGCAATATCAAAGTTAATTAATGCATGCTCTGACCGCGATATGAGAATGACTTCAGGATTGATAGGGGTGGATTAGTATCGAACACAAGGTTCCGCAAATGACCTGTATTATGCATAGTACCACGTATATGCTGTTTAAAACCTAAAACATCTAATAAAACTTGAGCAGGAGAATGGTAAGAGTGTATCTGATCTGAGTTCCCTCTGTCAGATCTGATGGCACACGCCAAGACGAACCGATTTGAGTCAGATCGCGCTGAGCTCTCGGCTTCCGACTCCTGATTCTGGCTCCTCGTGGCTTCTCCTGAGGCACCTGAGAGCGAGTGCGGGGGCCATAGTCGGCTGCTGCGGAGAGCGTGCCCCCGGTGGCCCGTGGCTTGTGGGTGTGCCTGGTGAGCCCCACCGCGGCCGAAATTCCTGTTTCTGTCCCGCGGGAGGACTTGGAGAAGCCTGAGCAGTGACTCCACGGCAGGAGCAGGGGGATTATCCGACCGGAAGAGTGCATCTAGTCTACTGAATCCCTGGCAGTAAAAGCCCCGGGGGGGGGGGGTACTAGGTGCTGGTGGAGCATTGTGCGAGGAGGACCCAGGTGCCATAGCTTTGCCCAGTCACAGCTATTGTTTGTATCGATCTCCCTCGTGCACCCTGTGCTCTTGCGCTGTTCTGCTGCCTTGATCCCATCCTGCCTTTTGGTCTGTTTTGCTCCCCCCTGCCTCCCTGCCCTAAGGCCTTTTTATGACCATTGGAGGTTTCTCTTGGCCTGCAGCAGTAGAGTCACGCCATCTAGCTGAAACTGGGCTGCAACTAGCGCAACAGCAAAGTAGCAGCTACGTAACAGCAACACAACATGCTTGCTTTAACCCTAACCTACAACCAGCAGTAACCAGAAGCTGGTCATCAGGTCCAGCAGCCACACGAGCTGATTTAAATTCATCGGCACCAGACTGCGAGCAAAATGGTAGGGAAGACAACCTTAAGACCCAGAAGGACAAGGGCTCACACCACGGATATCACGGACACCAAGCATTGGAGAATTCAGAACAACACAGATCAAGAGCCACTTCTAGATCAACCGGCAGCCCTCAGTCTTCCAGCGTCCCTGGTTCCTCAGGCAGCTCTCAGAATCAACATGGTGGAAGAGTCCTTGCCTGCTTCTAAAATCCTGATCACAGACTTTTTTCAACGGTCAACAAATCCAGCACTGGCTCCTGGTATAGAGGTTAACACCCTAGATCCCTCAGAAGCTGCTGTCACTACATTAATTCAGTCAACATCAGACATCATACTAGACAGTACATTGAGCTCATTGAGCGCCACACAACCCCGACCCAAGGCGCATGAGCATAGCCCGGAGCTGACAGCTCTGCCGATGACGCCCCCATTCTTGCTGATTCATCATGAGAAGGCTCCAGCTCTTTCTGCAACTATAGCTGCCTCAGGCAGAAGTCAATCCCTGTCTCTCTCTAGTCTCTCAGGGCCCATGGCCCTCCTGGGATTTTCAGATCCATTTCACTCAGGCTCGGATCTGGGAGACCCAGAACACAGCGCAAACCCAGCTAAAACAGCTCAACTACTCCAGCCAACTCTTTACCCAGAAGACCCGGCTCAGATTCTGAACGGAAGCACTTTGTCTGGCCCTGACGATGGTCAGTTGAAGTCAGAGTGGTAGCACCTTCCAGATTTGCCTCCTGTAGGCTCAATAGAGGGTCAGAAGGGGCTTTGTGCCTTAACTCACTCCGTGGGCCTCAGCTCGTCAACTTTATCTTCATCTTTACCTGGACTTCCCTTATCTACATCAAGCTTCCTCGAGGAAACAACGCCTGACATACGGCCTGAAGCCTGAGACTAGGGTATCCCGAGTCCATGGGCATCATTTGTCAACAACTCTCCCACTTCAATCACACAATCTACGGACGAGTCGCCCTCCTTGCTGAGCATAACCTACGCCATGGCCTCTGCTCTATCCTACCATTGAAGCAAATTAGATGCTCAAGTAGACATCCTTGGCTCTCTAGTGACCCTGATCATGGGCATCGACAGTAAATTGGACACCCTAAACAGTTAGACCAAGCGTGCGCAAACCGGGGCTGAACTGGCTGACCTTTCTTTTTAGTCCAAGGGGTACCTGTCCATGCTCCCCTATTCTAAAGAAGCTGGCCACCCTGCCGCAAGCCATGGAAACCTTGCTGCAGGATCCTAAGTCACAGCTCTCCCCTCCCAATCTTCCAGCAAGAGACAACACCTTACAGTCCCCTCTTAGAGAAACGGATAAGTTGTAAGGCACCCCAAAATGCCTTTCTACAAACACAGGCTTAGCCCCTAGAA
The DNA here is from genome assembly GCA_963921515.1 of Calotriton arnoldi. Lineage (NCBI taxonomy): Eukaryota > Metazoa > Chordata > Amphibia > Caudata > Salamandridae > Calotriton > Calotriton arnoldi. Next base: position 209,508 of record CAWUFW010013389.1, on the reverse strand, counting down.
CAAGCGTTGTTCTACAACCTGGGAATGATACCTGCTCTTCTACTCTGGCGACACCTACACAACCGCTCCATTAGCCTACTGGCTCCCTTCTCCATCCCAGCACTGCACTGCCGGCAAGACTAAGCAAATGTTCCCGCAGATGACTAAGGAAACAAAGGAATAAAACTCACAGAGCATCCACCACAATATAGCAGGAACTGGTTTACCCTATTTTTACAAAGCTTAAATCTAATAAAACCTCTCTCTTCAGTACAGCCTCCAGAATTACTGCTAAATCTTCCATCCGCAGATCCTGTCTCGCTGGAACAACAAACACCTCAAGTTTCTCCAGAATCAGCAGCAAACGCCTGCACCAAGTGGCCCCCAAGGCCGGGCAACAGACGGTGTCAGGGACAAGACCCCTCAACTATTCAAGAATAGCCATTTCAAATATCTCTAAGGGTAGCACCACTCACCGACTGTCCAAGCAATTCAAATAGTTGGCCAAATAGGAGGCCTGAGGAAAAAACAACCCACAGCAAAGCGGATTCTCACTCAAGCCAGTGCTCCGACCCATTCAATAGAGCACATCACAACACTAATCAATCGCACCACTCGTTACTCTGATCTCGAAAACCAGTGGTCCTGTCAACAATGTGCCACGCCCCCCTCCCCCCTTGGCCCAATCAGCTGGTTTTCACTCCTAAATACTAATCAAGTGGGGCCTGCGATATCTTAAACAGGGGCAACATTATTTGAACCTTGACCTTCAACACATAAGATCAGTTGACATCCTGGCTATCGAATTCTTGGAACCAAGACGAAAGCATGAACCAGAATCCACTCGGACCACATTCCTTTCTTCCACATGGGTGGAAATGATCTTGGCAAGCTCTACAGTCTTTGACAGCTGGGGCATAAAAATCGAGAGAGCCAGGCCTAAAGGATATCCAGCAGTGCTTCTGCACCAGCATAATCTTTTGACTCAATCTTTACTAAAAAGTGCACAAGGAACTCGAGGCTCAAAAATAACTGCCATGCTTACCCGTACGATTTCTCAGGGGAAACCCCTGGCTGGAAAGAAAAAAACAACAAAAAGGCCTTGACTCCAGCAAGACTGAGATAAACCACTCTGACTGGGACTGGTTGTTAACTGCTCTACAAGCAAGAAGCACCCTGTGACATAGTAATCCAACTCAAGAAGGGCAGCACCAGTGCAGGGACAACCTCCGTCTAGGCTCTTGGAACATAGACCGGCTCAAGCAAAAACTTGAAAATGAAGAACACATTCCGTTTTGCAAGGACCTCGATCTCCTTATGCTACAAGAGACCTGGGCTCAATCAACCGTCCCGCTAACAGGCTTTATTGAGTTTCAGAAACCAGCTACTAAAGTCAACAGGTATGGTCGCCCAATGGGTGGCATTACCACCTATATCTCTACATCACTGCATCATACTGCAGAAGAGATCGCACTGAAATTACATTGGGCTCAAACAGTTCATCTCCGCATTTACCAACACACCGAAGTTTACTCGCTTTTGATCATTAACATCTACATCAATCCTTCTTAAATCTAGGAAGAAGGAGACCCTAAATAACCTGGTATTAAATCTAACTGACCTCAAACTAAAATTCCCATTTGCAAACATCTTGTTATCTGGCGATTTAAACTTCAACCTATTTGGGGGAACAACAGGCCATGAGGTTAAAAGCCTGGACATTGAGTACGACCTTCCTCATCAAAACTTATCTCCTGTCACTCGTCGGAACAAATTAGCAGAATTCTTTCTCCTACATAGACTTTAGCCTTAGTACTGTGGTACTCTGCAAATACATAGGAAACTTCTCCCTAGGATTACGCTTTGACAGCGATCGCAGTCTGTAGCACATCAACCTCTCCATTAGTCCTTTAAAAATGGAGGCAGCACCATCCACCAGCTCCGGGGGGAGGACGGAAAACCCAAAACACCTGAAATGGGATACCAAATCCGCCAGGAAGTTATGCCATGGATAAGAGCCCAATTTAATGTAGTCACCAGTGCAGCGGCAACATACTCCTAAATGCTGCATTTATCACTGCTTCATGCATACAAGGGGCTGGAAGAACTCGCCACAACAACGTCATGACCAGCATGCTGAGCTACAGACTAATCACACAGTGGTTTTCACATCACTGCCCTCATAGGGTTGGTTCAGCTACATCTTGAGTCTTTCTTGCACACTGCACTTTTTTGCATTTATACTGCTGCCCACAAACGTTTTATAATGACCAAACAGGCTGCTCGACTTTCTGTGGCTGGCCTTCGCCCCATGCTTTTTGAATATTTATTACCACTCTTTGCACTGATCTGCCCCAAAAAGTACTGTCTGGACCACATTAGGCTAGCCTTCGAACGAGAGATTGACGTTACCTGTTCCCGGTTAGCCGACTCTTGACCTGCTGCTTTACACTTAGGCCTGTGTTCTGAGCACTTTGCACACTGTTTGTAAAATCCTTGCGTAAAGGTTGGATTCATATTTTGCATTGTCTGCTGTTTTAACCACTTTTAACAGAGATTAGCTGAACCCTTCTGCCCACCTTTTCAGACCTGCTATGCATCGGGTCTGCATTCTGCATCTCATGCTTACTGCCCTAACCCTGTGCACAAAGGCACACTTTGCTATGTGCTCTGTTTGCTTTCTGTTTATTAGAAAACGAAGGCCTATCTGAATCTTCTCCGCCGGTACTTAGCGCTGTTTTTGCCAAATTGTTTTATTTTGTGTGTCGCATATTCTTATGCTTTTTACTGTTTGTAAAGGTTTAATTAACCATACAATAAAATTGACTATGACTCATAAAACTAAACTTCACAAGCTAAGGCATAACCTTTATCCATCCTGATACTAATATCACCCAGAGTAAACTCATTGCTTGGGGCTTGTAAATCTTGGCAGAATTTTTGACACACACCCACAAATGTATTCTAATATGTTATGGGTGATCGATAACTGCCGTTATACTGGAGAAATCAGCATCCATCGTGCATTTTGCAATGAAATATTCAGATGAAGAATATGGGTTTATAAGAATTTGAGTTCAGGTAAAACAGCTCAAGCAACTTATAGCAACACTGCTTCCCTTTTACCGTGGCAAGTTACAAAAATGGCTTTGATTTATGTTAGCAACATATATTTTAAAAGTACCTTATGGTTTTAGAACCATGTCTCAGTTTTAGCAAATTCATCTAAGCTTTTACCACAGAATAAATCAGCAATATGTTGTTAATTTTTGATATCTGAAGGAACATTTATTGGGGATACAGAGGAAGTGCATTCCTTCCGATGTACCACAATAGCTCTATTTGTCTACTAACTATTTACAAATGCAACAGGTGTTTCCGGCCTACCAGCACTGCATTTCTGTCAGAATCGTAGTCTCACCTCTTGCCCTACCTCAAACAGCCTCTAACAGCAAGCCCGAAGAAAGAGTCTCTATCAGATGACTCTCGCCTCATAGTTGACTCAGCTAGTTTTTGGAGTGAGCCAGGAGGCCACAGCCAACTCTTCGTACTGTAGAGTCTAGTGTGTCTGCCCAAGAATTTTCTCCTGCGACTACTTGCAATTCTGGAGACGTTTAGTACATGGAACTGTATAATATTTACTGGAACAACTCCATGAGATTGCAGTTATTGATGTTCAAGCACTAAGGTAAGTGGTATTCAGATTCAGGAAATTGTCCAACATCCAGCATTTTAGTTTTGTGATGCACAATTGAAATGTAACAGGTTTCCTTTCAAATGAAAGAGAATCTGGATGTTTGTATACATAAAAATATTGATATGTAATCTACATATAGTGAGTGATTGTACACATTCAGTAGAGGTAAGAAAGTACCACTGTCGAAATAAATCCTCTCTTAGAGGTATTAAACACCTATTATTGACCTGTATTACAACTTCCTTACATTTCAAGTACTCATTCCACAGCCATCCTAGCATAAGTACCTGGATGGTGGTGGCTGCAGCAATTGATGGATTGATATAGGTGGTATCATAGCCCTTGTTTTTGCAGTCACTCATAACATTCTCTGAAATTTTCTCTGTCATTCAAGGATAGGACTGTCATGGATCAAGGGCTTCTACAGTAATTGTGCTAAACATTCTGTCCCTCCACAACGAGTTTCTGGCGTCCATGAATAGCTTCCATTTAGTCTCTTACAATTTGCCACAAGTCTCAAAACCTGTTCTTCTAATGTTTAATCTGAATGTGAGTTCATTAGCATACATTTTCACCACTGTTAAAACTATTAGTGAAGGTAGAAGCCAACATGACCATTGCCATCAACTCTTTTCAGTGCTGATGTCCGTTGAATAACGGAGTGCTAAAAGCAGCTTAAGCTTACAGCAATGAAACTGAAATTCTACTTCCTTAAAATACTGCATTGCTTTGGCCTCACAACTTCTTTTTGAATGAAATAGCCTCTGGCATGAAAAATCTCAGTCAAATTGCTCTGGTGAGAGGAGATTAAAGATTGCTGTATTGCAAGATATGTTTTAGCTTATGATGTGGGATTTAGGGCTGTTTGTAAGAGAATGTCTGACCAGAAGAGAAATAAACGAAACACTCTTTTATATAAGAAATTAGGAAACTTCTGTTTGGTGATTTCAAATGGAATTAAGCTGGCACATGACATTAAGAAAATACCTAGAAGCTTAACATTCACTTATTTTAACTTTGGTGCTAGCTGATTTATATGATTTGAGAAGGAGTTAAAGAATGTGTTCAGAAATCGAGTAGAACGATTTACTCGACCTCTGTTTCAGTTTACAAGCTAGTGATTTTTTTGCAATCACTGGAAGTATATTTAAGTATATATACCTATTGTCCTCTGTGTTTATTGAGGATGCTTCAAATCCACCCCCTTCTGACATTGACTTGTTTGGGCCTGCCCTCATAAAGCTTGCTTTAAGACTTTGACAACCACATCTTGGCTCAGCCCGAGTAGTATACATCTCACCACATGCTAGTGGCTTTGTGATGTATAATTTTGCCTCCTAAAGATTGTCTTACATTTCAATGTATGAGTGACTATTTCACACTGTTAGGTCTGTCAGCCTTAGGGTGGTCTTCCCCAAACTTTTGCTTTACTTCACCATTTTTGCTGATTTCCTTTTTGTTGGCCTTAGGACTCTATGCACTTTACCACTGCAAACCAGTGTTAAAGTGCATGTTCTCACTCCCTACAAACGTTATAACATTGACTTATACCCAATTTACATGTTTTATTTATCTATAAGACCCTTGTGAAGTGGTGCTACATAAACCCAGGGCCTATAAATTAAATGCTGCTAATGGGCCTGCAGCACTAATTGTGCCACCCACTTAAGTAGCTTGTCAAACGTGTCTCAGGCCTGCCATTGCATTCTGTGTTCAGTTTTAAACTGATATTTCGACCTGTCAAAACAAACCTTTTGCCAGACCTAAAGCTTCCTTTATAATACATAAACTTCATCCCGAGGGTAGGCCCTACACCGCTAAGTGACCAGGGTGCAGTGTATTAAATAAGTTGGACATGTACTTTGAAGTTTTACATTTCCTGGTAGTTAAAAATTCTTAAATTTGTTATCCACCACTGCAAGACTAACCTCTCCTATGATAAAACATTGGGTTACCTTATTACATGTAATAATGGATAACCTTTAATAGGGAGCAGGTAGAGATCTCGAGTTTGGTGTCTAAAGAATTGTAATTTAAAACACTCTTTGATGATAAAGTTGGATTTTAAGTCTGAGTTCTGAAAATGACACTTTTAGAAAGTTGCCATTTTCTTGTCTCAACCATTTGGTATCCTGTATCCTGCGTCACATGTCTGTGTAGCTTGCAGTTGGTCCTTGTGTATTGGTCCCAGACAGTGAGACAAAGGGGGAATAGGTGTTGGCAGTCTGGGCCATCTCTGACTTGATAGCGGGGAGGAGCTGTCACCTACCACACTTAAACATGACAAGGGCTCTGCCTCAGCACACTTTCAAAGAGTTTCACACTAGTCTTTGGTGCCCCCAGACAAGCTGGCACCAGGGCAGGGAGGCACCTCTGGTTGTGGAAATCTCCAGATCCATCTCCTACTTCAAAACTGGCACCAGGTATAAATATTGGATCCCCAAACCCAACGTCAGTACACCTCTGGAGCTGTGGAAGACTCAGAATGACTGCTTTTCTGCTCTGCTGCAAGGAGGACTGCTACTCTTCTACCCTGCTACCCTGCTGCTCTGCTGCCTGAGTGAAAATGACTCGACCTGCATCTTGAACCCTGGACCACCAGAGTGACTCAAAGAGCTAGTTGGCTGGCCTGATCAGAGCCTCAGGGACAGAAAAGGCTCCAACCATCTTGAACCCAGCTCCTGGAGTCTGTCTGCTATGAGTCTTGCCCCCCAAGTGGTGCCACCCCAGTCCTGGACCTGTGAAAGTGGGCTGGTAGGTGCTCTGCCAACCGAACTGTGGTCTCTTGGGCAGAAGCGAAGAAGCGAGACGCATCTCCCAGCAGCTCCGCTTTAGAACTGCTGCTGCGCGGCGCATCCCCAATGCAGGAATCCACATCACAAGCCTCCGTTGACTGCATTCTCGACGATGCAGGACCTCGCATCGCAAGCCTTGTCAACTGCATCCTTGAAACCGCCACTGCTCAATGCATCCTCGACGCCAGACCTCGCAATGCCACCTCAGCTTATCGGAACTGTCGCTGAATGACGCATCCTCAACCTGGGATCTTGCAACACTCCGCAGCCAAGATTTAAGGTACTTTGTTCTTCATACCTAAATTCGTCCCTGTACCCGGCCTGCGTTCCATCGGGTCGGCCTGAACCTGTGACTTTGTCCTGGTCTACCAGATAACCACAGATGGCTCTTTGTGCTTTTAGGCACTATTTTCACTTAAATCTTTACAATTATATATCTCTGGTTCTACTGATTGGACTTTTGCCGTTTGGTCTCAAAAAATGTATTAATATATACTTTATTTTTCTAAGTTGGTGTGGGATTTTTCTTGTGCTTTGCTTTCCCTTTATTATTGTTTAAGTGCTGCATAAATACTTTACACATTGCCTCTGAATTAAGCTTTTGTGTGAAGCTACCAGCGGATTAAGCACAGGTTAATTTGGGGTTGCATGTGACTTTACCCTGAAAGGAATTGCGGTTACTGCTTGAGTACGGTCACTCCCTCCTCAAACAGTAACCTAATTTCCTACATTTTTGCTCACATACCTTAAGAATTCAATCATCACCATTTTTTCAGTCAGTCCTTTATCTCAGGCATGCATTCAAAAACAGATTTTTTTTTTTTACCGCAGCATACCTGTCAACTTTGTAATTAGTTGTACTGTCTGAGGGTAGGGGGGGAGGTCTGGAGTGAGGGGTGGGAATTTGAGCACGTCACCACTTGGCCGACCAGAGAATGGGGTAGGGAAGCCCCCCCCCCCAATAATTAACTTGGGTAGCCTCTTTGTAAATTAAACAAAGTGTATTTTTTGTTTTTTTAACAAAGACATCCTCACTCTTTCTCTGGACACCTAGTAACAAATTACCGCTCACAGGAGGTTTTTGCTACTTCTAACTGTCTGGATTTGAAAAGTGACTAGTTGTTTGCAGGAGAGAATTTGAATGTGTGCTTCTGTCAAAGCCATTAGGTCTGGCTTCAATGTGCAAATGCATGAAGGCAGCTTATGTGCATGCATTTACATGCATTGCCACATTAAATCGTTAGTGACATTCCCATTGTTTATAGTATTTACCCTTTATAAAGAGGGTTTCAAGTTACTTTGGATGAACGAAGGGATTTATTCGAAAGGAATGCCCTACAAGCCAACTACTCTCTTGGTAAATTTTCTTATTACATTTTCTAAATAATGCCATTGACCTTTTCTTTTTCAAATTTTCTATTTCCTATACCAAGTAGTTGGTATGTAGCAAGAACATACACTGATTTTTGTATAGTTTGGTAGCTTTTATTCATGTATATGTTTCTGATCCTTGGTCCCAAAATAAAGCTAATGTGAATACAAAAAACTAGACTTTGCATCCTTTTTTCTGCTTCTTTGTTCTAACAAATTGGTAAGATCTCTTTCTGCATTTATAATATATCTTGTAACTTTTACTGTTCTAGAGTTGTTTGATAACTACATGCAGCAGGACGCCCATGAGTTCTTAAATTATCTATTAAACACCATTGCTGATATTTTGCAAGAAGAAAGAAAACAAGAGAAACAAAATGGCCGTATTCCAAATGGCAATATTGACAGTGAAAACAACAACAGCACACCAGACCCTACTTGGGTTCACGAAATCTTCCAGGGAACATTAACGAATGAGACCAGATGTCTTACTTGTGAAACGGTATGTTCACCTCTTTCAGTGTTTACTACAGCTTTCTTATTCTTTGTAAACTAGCTTGGCAACACAGTATTTGAGATTCAGCTGTCTGCTTAGATGCATCTTTAGTTGCACACATATTCTGTATAAGTTATGATTTAACACGAGTTCTGGGGCACTTGTTGCAGGGACTTAAATGTTTCGAACTCTGTAGCATGTATCAGTTATGAAATTTATATAATGCTAGACATCACCCAACGTGGTTATACCCATATCATCTCACCCCTTAATCCTGCTAGACCATTCACTCCCGGCATTCTGGGCTTGACCCACAGTGATGTCTTAGATGTAATTTCCACCCCTCCAGCCAGTTTCAGTGGTGAGTCTGTAGCACCTAATCCTGTTACTGGGGCAAGTTGCCTGGAATTTACCCTCATTTATTACTTGTTTGTAGCCTTTTTTTCCTTGGTCATGCCAATCAATTTAAGTAGGTTTGTCCTGCAAGTAAAATGCCAATTCAGTTACTGTTATTAATTGTGCACCTTCATTGTATTTCGTTATAGCTCAGAAGAGCAATCCATCCTCCTATGTGTGTCTCTGAAGTATCGTTAGTGCAGTAATGGGAGTGACATCTTCTAAAGTATCGAATTTTTTTAAAAAGTCCAGTTCCATGAAACACATTTCAGGTATATCATCTAGCATGTTTGCTGTACGTATGAATATTTTGGAAATGCTGTCATTTTGAAAAAGGCTGCACAGCCCTGAAGTGAAAGAAGTAGACTCTCTATTCTAAGGTCATGGAGCAGCAGGCCCAGATTGTCAGTAGTAAACATAGTAATGTATGGAAAACTTTGGCACTGGTGTCCACATACTATATGGAAACAGCAGTGAATTCAACCAGTCATCACGAAATCCTGAACACTTTCCTTAACTATTGAATATCGATTTAGGCCTCTGCACCAAGTTGTCCGGACAGGCTATGTATATATTTTCTGTTTAAAGAGAAATTGTTGTTTCATCCACCACATCTTTTTTAACATCCACTGATCAGGGTATCTCTGCGTATCCATTCTGCTGAGGATTGTTTTATGAGGCAAACAAAATGAGGTGGAGTAGGCATCCCTGTCTTGTCCTATGTGTAGTAAAAGTCTAGATTGAGTAAGACAAACACTCGTTTTGGCCAATGGATAACATTGTGTAATAATTTTACCTGTTATAGAAAGCAGGTTCCAATGCCCATTCATTCCAATATGAGAAACATGAAAGATCATTCCAAAGTTGAACGTCCAGTGACGCCACTATGATTGGTTCTGCGACCAGCCCATTGTAAAAGTTATTATGCAGCCTGCACGAGCTAAGCTTAGTCAAATATCATACATACGTATTGGCTCAGATGGATCGGCATAGGGGCATTTGTTTTATAGCTAGTATTTTAGTTTTGCTGTTTAACTATGAAGTAAGCCAAAAAAAGAGCAATAATCCCCTACCTTGCCTGCTTAATCTATCAGTACTATAGACACTATTCTTAAGTCCAGTGCTCTGTTCTTCTTTCCAGCTGTTACAACCCTATCCAAAGTCTGCTTGCTGATGGGTTTTGTCATTTTTTTATTTTATGCTATAGATATACCATTGGGTGTTGGCACCTTGCCAAACTATTTGTGCGACAATGTAGTTGTGGCCTTCTCTATTTTGGTGCTTCCAATAGCAGTTAGATCTTGAACTCTGCACCCTTAGACCAAGCCAATCAGATTTTCTGTCCCACAGGTCAATCTGAAGTTATAAAATATTTGATGGTAGGTAGCAGAAATTTCTCCCACTATTTTGTTGACTATAATTTGTTTGCCTGTGTCAGCATCTGATAAAGATTTCTAGCTGCAGATTCCTTACCTTGGAATTATCTCCAGGCGTCAGACTGGATTCTGTAAAGTTTTGAGCAGTACCCTTGCGTGCCGATAGGTGGTAGTGTTCAGCTCTGCGTGTGTCATCCGCCCCTGGAAGTGACCTGCACGGTAGCTATATAGACTCCGCCTCAGCACGCTGACGTCTGTTCTTTCCTCTCCAGATAGAGCTACAACTCAGTTAATTTTTGACTGGCTTTTTGCGACTTTTTGTCAAACTTGTTTGCGATCTCTACCGGTGGGTAGGTATGTCACCTAAAACCAGCTGGTTTCAAACCATGTGGGGCATGTCACAGGCAGCTGTAGGTGACAGACCCCCACTTTGTGTGTTTGTGGTGTTTGGAGCGGGACAACGACTCCTAGGACTGCAAGGACTGCCGCAGCATGCACCTCACTGCGCTATGGGATCACTCCCTCAAGGTCCTCGCTGCCAAACGGCAGTCGACTCCATAACGCTCAAGGTCCAGTTTGCTCAGAATGTCCCGGTACTGTTTGCAGAGTTTGTTCTGACGGTCATCGTCGCTTTGAAAATCGTCGGGGAAGTCTAGTAAGTCCTACAAACATGAAGTCGAAGAAATCTTCAACTTTACAACGTCCGTCAAAGTCTTCTGACAAGACAGAAGTCGTCAGTATTCCAGGCCCCGCGAGTCAGGGGAACCTGAATCCGGGTTCGCTCTGCACTTACCTGATTTTTCTGAAGTCGGAGCGACCCTCACCCAGTTGAAAGAGTTTTGAGACCATGTGCCTATATTTGGGCAGCTGGCCCCTCTGGAATGCCTTCGGGCCCCATTGGTGCTTGAGGGGCTCCTATTGGATCCACACCAGCAGGTTCGCCCTCTGCGCCTGTCGATCCCTTGCTAGATCCGGAGCGGAGCAGTTGGCGAGACTGAGGCCTGCCTCGACGCCTGCTCCAGTGCTGCTGCCCCTATCGTTATTCCCGACACTGAGCTCTGTTGACCGACCGTGGCACTGCCCAGGTCCATGCTTCCTGGAGCAGAGCCAGTGCCTTATTTACTTGATAGGCCTGGAGAGGGAGATAAATGGGATGGATCTAAGGACCCTTATGGTTGCCAGTTCCCTGAAGAACAGGACAGCTGGTTTGAGGAACTGGCGGAGGCCAGTGGGTTAGACGCACCACACTGGCCTGGTCTCTCCCCGTGCCCTGGCTAAGGAGGAGGGAGCCTAGTTTGCAATGGTAGTGCATAGGGTAACTGAGGCTTTGGACCTTCAGTTGCCCACAGTGGCAGTCAAGGCAAATGTATTGACAAAGGTTCTTCAGCCGGGAGCCTCCCCTTCTGAACCCCTTCTCTCTTTTAATGACGCCCTTACAGATGTCCTTCTTGAGGCCTATGTCCAAGCCCTGCACAAGGGCTGCTGTGCATAGGACAACCGCCTGCTGGCATCGCCCCGCCCCTGGGGATACCGGTTTCCCCACCCTCGAGGAGAGCTTGGTGGTACAAGCCTACATGTTGAGGATTAACCCTTACGCATTCCCTGCCACTCTACCAAATAGGGAATCCAAAAGGCTTGGACACCTTTGGCTAGAGAATGTTCTCTTCCATAAGTCTAGCACTGCAGTCGGTGAACACCACGTGCCTTTTTGACCATTATTCCCATACTATATGGGACTCGGTTGTGCAAGTGCTGCCTATGGTCATACTTACCCAGGCTATTGCTGATGGGTGAGATGTAACAAAATTCACCATAAGGTGTTCGCTCGACACGACCAACTCACTGGACAGAGTGATTTTCCCATCAGTGGCCTTGCGGCACCACGCCTGCCTGAGTACAAGTGGTTTTTCAGGTGATGTCTAGTCTTCCCTTATGGACATGCCCTTTGATGGCTCTCCCCTCTTTGGAGAGAAGGCGGATTCAGCGCTGGAGCACTTTAGCAACAGCAGAGCTACGGCCAGGCCCTTAGGCTTGTTTGTGGCCCCTCGCCCACCCCAATCGGCCTCCTGTCCCTTTCATGACCACGGATGGGGTCTCCATCCGTGCCCTTACCCTCCCAGCCAACACAGCCAAGGGGCTTCCTAGCCTTTTCGTGGCCGAATGCGCAGGCCCCATAGACTGCATGGATTAGGCAGCCATCGGTCGAGTCAGTCCACCACTCCCCTGCAAGCCCTGCCTCCTAAGCTCTTTAGTTTGCCCTCTGACCATCCTGGGCATCCAGTGTGAGGCAGGATACACCATCACCTGCCCCAGGGTGGTCAGAGACATCGGACCGCTGGGTTCTCTAGATTGACCAAAGGGGCTACTCCCTCCCCTTTGGGGCTACCTCATCACCCATGCCACCCATGTACGATTGACTGACTGAAGACCATCTCTCCCTGTTCCACAAAGAAGTGCAGTCTCTCTTGGACCAGGGAGCCATAGAGAGGGTTCCTACATCAGAAGTAGGTTGTGGTTGTTATTCCCGCTACTTTCTGGTGCCAAAGAAGGGTGGAGGAATTTGTCCTATCCTTGATCTGCGCCTTCTCAACCTCTTCTTTAGGAAAGAGAAAGTTAAAATTCTCACGCTCCCCAAGTCCTGTCTGCCCTCGACCCTGGAGACTGGATAGTAGCGTTGGACTTGCAGGATGCTTATTTCCACATCCCCGTCCTCCCTGCCCACAGATGTTACCTGCAGTTCACGGTGGTCCAAGAGTACTTTCTGTTTGCCGTGCTCCTTTTCGGCCTTACCAGTACCCTTTAGGTCTTCCCGAAAGTGTTGGTGGTGGTTGCAGCTCATCTGCAGAGGGCGGGTATTCCAGTCTTCCCCTACCTCGACGATGGGCTGTTGAAGGTAGGCTCACCCCATGCAGTCGTCAGACTACAGTGATCCTCCTGCATTCGCTGGGGTTCACTATCAACGTGCCGAAGTAACACCTGACTCCTTCTTAGACGTTCCTTTTCTTCGGAGCCGTTCTGGACACATTACAGTTTCCAGCCTATCCTTTAGAGTGGCAAGTCCAGGATTTTCTGGCTATGATTCCGATATTTCAACTTCTATCCTGGATTTCGGTGAGACTGACTCTGAGGCTGTCAGGCCTCCTGCATCCTGCTTGCTACTCATGCCCAATGGCATATGCTGGCTCTGCAGTGGGACCTGAAGTCCCAGTGGGCAAAGCATCAGGAAAACCTCTCCGCGTGGTTCAGATCTTGGAGGGAACTGCTAAAGATCTGCAGTGGTAGCTAATGAACCGAGTTTGGATCAGTGGCAGAACCCTCTCCCTTCCCCAACCAGAGTTGACTATAGTGACAGATGCAAAATAAAGAGGTTCCGCAAAGAGACCTTATTTAGGAGCAGGATAGGGAGAAACTAAGCAACAAATGAAATAACCCACCTCCCAATAATACGCTCTGTAAACAGAGTAAAAAAAGAATATAGCAGCACACAACTTTGTGATTGAAATATCTCTATTTCTTTTACTTGTTCAAAAATATATATGTAAACATTATGTTCGAGGCATATGAGCTGTAGATCGTATACTTGTGCATAGATCGCCATCTGGTGTTGGGCTCGGATGTTTACACTTTGTTTTTGTCTTGGAAGAAGTCTTTGTAGTCACGAGGTAGGTGACTCCTCCATAGGACGATAGTGCGCATGGGCATCGACTCCATCTCCAGATTGTTTTTTTCCGCCATCGGGTTCGGATGTGTATTGCTGCGCTCCGGTTCGGGATCCTCTTCGAACCTTTTCGACGCGCAACCATTACCCCTCGACGGTATTGTTTCGATCACGGTTTTCCCCTTCGACGCGCATCGTTGAAATCCAGCAACTTCGATCGAGAGCTTCGACGCGGGCCGCAAGGCCTACCCGCGCCGACCACACCAGCAGTCGATGGAACGGACTCCATTTAAAAAATGCCCCGGGTGTGGTGCTAAATTTCCACACACAGACCTACACGAGGTTTGTAATCTGTGCCTATCCCCGGAGCACGAAGAAAGTAGCTGCGAGGCCTGTCAATCATTCCGATCGAAGAAAACGATTCGTGACAGTCGGGCTCGACGTCACGAGATGAGACGCGGCACTAGCCCGTTGCCGGACATCTTCGGAGAACAGGGTGATTCTCATCACCACAGCGCCGAACAAGAGGAAGACATCTCCGTGTCTGAAGCTGACGACTCCGACATGGAGGAAGACTCTCACATTACTCGGGGTCAACGAACTGTGAGTAACAAGCCCCAAGTCACCGAAAAACACAATAAGGCTCCGGTACTACCTTCGCCCTCGGGCCTAGGGAAACACCAAAAACATGGTTCAGATGCCCCGCCCTCCGGCCCGGCTATAAAACCAAAAGACAAAGCCTCCGGCTCAGGATCGAGCCGCCCCACGGTACCGAAACTCCATCTCCGGCACCGAAAACCAAAGTCAAACATGGATCCGATGCTTCCATACCGGCACCGAAGTCGTCTTCGGCACCGAAAGACTCCGACCCGAAATCTCATAAACCAAAAATTTCGGAACCAGCAATAACTAAACCCAAAGCTTCGGAGCCGAAACCGAAAGATAAGCCTTCGGATCCGAAACCGAAAGACAAACCTTCGGAACCGAAAGTTACAAAACACAAGCCTTTACACAAACCTTCGGAGCATAAACAACATGCACCAAATGATTCGAAACCGAAAAAACGGACTACCCATAAAATAGCCTCTGAAACACCAAAACAGAAGGAATTGCGACCTAAAGAACTTCCTTTACAAGAACCAATGGATCCCAAGCAAAAGAAATTGCATATTGATCCAACAACTGGGCGTCTTGTAGCAACCCTTCCTAAGAAACGGAAACAGGACTTTTCAGAGGAACACCATATACCTCTCAAAAAGAATAAGGATATGGGTACTAACCCCTCTCCCCCTTACATACCTCCCTCTCCTCCACCTATTGATCCTAACTTACTAATATCTCCATATAACTCACCACCACCTCATTTCTCCCCTGAACAACAAGGGGATAATGACACGGATGACGACACTAATAGGGATGAGGATGGGGATAATGACCATCACACCATACCACAACACCCAGATCCATGGGACGAGTATGATAAAGACCCAGACAATAGTAATGATCCGGACTTATATCCCTCCAGACCATCACCACCTGATGATAATATAGGATTCGCACAGCTTATCAATAGGGCTGCTCTATATCATGGAGTACAATTACACACTGACCCATTAGACGAGGATTTCCTCATGGAAACTTTCGCTCCATCCCAAAAATCTACTAATACATTGCCAATGTTAAAAGGCATGCTAAAGCACACTATAGAAGTATTCAAGGACCCAGTTAGAGCAAGAATACTTACCCCAAGAGTTGATAAAAAATATAAAGCTGCTCCTACTGACCCAGTTTATATTAGAGGTCAAGTCCCCCTGGACTCCCTTGTTGTATCTAATGCCAGCAAGGGAGCCAATTCACAAGCCACAGGCGACGCACCTCCTCCTGATAAGGAGTCAAAGCTTATAGACGCGTCAGGCAAACGAATTGCGTCACAAGCCGCTAATAGTTGGCGTATTGCCAATACGCAAGCCCTCTTAGCACGTTATGACAGAGCGCACTATGATGAACTAGAAAAGCTAATACAGCATTTACCAGATCAATACAAGGGTAAAGCCAACGACCTCATTCAAGAGGGTAAATTAATTACAAACACCTCTATAAAGTGTGCACTTGATGCCGCTGACACAGCATCCCGTGGCAATAACACCAGCATCTTGCTACGCCGCCATGCTTGGCTTCGAATCTCCGGATTCAAACAAGAGGTACAGTCAGCTATACTAAACCAGCCCTTTGACCAAAAACATCTCTTTGGACCAAATGTTGATTCTTCATTTGAAAAAATGAAGAAAGATACCGAAACTGCCAAATCTATGGGAGCCCTACAACTATCCTCTAACAGAGGCTCCTTTCGTCGTTCCTTTTATAGGGGCGGCTCCAAAACAGTGTCCTCAGAGAATACCTCCTCTACTTACAAAAACCAAAATCAACCTTCCTCCTCCCGAGGGTACTATCGAGGAGGATATAGAGGAAACAACAATAGGGGAAGAGGCAAAAATAATTCCACCCGCACTTCCCCTGCAACCACGCAGTGACTTCACCCCGCTACCCCCCGACCATTCCACTCCTGTCGGCGGACGCCTATCACAGTTCCTACCTGTCTGGAATTCCATTACAACACACAAGTGGGTAAAACAAATTATCCAGTGTGGTTATTGCCTGGAACTCACTGGTACTCCACCAAACATTCCGCCCAGAGAACGCCCAATGTCCTCAGAACATCTCACTCTTCTCAAACAAGAGGTTCTTTCCCTGTTACAAAAACATGCAATAGAACCAGTCCCTTTGCCTCATCAAGGCACAGGAGTGTATTCACTATACTTTCTAATACCAAAAAAGGACGGCGCTCTCAGACCAATACTGGACCTCAGGTCATTAAATCTATACATTCAGTCAGACCATTTCCATATGGTCACTCTCCAACAGGTACTCCCACTGCTCCAACAAAGCAACTTTCTATCCACTCTGGATTTAAAGGACGCCTACTTTCACATTCCCATTCACCCCGCTCACAGGAAATACCTCGGGTTTGTGATAAGCGGCCAACACTACCAAGTCAAAGTCCTCCCATTCGGAGTAACCACAGCACCCACAGTCTTCACCAAGTGCCTCGCAGTAGTGGCGGCTCACTTACGAAGACAACATATTCACATTTTCCCTTACCTGGACGACTGGCTCATAAAAGCCAAGTCACACAGCAGCTGTGTTCAACACACATACAAAACGATACAGTTGCTGCACGATTTGGGATTCAGTCAACCTCTCCAAATCCCATCTCCAACCATCCACAACACAACAATATCTAGGAGCTACAATAAACACTTCAAAAGCTCTAGCATATCCCAACCCAGTCAGGATAAGCCCCATACAAGCTCTAATAGCAAAATTTCAGCCTCAACACTCACTACCACCGCGAGTGTTTATGCAACTAATCTGGATGATGGCCTCTTGCATTCTCATCGTCCCTTATGCAAGACTCCAAATGCGTCCCTTACAGGAGTGTTTGGCACGTCAGTGGAACCAGGCTCAAGGTCAACTAACAGATCTGGTGTCGGTAGACGACCGCACCCATCGCTCTCTGCAATGGTGGAACACACAAAACCTTTCCAAAGGGCGGCCGTTCCTCGACCCGGTTCCACAGATAGTGCTAACAGCAGACGCATCGCTCACCGGCTGGGGAGCTCATCTTCAAACCCATACCATTCAGGGCATATGGACCCCTCAACAAAAACAATTCCACATAAATTACCTGGAATTGTTGGCAATCTTCCTAGCGTTAAAATCTTTTCAGCTCCACCTCGTAAGCAAAGCTGTCCTAGTCCGTACAAACAACATGACAGCAATGTAATACATACAAAAACAGGGGGGGACACATACTCTGCAGCTTTCACACCTAGCTCAATGCATATGGAGATGGGCCATTCCTCAAAACATATATCTCCTTGCAGAACACCTCCCAGGAGTACACAATCAAATGGCAGATCTACTCAGTCGCCAAACACAGCAGATCCACGAATGGGAACTTCATCCTCAAGTTCTACTTCCATTCTTTCAAATGTGGGGCCACCCAGAAATAGACCTGTTTGCCACACACCAAAACGCAAAATGCCCAAGCTTCGCATCCAGGTATCCACACCCATTGTCCAAAGGCAATGCGCTATGGATGAACTGGTAAGGCAAATTTGCTTACGCTTTTCCGCCTCTCCCGCTCATTCCGCTAGTGGTTCGGAAGCTCAAACAGCATTCCCTCACAATGATCCTGATTGCTCCAACATGGGCCCAACAGCCATGGTTCACAACCCTCTTGGAACCATCGGTAGTTCCTCATCAAAAGCTACACCTCTCACCCCAGCTTCTCACTCAGAACCATGGAGAGATAAGGCATCCAGCTCAACCGTGCGACCTGGCACCTGAAATCTTAGAGTTTGGCTACCTTAATCTCCCGCCAGACTGCATGAACATCGTTAAAGAGGCTAGACGTCATACCACTAGAGCCTGCTATGCTGCAAAATGGAAAAGATTTGTAATTTACTGTACAAATAACAAAATCTCAACCCACTAGATGCTTCTATTCAAAACATCATCTGTTACCTTTTACATCTACAACAATGTAACCTAGCGTGTACATCCATTAGACTATATCTCGCTGCAATAGCAGCCTATCTCCAAAACAGACAGCACTTGTCTTTGTTTAGGGTACCAGCTATCAAAGCATTTATGGAAGGACTTAAAAGATAATTCCACCTAGGGTTCCACCCTCTCCAGTATGGAACCTAAATGTGGTACTGACCAGACTCATGGGTCCCCCATTTGAACCTATGCATAAATGCGAACTACAATTTCTCACTTGGAAAGTAGCCTTCCTGGTGGCGATCACCTCTCTCAGACGAGTTAGTGAACTCCAGGCATTAACCATACAAGAACCATTTCTCCAAATACATCCTAACAAAGTGGTTCTTAGGACTAACCCAAAATTTCTACCTAAAGTTGTCTCTGCTTTCCACCTTAACCAGTCTGTAGAGCTCCCAGTCTTTTTCCCTCTACCAGACTCAGTAGCAGAACGAGCTCTTCACACGCTAGACGTAAAAAGAGCCATACTTTACTACATTGAAAGAACAAAATCCTTTAGAAAGACAAAAACAACTTTTTGTGGCTTTCTCCCCACCTCATAAAGGCAATCCTATCTCAAAAACAGGGATTGCAAGGTGGATTGTTAAATGCATCCAGATATGCTATGCCAAAGCTAAACTCACCTTAACCATTTCCCCCTAAGGCTCACTCCACACGTAAACTAGGGGCATGTATGGCATTCTTAGGGAACATTCCCCTAGATGACATCTGCAAAGTAGCAACTTGGTCTACACCACACACGTTCACAAAACACTATTGTGTAGACGTGCAAGCAAAACAGCAAGCTAGTGTGGGCCAGGCTGTATTAAGAACACTTTTTCAAACCGCTGCAACAGATACAGGTAGCCACCGCTAACGAGGTAATTGCTGTATAGTCTATGCACAAGTATACAATCTACAGCTCATATGCCTCGAACGGAAAATGCTACTTACCAGTATGCATCTGTTCTTGTCATGTAGAGCTGTAGATTCGTATACGCCCACCCGCCTCCCCGGATACCTCTATCTGTTCCAGTACTATCTTACTGAGATACATTACACATGGACATCTTTTTCTATTTCTTACTAACTCCATCATAACCCTCCATGGCAAAACAATCTGGAGATGGAGTCCATGCCCATGCGCACTATCGTCCTAAGGAGGAGTCACCTACCTTGTGACTACAAAGACTTCTTCCAAGACAAAAACAAAGTGCAAACATCCGAGCCCAACACCAGATGGCGATCTATGCACAAGTATACGAATCTACAGCTCTACATGCCAAGAACAGATGCATACTGGTAAGTAGCATTTTCCTTTTAATGCCAACAATTTTGCATAAACAAAGACTGACTCACCCCACATTTCAAAGAAAATATTTAGCAACTCCACACAGTCAAACTACACATCACTCATACCTTTCATACCATCCTAAAGCAAACTAAAAGTTTAAAACGCATGTGGATAGCCAACCACCGCACCAAAATTCATCAGATAAACATTTTTTTAAGCTGTTCAGTAAAATGCCATAATTTAGTAATATCATCAAATCCTGTAAATACATATAGACCAGATAAAGAATACCCTGTGAAAATGCTCTGTGTACCAATCCATTAGCAGCTAGGGTCCGTTTGTGGTTGGTTGCCTGTGGCTTTTTGTAATTTATGAGGCAGCAGCACACAGGGAGATTCTCCTCTTAGTTCTCCTGATCTACAACACTGACCCCCTTTCTACATCCCTAGCTCAAGTTCTATTGTTTGCATTATTCTTGGCCAATCACAGCTCTGTTCTGGTTATCTATCTGCCATCTCTGCATTTTTGCGGTTGCCGGACCAACCCTTTCTCTTTAAGTCACCCATTGTGGCTAGGTTCCTTAAAGGCCTGCAACTTGTTTCCCCTACGCCATTCATAATGCCTCAGTGGGACCTCGGTTTGGTTCTCACTTTTCTCTTGTGTACACCATTCGAGCCTCTCCGCCGTTGACCTTTTAGGCTCTTGACTTTAAAAACTGCCTTCTTAGTGGCCATAACTTTGGTTAGGAGAGTCAGCAAATTACAGTCACCCCTGATCGCACCTGGACAAGCTGGTTCTCAAGACACGTGCCTCCTTCCTTCCAAAGGTTGTGTCTCCATTCCATGTAGGCCAGAACATCACCCTGCCCACTTTCTTTACTCCATCTCATCCCTCCAAAGAGGAGGAGAGACTCCACCGCCTGGATTCAAAAGGAGCATTGTCGTTCTACCTTGACTGCACAAGAGAATTCCGGGTGGATGATCAACTCTGTGTGCTGTGTGGGACCAAAAAAAGTGAAGGCAGTACAAAAGAGAACTATCTCGCGATGGGTTGTCCTGTGTGCATTACGAAGCAGCTCCGAGGCTTGCGGGCTAACTCTGCCAGAGCCAGGGCTGCAATCACTGCGCTAGCGAGCGGCGTCCCTGTTCTGGACATCTGGCAAGTAGCAACGTGGGCCTCACTGCACACGTTCAACAACCACTACTGCCTGGACAGTCAGGTCTGTTGTGATGGTCATTTCGTCCGTTCATTCCTAATCTAATTGGTTCTGCAGTTCCACCTCCAGGGAGGTATTGCTTGGGTATCTAGACTAAGGTAAGGAATTTGTGTCTAGAAGTCTCTATCAGATGAACAAGTTACTTACCTTCGGTAATGCCTTATCTGGTAGAGACTATCTAGCTGCAGATCCTTTACCAATCCTCCCCGCTCTGTTGAACAATTACGGTGTAGGGAATAGCATTTCAAGGGTCTTATTTGTCACACCAGTGGTCAGGGCTCATCGTGGCTCTGCATTCCTGGCGTGGTATATTGTGAAAGTAACTGACGTCAGCACGCAGAGATGGAGACTAAATAGGGACAGCGCACATCACTTCTGGTGAGGACGACCTGAACGACTTCACCTACCGGCACACTGGGGTACTGCTCAAAAAATGTTCGGATCCACTCTGACACCAGGGGATAATTCTAAGATAAGGAATCTCCGGCTCAATAGTCTCTACCAGATACGGTGTTACGTGTGACCACACAAGCATGCCTCAAACTTTCTTTCTTATTTCTTACCCCAGCAAGCAGTTCCCTGGCCTAATAAGCCACCTTGTATATTTTCTTTTTTCTGTGCTTAGATAAAATTGTGCACACTTCAGTAAGGAACAGCATTTTGTGTTCTTCCATTGTCACCTGCAGTTCTCTCTCTAGCTTTTCTACAGGTCTCCCCTACATGAGTTCTTTCTAGTTGCAAGATCTACATCCAATGAGTATAACAAAGTTTTTTCCTCTCCCTTTCTTTCCCTATTAAACTCCGTATCAAATAACCTCTAATGACAGGTATTTTATTCAGAATAGTGTTCTGAGGATACTTTTAGGCTCTCCGTGGTCTTATGGTGAGTAAGGGTTTCATAAGTCTAGTTATCATTCTGTATGTTTCCTGTGGAGGCATGAAGGGGAACCTGTGCTCCGTCTCCATGAGCTAATGGTAGGATATACTTCTTGCTAGAAATGTTGCTCTATGTAGGTGAATAGGTACTAGTGGTGAAAACATTGTTGATTGTTGTAGGATTTGTAAGCCCCAGAACAGAAGGAAAGGGACTGTTTTCAAATCATTTACGCTTCTCCATATATTGTGTAATTCAATGATGTACAAACCCACCTACTATCATTTAGGCTGAGGTTTCCAACTATTTCAATGTGGAGCTGTTATTCTAGTCCTCTCCATCCATTGAAACTCCCCTATTTTTAATAAAAGCATTCCCACCGTGTGTAGCATAGTGGTCTGTAAGCCCTGGCACTTGTTTGCCTTTCCACGTTTCAGTGCTATCACATAACTCTCCCTGGGGTTGACTCAGGTTTTTTTTCTGAATGGAGGTTTGTGAATCATTTCAACCAAAATTGTTGCCCCCTTTGCTCAAGATGAGTATTGTGAATGATAAAGTAATGTATCCTTTCCATAACCATTAAAGTACAGTACACTACAGTGTAATTCTATGGAAGTGAGACCTATGGAGAAAAATTATTTTTGCTCTGTGCTTACGTAATAAACTCTGAACTAACCCTCTCTTGATTCTGTTACCCCCGGACATTCAAAGTCATACAATTGAGATTCCTCAACATGTAGTTAAAGGAGTCAATCATTTCCTGCTACAAATATCCCCAACACTTTCAGTCTGTTATACCACAAGCATAACAGTGCATTGTGTCTCCATGAAATCCAGTCACAAGTAAACAACTTAACTATCCCCTACCTCACGCAATCGTACTGTGAGCTCAAAAGTGTCCACTGCCTTCGCACTAACATTATTGAAGAAAGCTAACTAAGGATGAGGCTACTCCCTTAATCATACTGATTGAGAAAACAGATTAAGATGAGGGGTGGAACCATTGTTCTCTAGTAGGGGATTTCCATGTATAGTCATAAGCACTAAATAGTCCCGCCCACGTGCGGGGACCCCGGAGCACTTCTTCTATATATATCTTCTTAAGCGGATATTCTTCACCTTTCTTCAGGAAGGCCTGTAAAGACACTTAAGAGATAGAGAGACAAATAATGCAGCTTAAGTACATAGGCTACACTGGCCAAAGTCTTCATCATGAAGTGAAAAAGGTGCCAGTATACTATATTTGAGAGGGATTTGAAAAAGGTTTACACACAGAATGAATCTCCTTCACAAAACCCTTTTTCATGATAGATGAATGAGAGCAGGACAGAGTAGCCTCATAGGCTGCCATTATACGGCTCAACATTCGAGGCTGTGCCTTTAAGAATCCATAGACCACCAATTTCCCATCATGCACAGCTGGTGGCAGTTACTTCAGTTCTTTTTTCCAGCTCCTGCTGACAGGACCCTGGAGCATTGAGCTCAGCCAATTTTTTCTCCTCAAAGTTCATTTCTGAATTTTACTTACAACTTACTTACAACTGATTCACTCGACGTCTTTGGTCTTTCTCTGCCTTGTTTTGTCTTTTTATGACGGAACTATTGGATTTTCACTTAAAAAATGCCATCTTTTTTTGATAAGTGTCCAGACTGTGGCAGAAAAAGGCCAAGACTGATCCTCACAGAGTTTGTATACTCTGTCTACTTGAAAGTCATGTTCCTGACTCTTGTCAGATTTGTAAAACATTCCCCAGGCGCACTCTTCATGACAGAGAAGATATTCCTTCAGGGAGCAGAGGAGCGGTGAAAGCAGAAGGAAGGTGGGACCTTAGGGCAAGGAGAGGGTCAGTCCTCTTCCAGGGCTGTGTCATCAGCCTCTGGTGGGTGTTCCAGAAAGCAGAGAGGGCTGAAAAACGCTGCTGGTTCCGGTTGTCGTTGAAGACAATGACGTTGAGAGGAGGTACGGTGCCGACCTGTTCGCCTTCAGCACAAGGATGGACGTCGTCGAAACGCCGCCGATATACGTCAAGGCAGTGGAGACTGACATCGACGCATGAACCCAGGTCGACTTCGAGAAACCCGGTACAATCGATGTAGCCATGCAGTCGCTGCCAAGATCATTATCGGTACACCACAGTCGATCGATGTCGAGACAGGATCTGACGTCAAGGCATCGCCGTAGATGAGCATATCGACGTCAAGGGGGAGAGGAAGATCATCCTTCATTACTTGATTAGCGTCCTCCAGGCTTCGGAAAGAGCTCAAAAAGAGAAGACCAATCTATACGTCACCGGATTCAGAATACTTCCGTACTTATTCTCCTTTAGGGGATGCACCATCTCCAAGACCAGTGCTTCCTCAACCAAGGTCTTCTCCTCCTGCACCGGCTACGGAACCAAGACTTCCAACGCCGTCTCCTCCTCCTTCACTTCCTCCTTCTCCTCCTCCACCACTACCTCCTCCTCCACCAGTGCCACTTGTCCCACCACCAAGGCTTAGATCCCAGACTCTTATCTGGTCATCGCTCTCAAAGGCACAGTCCAAGACACTCCTCTACTTCTTCTAGGTGCTGCCATCATCGCCACCATGCAGGAAGATCCTGCCCAAGGCACACCAGGGACACTTCCTCTTCAAGCATGAGGAGGTATACTCCAACTCTCTCGGACCCCCCCTCCCCCACACACACATTTCACCTGTGGACATCTCTACCTTTCAGAAGGTTTTGGTGAGGGATGCTTCAAAATTGAACATTCCAATATCAACACTGACACCTACAACATCTGTTATTTTTTAGACCCTCCAGCATTGAGCAGCTTCATGCCCTTCGCTTCCCCTGGTTCCAGATCTCCTAGAACCGGCTATGGACCTCTTCCTTACGCATTTTCTGTCAATTCAGCCCCATCTAGGCTATAGAAAATATACCATCCTCCGGAACAGGACCCTGTCTTACTTCCCACAGACCCTACTCCGGACTCTGTCACAGTAGATGTGAAAAACAACATGCCTCTGCTCCTGCCTCAACAGTCCCACCTGACAAGGAGAGCCGCAAACTCGACTTCGTGGGGAGGAAAGTCTGCAACACGGCAGCAACTTCAATGAAAGCGGCCAGCCTTGCTAGGCAGATATGATAGGGCTCTGTGGGAATCACTGCAACAGTTCTTGGACTGCCTCCCTAGAGACAAGCGAGAAGATTTTAATGAAATTCTCACAGAAGATCTCATAGTTTCTAACCAAATCATTAGTGCGGTAGCTTAATCACCTCTCCTGGCAGCACATGAATACTGTCATGGGGTTGCCCTCCGACGACACTCAATCTTACATTCTTTGGAACTTTTCTCTTTGGCACTCACACCGACGAGTAGATGGCCAGGATGAAGGCAGAGATGGAGACGCTAAAGGCTGTCGGCTTGGAAAAACCTAAGGAACAACGAAAATCATTCAAGCCATTCCAACGCCGTTAATCATCACAGAGGGTTCAAACCCCTTGTCGGTATCAGGGTCGCCAGACGGGTACACAACAGCAGTACCAACGATCTTAGCAGCCTTATCAAAGGAGGCAGGCTAGAGGACGATCAGGTCAGCAGCTTGCACAAGGAGGCAAGCAACCCACAGGATCGAAACCCTGAATCTTTTCTTCCCCCTCTTCTGTTACCCACTCCGGTAGGGGGAAGCATCCAACATTACCTGGCAGAGTGGAAGAACATCACACAAGACGCCTAGGTGCTGAATATTGTTCGCAATAGATATTCTCTCAGATACACCAGCCCTCCACCGTTCATACCTCCGTAACCTTCCAGGTACCAACTGCAACAGTTGCAATTGGAAGCCAACATTCTATTACAGAAGCAGGCGGTGGAACCTGTACCTCCTCTCCAATGAGGCACGAGGTTATATTCTAGGTTCTTTCTCGCCAAAAAGAAGGACCGGAATGAGTTCAGACCCATTCTCGACCTCAAAACAGCCAAGAGGTACATCCAGCACAAGAAATTCCTGATGCTGACTTTACACCAAGTTTACCCTCAGTTGCACCAAGGGGATTGGCTCTGCGCGATCGACCTTCAAGACGCATACTTTCACATACCAATTGCCAGAAAGCATCGCAAGTTCTTGAGGTTCGTATTGGGTCACTAAGTGCTTGCATTCAGCCTGAAGTCCGCGCCCAGGACTTTCCCAAAATGAATGGCAGTGGTTACGGCCCATCTCCGGAAGCACAAAATGTTCTTCTACCCCTATCTAGACGACTGGTTGATCAAAGCATCCACGTCTCAGGAGGCGCAACTTCACTTCACTTGGGCTTGGGATCTCCTACACCAGCTGGGCCTTCATGTCAACAATGCGAAGTCAACCTCAGTCCCAGTGCAATTCCTACACTATCTGGGGGCCTCCATCGATACCCTCCGGGCAAGCGTGTGTCCTTCAGAAGAGAGACGCTTATCGAGGCTCAGAATCTCATGACAATCTCTCATCCTACCATGAGGAAAGTCTCATCTCTCCTTGGCTCGATGGCTTCCTGTATTTTTCTCACGTCAAATGCATGCCTCCACATGAGACCCCCTACAGGAGTGCCTCGAACACGGTACCAAGTGATGGACAATTGGGACAAAAGGATACAATTGTCATCATGCCCAGCGGTCCCTCAAATGGTGGTGCTATCCAACTAATCTCCTATGAGGGATTCCTTTTCACTGGGAGATACCTCCTCAAACCATAGTCACGGATGCCTCGCTACTAGGATAGGGAGCTCACATGGACCACCTTCAAATCCAGGGAAGTTGTCACAGAGGGAGTCCACATGTCACTTCAATCTTCTGGAGCTACGGGCAGTTTATCTGGCACTCGTTCAGCTCCAACTCTCTGCTTGTTCAGATGGACAATACAACAACGATGTACTACCTCAACAAGCAGGGAGGGGCGAGGTCCAGGCCCTTTTCTCAAGAAGCCCAGACAATGTGGAAGTGGCTTCAGGCCAGGTACCTCACAATCACTGCAGTTCACCTCCCAGGTGTTCAAAATGCTCAGGCTGACTCCCTCAGCAGACTCCTCCAAGAAAATCACGAGTGGGTCTTAAACGACATTGTTCACAATATCTTCAGAAGGTGGGGCACTCTGGATATCGACTTGTTCGCCACCGCAGAAAACAGCAAATGTCAATACTTTGCATTGAGGTACTTCCAACCGGGAATGCTGGGGAATACCCTATGGATCAACTGGTCCTGCAAATTTTCTACGCCTTTCCACCAGTTCCCCTGATCCTGGCAGTCCTCATCAAGCTGTCTGACTCAAGATAATACTCAGCACAGGAGTGACCACATCACTGGTAGTTCACGGATCTCCTTCACCGGTCCATCCGTCCACATCTCAGGCTGCCATGCAGGACAGATCTACTGACGAAATTCGGAGGCCAGATGGTATACCCCAACCTCTCCTCTTTGAGTTTGGCAGCATGGCTCTTGAGCTAGTGCAGTACGGACACTTGACCCTGCCGCAAGACTGCATGAATCAGATTCTACATATGGCGTTCATCGAAAAACGAGGACCCTGCCTCTTGCCAGGTAGATGTCATCCTTCCATACTTACTCCATTTGGTGCAATCTGGCTTGCAATTTTCTTCCATTAAGGTTCACATGGCAGCTCTTACTGCCTACAGAAAATGTCCTTCACAATCTTCCTTTTTCAGAATTCCTGTTATCAAAGATTTCCTGGAAGGGTTGAAGAAAGTTTTTTTCCTCCCATTAGACACCCTTCCCCTCCATGGGAGCTTAATGTGGTTCTATCTGAAAGAGACACGTTAGTGACAGATTCCTTACCTTAGAATATCCCCAGGCGTCAGGCTGGATCCGGAAAGTGTTTTGCGTAGCAGTACCCTTGCGCGTCGGTAGGCGGCGTCGTGCGGCTCCGCGTCCTTCGTCGGCGTCGTGATCGCCGGGATGACGTCGCGGGCAGTACTTAGGCGCCGCCCCTGCGCGCTGACGTCAGTTCTTCTTTTTTCCGCGCCAGCAAGCACAGATCCGGGAAGAGCAGTGCCCTGGTCATTTTTTGACCAAACTTTTTGGTGATTTTTTCACTGTTTTTCTCCATCGACTTCAAGGTGTCGTAGGGATGCCCGGGTTTAAGCGTTGCGGCGCCTGTGCTCGGATGATGTCCGTCACAGACCCGCATTGGGAGTGTCTCTTCTGCCTCGGCCGAGGCCACGACACGGAGTCTTGTTCCGACTGCCAGGCCCTCCACCCGAAAGCTTTGCGAGAGCGGTCTCGAAAGCTCCTCGAGGCCCGGCATTCGGCTCCGCGGAAGCCCCGGTCGCGTGAGAGGTCCAGGGGTCGATCGCGGAGTCCACACCGGTCGTCGGCATCGAAGTCTTCTTCGTCCGGTAAGTCAAAACACAAGAAGTCCAAGAAGCATCGTCGCCCTAGGACTTCGCCTCGCCGGTCTCGCGACTCGGCTGAGGCCCCTCCCGGCACCGTCCCGCCCCCGCGGCCCCGGACATGCCTGTGGAGTCGCTCCCGCAATACCCGTCCTTCCCGGGTTCGGGGGCGGATCCGGCCCAAGTGCAGGAATTCCTGTCGGCCATGGCCCGCCTCTTCGGGCCTCAAGGTCCCTCCGGTGCGCCCTTCGGGCCCCGCGGGCCCTGATGGGGTTGCTCCGGCGCCGCCGACGGCTCCGGCCCCGGTGTCGCCCGTGCCTCCAGCCTCGATCCCGGCCCCGGCCTCGATCCCGGCTCCACAACCCCCATCGACGCCGGTCGACCTAACGACACCTCCGCCGGCGCCGATGTCTCCAGTGCCGTTCTCGACGCCGCCTGGGGCTCCGGGCGGCGTCGTCCCCCAGTTCCTTCCGGCTCCGGACATGGACCCGGACCGACGCCGGTTCCGGCGCCGATGAGACCTTGGGTCCCAAATGTCCCTCCTCCCCCTTATTTTGAACCTGAGGAGGACCAGGAGGACTGGGAGGGGTCTGATGACCCTCTGACACAACAGTGTCAGTACGATGAGGACTGGACAGAGGGTCTAGGGGATGCCAGTGGTCTAGATACTTCCCCTGACACTGGCATGTTGTCTCCTCCCGTGGCTACGGAGGAGGGAGCCAATTTTGCAGCGGTGTTGCGTAGGGCGGCTGGAGCCTTACATCTCCAACTCCCTACTGTGGCGGTCAAGACTAATCTCTTGACAGAGGTGCTTCAGCCGGCAGCCTCCTCTACGGAGACTGTGCTGCCGTTTAACGACGCCCTCACTGACGTTCTTTTGGGCGCCTGGTCCAAGCCCAACACAGGGGCTCCTGTGGATAGGAACGTGTCCCGACGCCATCGCCCAGCTCCGGGCGACCCCTGTTTCTCTCTGTCCACCCCACCCCTGAGAGCTTGGTTGTCCAAGCCTCCGCTTCCCAAACCGCCTTCCCTACCGCCCTCCGGATAGGGAATCCAAACGCCTGGATCAATTTGGGAAGAAGGGTTTTTCTTCCTCCAGTGCTGGCTTGCGGTCCATCAACACCGCTTGCCTTTTGGGCCGATATACCCACTCCTTGTGGGATTCGGTGGCGAATGTTTTGCCCCAGTGTTCTGAGGAGGTCCAGACACTGCTTTCCCGCGCCATTGCGGAAGGAAGGGATGCGGCCAAATACACAATAAGATGTGGCCTTGATACCGCCGACTCGCTGGGCAGGTCTATTGCAACGACGGTGGCGCTACGACGCCACGCCTGGCTGAGAACCACTGGTTTTTCAGGGGATGTCCAGAATACTCTCATGGACATGCCCTTTGATGGAGTCGGTCTTTTGGGTCCAAAGCAGACCATGCGTTGGAGCGCTTTAAGGACTCACGGGCTACTGCAAAGTCCCTGGGCCTTTCTGCTACACGCCCTCCGCTGACTTCTGCTTTTCGCCCCTATCATGGCCACGGTAGGGGCGCCCTTCACGTCAGCAGCCCAGCCACCGGCCCGCGCAGCAGGCGTCTTCGCGTGGCCGAGGACGTGGATTCCGCCGTGGCGGATCGGGCAACCAGCGTGCGGGTCAGGCCACCACCTCCAACCCGTCCGCGGCCTCCAAACCCTCCTAGTCCCTCCTTTCAGGTGCACAGCACGCCGGTAGGGGGCAGGGTCCGCCATCACCTTCCCCACTGGCGTACCATCACCTCGGACAGGTGGGTCTTGGACATTGTCCGAAGGGGCTACTCCTCCCCTTCGAGTCCACCCCCCAGCCATGCCACCTCAATTCCACCGCATGTCAGGGGATCACTTGGTACTTCTGCAGAAGGAAGTCACGGCCCTCTTGGCCAAGAGGGCCATCGAGCATGTTCCGACCCCAGAAGTAGGCGTGGTTGCTACTCCCACTACTTCCTGGTGCCCAAAAGGACAAGGAGGACATGCGTCCTATCTTGGACCTCCGGAACGTCAATCGCTTCCTCCGGAAGGAGAAGTTCAAGATGCTCACCCTAGCTCAGGTCTTGACTGCCCTCGACCCTGGAGACTGGTTGGTAGCGTTGGACTTGCAGGACGCATATTTCCTCGTCCTGCCGGCCCACCGGCGTTACCTGCGGTTCACGGTAGGCCCCGAGCACTTTCAGTTCACCGTGCTCCCCTTTGGCCTTACCAGTGCCCCTCGGGTGTTCACGAAAGTGTTGGCGGTGGTCGCAGCTCATCTGCGCCGGGCAGGGTTTCAGTCTTCCCCTACCTCGACGACTGGCTGCTGAAGGCGGGCTCGTCCCAGGCAGTCGTCTCCCACCTCCAGACTACGGCCGAACTCCTGCACTCGCTGGGGTTCTCCATCAATGTGCCGAAGTCGCATCTGATTCCTTCTCCACAGCTCCTTTTCATCGGAGCAGTTCTGGACACGACGCAGTTTCGGGCCTATCCTCCCGAACGGCGAGTCCGGGATATTCAGGCTATGATTCCGATCTTTCAGCCTTTATCCTGGGTTTCGGCACGGATGACCCTGAGGCTGCTGGGCCTCATGGCCTCCTGCATCCTGCTGGTCAATCATGCCAGATGGCATATGCGGGCTCTGCAGTGGGACCTGAAGTTCCAGTGGGCGCAGCACCAGGGCAACCTGTCCGATCACGTCCAGATCTCGGAGGGGACTGCAAAACAGTTGCAGTGGTGGCTCTCGAACCGGCAATGGGTCATGGGCAGATCCCTCTCCCTTCCCCAGCCAGAGCACACAGTTGTGACGGACGCGTCCCTTCTGGGATGGGGCGGTCACATGGGAGAGGCGGAGATCAGAGGCCTCTGGTCTCCGGCGGAGTCCCGGCTCCATATCAACATTCTGGAGCTCCGGGCGATCCGACTTGCACTCAAGGCATTCCTTCCCTCTGTCAAAGGGAAGGTAGTGCAGGTGTTCACAGACAACACCACCGCCATGTGGTACTGCAACACACAGGGCGGGTGGGGTCGTGGACCCTTTGTCAGGAGGCTCTGCGCCTCTGGACATGGCTGGAACATCAGGGCATGTTCCTGATGGTTCAACACCTGGCAGGTTCCCTGAACGCCAGGGCGGACGAACTCAGCCGCAGGTGCATGATGGATCACGAATGGCGTCTTCACTCGGAAGTGGCGCAAGGACTCTTTCTACAGTGGGGAGAGCCTTGGTTAGATCTATTCGCCACCGAAGAGAACGCGCAATGTCATCAGTTCTGCGCGTTGGAATTTCCAAGGCGGCACTCGCTCGGCGACGCTTTTCGTCACGTGTGGAGTTGCGGTCTATTGTACGCCTTTCCGCCTATACCACTTCTACCCAGAGTGTTGAAGAAGATTCGGCACGACCGGGCCCAAGTCATTCTTGTGGCTCCGGACTGGGCTCGAAGAGTTTGGTATCCCGAGCTACTCAATATGAGCGTAGATCCGTCTGCCTCTTCGGGAGGATCTTCTGTCGCAGCAGCAGGGGACGGTCCTCCACCCGAACCTGTCCAGTCTACACCTGCTTGCGTGGAGATTGAGCGGCGGCAGTTGATTCCTTTCGACTTGCCTCCCGAAGTTTGTGATGTGATTGTGGTATACGCCTGCAGGTGGAACAAATTTGTGGCATGGTGCACAGCAAAGGCTGTGAATCCCCTTTCTGCCCCTCTTTCTGAGGTCCTTCTGTTCCTTCTCTCTCTGGCCCAACAGGGTTCTGCCCTGGGTACCATCAAGGGTTATCTTTGTGCTATCTCGGCCTTCCTCAGGCTCCCTGATCAGCCCTCCTTTTCAAGTCCCCTGTTGTTAACAGGTTCTTAAAAGGCATTACACACCTCTTCCCCCTGTTCCGTTTGTAATGCCTCAGTGGGACTTGAACTTGGTTCTTACCTTTTTAATGTGCGCTCCCTTTGAGCCTCTACATAACTGTCCTCTTCGTCTTCTGACTCTAAAGACAGCCTTTCTGGTGGCATCACCTCCGCTCGGCGGGTGAGTGAGCTCCAGGCTCTATCTTGCAAACCTCCCTTTCTGTCTGTTCATCCAGACAAGGTTGTTCTTCGGACGCGTCCGTCCTTCTTGCCAAAGGTGGTTACTGCTTTCCACATTGGGCAGACCATCACTTTGCCCACCTTCTTTCCGCCTCCGCATCCTTCCAGAGAGGAAGAGAGGCTCCACCGTCTGGACCCAAAACGTGCGCTCTCCTTCTATATTGACCGCACAAAACACTTCCGGGTGGATGACCAGCTCTTTGTTGGCTACGTGGGCGCCAAAAAGGTCGGGCGGTGCACAAGAGGACCATCTCCCGCTGGGTTACCTTGTGCATCAAGACCTGCTATTCTTTGGCTAAGAAGGAGCCTCCTGTTGGGCTGCGTGCCCATTCCACCAGGGCAACGGCTGCTACCACGGCCTTGGGCCGCGGTGTTCCGCTGCCGGTTATCTGTCAGGCAGCTACGTGGGCCTCGCTGCACACGTTTACAAAGCATTACTGCCTTGACAGTCAGGTCCGGAGGGACGGCTTCTTTGGCCGTTCTGTCCTCCAGGACTTCCTTGTCTGATCTTTGTTCGCAGACCCACCACCGGGGTTGGTATTGCTGGGGTATCTATTCTAAGGTAAGGAATCTGTCACTAACGTGTCTCTTTCAGATGCACAAGTTACTAACTTGTGTAACGATATATCTGTAAGAGACAGTAGTTAGTGACAGATTCCTACCGCCCCACCCATCCTCCCCGTTCTGCGAACTGATTTCTAGGGTTAAGGACATCCCTTTCAGGGCCCTAGTATTTTTCAGACACCTATGTCAGCTTCTTGCATGGCTCTGCGTTCCTGGTGCGGAAAGTCGTGTACAGAACTGACGTCAGCGCGCAGGGGCGGCGCCTAAGTAATGCCCGCGACGTCATCCCGGCGATCACGACGCCGACGACGGACGCGGAGCCGCACGACGCCGCCTACCGACGCGCAAGGGTACTGCTACGCAAAAACTTTTCCGGATCCAGCCTGACGCCTGGGGATATTCTAAGGTAAGGAATCTGTCACTAACTACTGTCTCTTACAGATATATCGTTACACAAGTTAGTAACTTGTGCTTTAAGCCTTATGCAGGAACCCTTTGAACCCATACATAAGGCGTCTCTTCAGCACCTGCCTTGGAAAACAGCTTTACTTGTGGCTATCACATCTGCCCACAGTTTTAGTGAAATCCAAGCACTCTGCTCCCATGAGCCATACACTGCATTTCATGCATCCAAAGTAGTCATGAGGACTCATCCGAAGTTCCTCCCTAAGTAGGTTTTGGATTTCCATGTTAACCAGACAATCTCTTTGCCTACATTTTTTCAGCATCCGTCTACCTCAGCTGCAAGATCCCTCCCTTCCTTGGATGTTAGACGGGTTCTCAAATTCTATCTTGACAAAACAAAAAATATATATGGAGATCAAACCAATTGTTTGTCAACTATGGCTCCCTCCATACAGGCTTAGCCACCTCTAAGCAATCCATTTCCTGATGGATTTTTCATGTATTTTACTCTGTTATCAGAAGGCTATCAAAATTCTCTCTGCTAGACCTAAAGCACATTCTACCAAAAGAAAAGCTGCTACTGATGCTTTGTTCCACAATATTCCTATTCCAGAGATTTGCAAAGCGGCGACCTGGAAGTCAGTACATACATTCAATAGACACTACTGCCTAGACTCTGATGCTAGGGCAGATGCTCAAGTAGGGCAAGCTTCCCTAAGAAACCTATTTGCTTATCTTTTTTCCAATGATCCTCTGTCTCCTAAACATGGAAATCCCCTACGAGAGAAGGAGCAGTTTCTTACCTGTAACTCTAGTTCTCTCGTAGGTGTTTTTCCATGATAAGTCAGGAGCAACCCTCCTGCCTCCCCGGTGGAATAGACAGAGTTGTCCAGACCATTTGCATAGATCTTACATCGCCTTCAAAAAGAACTGAAGTAACTGCTACCAGCTCTGCTTGATGAGGTACTGGTAGTCTATGGATTCTTAAAGGCACAGCCTCTATTTTTGAGCCATATAATGGCAGCCTATGAGGCTACTCTGCCCTGCTCTCATTCATCTCTATCATGAAAAAGGGTTTTGTGAAGGAGATTCATTCTATGTGCAAAACATTTCAAATGTAGTGCACTGGCACCTTTTTCACTCCATGATGAAGACTTTGGCCAGTGTAACCTATGTACTTGGGCTGCATTATTTGTCTCTCTATCTCTTAAGTGTCTTTACAGGCCTTCCGGAAGAAAGGCGAAGACTATCTACTTAAGAAGATATATCTAGAAGAAGTGCTCCGTGGTCCCTGCACGTGGGCGGAACTATTCAGTGCTTATGACTTATCATGGAAATACCCCTACGAGAGAACTTGAGTTAGAGGTAAAAAACTGTTCCTTATCTCTCCTTCCCATCTCAAATCCCCCTGTAATGTCACCTGACACTGGAATGGTCCAGATCACTCATTTTGGAAATTACGTGTAGTATAGGTACACTAATACACAATATGTGAGCAGGACATGCCGTAATCCTTAACATAGATGCACATCACTGGTTCAAGATACCCAGTAGAAGTTCATCATCAGATGTTTTTCAGTGTTCGTGACTGTATACCTTATCTCTTCATCATCACTCTTAGCACTCATTGTCTGTGTTTGTGTTAGCCCCATACTTCAGTATTTCTATTTCAGAGTACCAGATATCTGGCCTCTGTTGCACCTGTAAGTCTCAGCTTCTGATGTCACTGGTCTTATTGGTGATGTCCTTGTTGCGACTTTTGACCCAAGCCGGCGTAAGTTTGTTATCGTTCCAACTGTGCTCAGGACACTATCCATCCAGCAAGTTATACGGATCTTCCATCACTGTGAAGTGCCATTATTTATTTTCTGCAATAACACGCAGACGTGCAGGGAACGTCATCATATATTGGAATCCTTTGCTTCAAAGAGCTTTTCTAACTGCATCAAAGTTTTTCATTTTTTTTGTATTGCTGGGGTAAAATATGGAAAAACCAGCAGTGTCGACTGTTTATGCTGTCTACCGCCTATAGGACTGTAGAACGACATTACGTCTTGATAGTTAAAAGGCAAGCGATAATAGCCGTTGGTGGTGCTCCAGGCTGCTTCAGGTGAGATAACACTCTCTGTGCTGTATTCAATGAGAAAAAGGTGTGCAGGCCTTTGGGTTTAAGGTTCTTGTTTATACAATCCTCTATTATCCCCTTTCACACTTTGACCCAATGCCTGTTCTGGCAGGCCCACATTATGGATGTTTCCTCTTAAGCTCCTGTTCTCAACTTCCAGCTGGGCTTGGATCATCTTGGCCTCAATTTGTAGTTTCGCTACTGAAAGTGTACAATGTTTTACCTTTGTGGACATGCTTGTAACAGTCCTATTGGACTGCTCTATCATCTCATTAATTTTCCAGAAATCCATTCTAAGGAGATTAATTTCAATGTTCAGTGTAACAATTTTATGTTCAGGAATATCTTTGTATCCCTCATTGCCATCAGTATCACCTTTAGCATGGCTTTCACCTCCTCGCCGAAAGCCATGCTATTGCCATTATGGTCTGCTGTAGTTGGTCTTGTGTCTCTTCTGGGGGTTTATTACATTGGAATGCTTTTACGGCCAACCGGTTTTGTTTACATATTGCATTCCTTAGTGGTCCATTTTTCCTCCTGCAAAAACACACAATTTACAGGGATATATATATATATATATATATATATATATATATATATATATATATATATAGTCATCTTTGTTGGCTACAGGCCAACCGAACCCTGTCTCTTCTTGATGTTTTGCCCCATTGATGAAAATTAACTTAATTTTTTATAATGTTTAATGTGATAGATTGTAGACATTGGATAGTATCCAAGCAGTTTCTCAAATACAGGATATCAGTGGCTAGTACTGTGAGATACAGTTGAGTAGCATCAGCACACTTGTGAATGGTGACTTCCTACTGGGCCAGTGAGTCCCCAAGCTCCCCTCATATAGTTATTATTGAAGCAAGAATAGCACTTTGAGGGACTATGTACTTGACAGACCGGAGGTGATTTAGAATAGTCTTTATGTGCATGTTGCTATAAAGAACTAATTGAGAGTTGACTTAGAGATGCTGATATGGGAAGAGAGTCTGTCAAGTAGGACTTGGCGAACAATGATGTCATAGATCACTGAACACTCAGGGGAAAATTCCTGAGCAATGGCCATCGTTATCTGTTATTTGGAGGGTGTCATCATAAACTTGAAGTGTTGCTGGTTCTGTGCTGCAGTTGATGCAGAACCTGATTGGTAGACCTAAAGCAGGACGTCACTGATCTTAAACTTACAGAACCCCAGTGCTCTCTCTTTCGAGAAAGAGAGAGAACTTTGGCAAAAATAGGAGTGTGAGGGGTGTGCGGCTAGGTTGCAGGTTTTTACATTTGGAAATCCAATATTCTGTAATTTTATGATCTATAGTAAAGACTGCAATACATACCTAAAATGATCATATCAAAAATATTGATGAATGGAATAAAAAGGAGCAGCAGTTAATGGATTTATTCCTCAGACCTGCAATATCCTCGTATCTTAGATGTTGCATTAACTAATAATTTGAGCACAAGAGAGAACAACTCCTAGACTAAGTGGGTGGAGACTGACCAATTTACAAAGGCAGGCTGCAAAAAGCCCTGCAGCATTATGCCTACATTCAGAGTGAGTTTCCAGCATTTATCTTATTCATAAATTAATCAAGAATCTAAGAGTACTACAACTGAACCCTAGTCTAGGAGTACTACAACTGAAACCTGCAGTGATAAATCATGCAGGGTTACGTATTTGCACAGTAAACTTATTTTGTCCTAGGTTAAATATTTTCCCTTCTACAAACCCCTTTTTCAACATTCTCATTAATTAAAAGGCTATTCCCTGGCGCAACTTGGAAAGGATTTTTATTCTACCTGTAACTGGAGTAAATTTGTTCCTGATGGATGCTTCTAATCGCGGATTCTTTGCCTTGTGAATATTCCCCCAGGTATCAGTCTGGATCCTGTAACTCAAAAGCAGTACTCCTGCATGCTGGAAGATGGTGTCGTGCAGCTTCACGGTAACATCATTCCGCTCCGTAAGTGACGAGTGCGGCTGCATATATGCGCCATCCAAGCTCGCTGATGTCCGTTCCTTTCTTTTTCTGCCACCAGACGTAGATCTAGAGCTTACTCCTCTCGTCTTTGCTGAGTATTTTTCTCCAAACATTTTCTTTCCAGTGTGCATGGGGCAATATGTCCCCTTCCAAAACAACTGGGTTTAAACCTCAAAGAAACTGTCCCAAGCAAATGTCTGTAACATATCCCCAAACGTTATGTCTGTGGTGCCTAGGGTCACAACAGGACTCCAGGGCCTGCAACAACAGTGCTCAGATGAACCCAAAGGCCATACCTGCCTGCAAAGCAAAACTACATCACCAAGCATCGGAATACTCCGTGCCGTGACAGGTTGAACTCCAAACAAACGTTCTGTTCCCATTTCTGAAGTTGTTCCTGCTGCAGATCCTTGTCACAGTCAGTCTTTAGGAAAGTCTAAAAAGAAGCACAAGAAATGGAAGTGGGAAGCAGACCTGTCCCGCCATTCTCAAACTCCTTTGAGGGTAAGAAAGCATTACCATGCCTCCTGGTCATGCTCGGTACACGAGCATTACCGTGCCTCCTGGTCATGCTCCCAAACTCATGAGGAGCCAATTCCAAATCTGGTCCAATACAATGGGAGTTTCTGGGTCTGGCGGCTATGTCACAGCAAATGGAGCCCCTTAGAGAGGTCATGCTGCATATTTTTGGCATGCTTCTGGCTCCCTATGGCTTACCTTTGGGCCCCAAAGATCCGCAGAGGCGTCTGGAAGCCCACTGGTGGGTCCGCCCTAGTTGTAGTCTGTGTCTCTTGAGCCCACATCGGGTCCCACGCTGGCTTCAGTGCCAGTTTAAGTTCTAGGACCAACCCCTGCGCCGGTTCATTTCTCATAGATGGCACTGGAAGAGGAGCCAATATGTTTAGTGGTTTCTGACTCTGAGCCTGTTTTGACTTGACTGAGGCTTTGCTCTGATCCTATGGGGCGCAGCCTATAACCAGTGCTTCAGACTATACCTTTCCCTTACCACGTGGTACAGCCTTACATCAGCTTTTTGGATCAGATTACGATAATGATTACAATGAAGGGGACGGATTTGCCCCACAGTATGATGAGGACAAATGGTATGCTGAACTGCAGGTTCCCTAGCCCTAGCAGCCTGCATAATTCCCTACACACTGTGCTTCTCTCTCCCTCTTGGTCCTGCCACTGAGGAATGGTCATGAGGCAGGCTGCAGAGGTCCTTGACCTGCCGCTCCCTAAAATAGAGGTTGAAACCAATGTTTTGACAGAGGTTCTCAAGCCTGTCTAGGTCCCTACTGAACCTGTACTACCATTGAATGAGGCCTTAACATTATACCCCCTTAGGCACTTAGGCACAGCCATGTTCTGAATCCCCAAGTAATGGACAGGTAGCTTGTCGCCACAGGCCAACACCGGGCAATCCTGTCTTTTTGATAACACACTATACCCACTGGAACCTGGTGGCCCAGGTGTCCACCAGCAGTCAACCCTAATGCCCTACCCACTATTCCTCATGACTGTGAGTCTAAGTGCATGGAAACATTTGGCAAGCGCATGTTTTCATCAGCTAGTCTTGTGCTCAGTCAATGCCGGCTGCCTTCTAGGCCACTACAGTCATTTTTATAGGATTTAGTTGGGGAAATCCAGCCGGCAGTTCCAGAGGACCTGTGGGCATCTTGAGGACAAAGCATACAGGACAGCTTACTTATGCCTACTACCCCTTCTGGTGTATAGGACATCAACCAGGACTCTCTAGTCATTTCTGTCCTGGGCTTTTCTTTTAATCTGATTCCAGGTGTAACCCATCTCCTTGCAGTCAGCTTCAAGGCCTCTGTGCCAGGTGTTTCTTGGCCTTCCTCTTTTCCTTTTCCTATGAGGGTTCCAGGTCAGGGCTTGCCCAGTGGTGTTTGATGCAGGCTTGCGGAGAGTGTGACCTATCCATCCCCATCATCTTTTCATGAGCAGGGAGTTAGAAAGTCTGGCGCCATAGGTCCTTGTTGCTGATGGTGTTTGGCCAGCGGATTTGGAGGATTTCCCTCAGACAGGTGTTGATAAAGGTCTGGACTTTGTTGGTGATGGTTACTGTTGTCCTCCAAGGTTCTGCTCCGTACAGAAGGACCGATTTTACGTTGGTGTTAAAAACCTTATCTTGGTTTTCAGCGTTGGGTCCTTGGAGCTCCAGATCTTCTTTGGCTGAATGAAGGAGCCCTTGCTTTGCCTATTTTTGGTTTGACGTCAGCATTTGTTCTGCCTTGCTTGTCTGTGACCCTGCCCACGCAAATGAAGGCCTCAACCTCTTCCAGTGCATCGCCTGCAAGAAAGACTGCACTTGTGCTGCCCATGTCAGCCTTCAGGATCTTGGTTTTTCCCATATGGATGTTTAGGCCAAGTTGTGCTGATGAGACTGCCACGTTGTTGGTCTTCTCTTCCATCTGCAGATGGGCATAGGATAGTAGGGCCACATCATCTTTAAAGTCCAGGTCATTGAGCTTCATTTAAGGTGTCCACTGGATACCATTTCTTCTCCTTGCAAACTATGGACAGCAGGAAAAGAAAAGGCGAGAGCAAACAACCCTGGTGAACTCTGGTCCTCACTTGGAAGGCTTCCATGAGTTGTGTCTTCTATGGGCTATCTTGCAGGTCAAATTGTTCCTTCGTTCTGTTCAGGATGACTGTTGAATACTTTGCCTGGAGTTGGTTGAAGAGTTATCTCGCACTTTTAGTAAAATGTGGACTTGACCCTGAAATAATTTAAGGAAAATTGTGCCACAACTTGTCCCCTGGGGCTGTCTGCCACTACTAGACCATTTCCTCAGCTGTTTCATCGCTTTTGTGGCTACGCTAAGGGTTTTCAATACTGCCAGCA
Source organism: Calotriton arnoldi (assembly GCA_963921515.1). Classification (NCBI taxonomy): domain Eukaryota; kingdom Metazoa; phylum Chordata; class Amphibia; order Caudata; family Salamandridae; genus Calotriton; species Calotriton arnoldi. Next base: position 169,371 of record CAWUFW010013389.1, on the reverse strand, counting down.
CTAGACAATGCTGCCGGTACAACAGTCATTTCATGGCCGAGGCGTACAGAGCATCAGGGATAACGTGCAGCTCAGTCCCCCACCCCTCCGACAACCACATCTGCAAAACCAATTCAATGTGTGTGTTTTTTTTTTTTTTTTACACATATCCACCCTGTAGGAGGCAGGATCAAACCTTCCCTCCGCCTGTTTGCAAAACATACCTTTGGACTCATGGGTCTTGAACTTGTTAAGTATTTATTTATTTTTATTTAGAGAGTTTTATATAGCGCTAGCCAGACCCAAAGGTATCGGAGCGCTTTACAACATTGTATTAGAATGTCATCAGACACAAGAAGTGACAATAATAGAACATATTGATTCGTGACGAGTACAGTTCAAACATAAAGAGTAACAAATAAACACATTGAGTTCGGGACGAATCCAGTTCGGGGAGGGGGAACAAAGGAATGAGACAAGGGGTAGGTGAAGTATAGGTCCTCTTAATAAAGTGATTGTGTGCTGCCCTGGGCGAGGTTCAATGTAGAGCGTCCGCTATCCATTCAGGAGAGATCGGCTGAGAAAAAGGTCTTTGAACTGGCTTTTGAATTTCGGAAAGGAGGGGTTAGTCCTGATATGGACTGGGATGGAGTTCCAAATTTTGGGCGTATTTCCAGAGAAGGAGCGTGATAGGGCTTTTTGTTTGCGAGTTTTTGGCGGAATGAGAAGTAGAGTGTTAGTACTCCTGAGGTTCCTAGTCTGACCGGCTTTAAGTTTGGAGGCCAGGTATGGCAGGTTTACCGGTATGCAGGGCTTTGTGTGTGAGACAGGCTGTTCTGAAGCTGGCGCGCATTTCTGTTGGATCCATTTTAGCTCTCTGAGAGCAGGAGAGATGTGATCGTATTTTTTTATTCCAGTGACCATCCTGGCTGCTGCATTTAGAGTTGTTCTGAGGGGAGCTAAGTGGGATTTGGCTGTGCCTGTGAGGGTTGCATTCCCGTAGTCCAATCTGGACAGTACCAGGGATTGAGTAGCTTGTTTGAGGTCCTTGGGAGGGATGAATGGTTTTATTTTGTTGAGCAGTTATTGGTTAATAAAAGCGCTCTTAGCGGTGTTCTTGATGTGTTTGACCATGTCTAAGTTTGGGTCCAGTGTGATTCCCAGTGATTTTACAGAGTCTGCTGGGGTGAGACTGCAATTGAGAGCGTCAATGGTTTTTAACCATTCTGTGACATGGGGGGGGGGTCTTATCTTTGTTGGCAATGATGAGGATTTCCGTCTTGTCTTGGTTGAGTTTCAGGTGGTTGTGGGATAACCAGTGTTGGATTTCTTTTAGGGTGATGTTTGGTCTCTGTATGTCATCAATGGAGGAAGTTTCTAGGTAGATCTGGGTATCGTCCGCATATAGGTGGAAAGGGATGTTAGCTTTTTTGAGTATCTTGGAGAGGGGCTCCATGTGGATGTTGAATAGTGATGGGGAGAGAACTGAACCTTGCGGAACACCCCTGTTTACGGGGCGTAGGTCTGACGTGCAGTTTTTAATTTTTACTCTTTGGGTGCGGTTCTGCAGGAAGGAGGAAAACCACTGTAGGACCACCTCATCTGCTCCGACCCTTTCCCGCAGTACATTGATGAGCAGTTTGTGGTCAACCGTGTCAAAGGCTGCCGATAAGTCCAGGAGAATGAGTAGACAGCATCGATGAGTGTCTAGTGATTTATGAACATCATCAATGACATTCAAGATCGCTGTCTCGGTGCTGCAACCTTTTCTGAAGCCTAGGATGTTCTTGTTCTCGATGTGTTGGGTTAGTTGCAGGAGGACACATCCTTCCAAGATTTTTGCTAAAAATGGGAGATTGGAGACAGCCCTGAAGTTGTTAAGATCGTTGGGGTCAGAGCCTGTTTTCTTTTTAGTAGTGGCGTTACTTGACCAATTTTGAGACTGTCTGGCATGACTCCGGTTCTTAGGAAGCTATTTATAATCTTGGTCCAGAGCGGGGCTAGGGTGAGTCGTGCAGGGATAGGGTCCGAGAAGTGTGATGAGGGTTTGGAACTGGTAATCAATTTGATGATCTCTGCTTCTGAGATGGGAGCGAAAGATTTCTGGTTGATGGGGGGGGGGGGGGTGCCTGGGTGGGTTGTGGTCTTCTTTACTGGTGGGCGGGCTAATGATGGGCATTCTGCGGTTGTAGTCCAAGGAGAGCTCGATCTTGGTGATCTTCTCATTAAAGAAATTGGCAAAGTTGTTACATAGTTCTTTGGAGGCCTTCACTGAGGAAGAGGGGGCTTGGAAGTTTGTTGTCTAGTGATATTAAAGAGTTCTTTGGGTCGATTTTTGGCATTGTTTAGTGCATCACAGAAGAATGAGGTTTTTTCATTCTTGATGATTTTTATATTCCCTACGTTCGGATTTGAGTAGGTCGAGGTGGATAATGGTCGGGTTGTTTCTCCAAAGTCTTTCTGCAGCTCTTAGTTTTCTTCTTTCCGAGTTTAGGTCATTGTTGAACCAAGATCTCGAAGAGATGGTCCTGGCATTTTTTTGTTTCCAGGGGGCAATCTGGTCGAGAATGGAAGTCATTGTTGCATTGTAGTGCGAGGTGAGTTCAGTTGTCGAAAGGTCGCATGCAGTGGTAGGAAGGAGTGAGGTTACCCTTTCTTCCAGGTCGGCAAGGGGGATCTGTCTTAGACTTCTCACCCAATGGGGGGGATTCCTGTGTACGGGGTAGGTGGTGGCATATCTGATTGATGTGGAATAGAATGATATGGTGGTCTGACCAGTCGACAGGAAGGATATGGTCAATGGTGATTGTGTCTTCGTGAGCTATGATGGCATCTAGAATTGCACCCCTGTTGTGGGTTTGTTCGGTGCAGTGCTGGGTAAGATTGTTGTTGCGAAGAAGTTCGTTCAGGGATTGGATCAGAGAGTTGTTTTCATCGTTCCAATGTAGGTTGAGGTCACCTAGTATTATGTTGTTGGAGTCTAGGAGAGAGCAGTGGGTTATCGGGTCTGAAAGGTGTTCCCCGAATGGAGGGATGTTGCCTGGAGGATGGTAGAGGAGATGGCAGTTTAGCGTTTTGTGGTCACTCGTCTTAATCGTGGCGGTTAGATATTGAAATGAGTTATATTTGAAGGAGTCTGATTCCGTTACGGAGATGTTGCTTTTGTGGATGATCGCAATGCCCCCACCTCGGTGGTTCGTTCTATCTTTATTGATGATTGAGAACCCCGGGGGGACAAGCATGTCCATGATTGGAAAGGAGGACTCATTTAGCCAACTTTCTGTAATGAATGTGATGTCTATGTCGTTGGTGAGGATGGTTTCTGCCAGTTCAGTGGCATGCTTGGTGGCCGATCTACAATTAATGAGCATGCATTTGGTCGACCCCTTGTTGTTGAGTTTCTTCGTTGGGGGGGATCATGGAGATATTAGTGAGGACGGCTGGAGGCCTCGGCGTTCTGGGTGGGGAGTGTTCTCTTCCAAATCCCGTGATCACCTGGATTTTGGAGCCGGAGTTGACCACTGAGGAAGCGTCATAGGAGTTGGCAAGATCAATCGCCTTACTCATGGACATTGCTGCGGTTGTTCTTTTGGGTCTTCGAGGCTCGTTCAGGAGGGGAGTTGTAGTCTAGCTGTGCCATTGGCCCTTGGGGGGGGGGGGGGGGTCTTGTGAGTTTAGTGTGGGTAACTGTGGGTGAGAGGTGAGGGCGTTGGGAAGGCTCCAGAGGTGATGAGAGGTACGATAGGATATTGTTGATGCCCTGTATTACAGTCTCTAGTTGGTTTTCTAGTGTCGTCAGTCTGAGTCCTGATCGAAGGGGAGGGGGTAGTGGAGTTCAGGTTTATGCTGTCCCGAGTGTGTCTGTCCAGGGATGGAGATAGCTTGCCAGTGAGAGAGTGGCTCACAGTGTAAGTGTTTGTTGAGTTGCCTTTGGGGGTGGTCGAGGTCATGTGGCGTGGAGGGGCACGTCGTGATTCAAGCGTCAGTTTTTTGAGTGCCGGTGAAAGGTGAAGGTTAGGAGACAATGACTGGGGGTCCATTACGCTAGCTGCATGTTGGGAATAGTATTGTGGAGATGGGGGGAGGTGGAGTTCTGCATGGGGTTGGAGAGTCTCGGCTGAGACGTTCTCTAGATTGGTTCTGGCTGAGAGGTGTGAACTGTGCGAGTCAGGGGAGGAGTGGGGGGGGGGAGAAGGTGGCGTCAGGGGGGGTAAGTTAGGGTTGGTGAGGTGTGTCATGGGGTTGCTTTGTGAATTTTCCAGGGGGGTACGTCTGTTGGTGGCCAGGGGGTTGTTCGAGTGGGCATATCGGAGATGGGTGAGGGCGTTATGTAGCGTGGGGAAGAGGGCGTCAAATGAGTCTAGATTGTCATTGTTGGCTTGGATCAGTACTGTACCGTTCCTGTAAATGGTCGCCGAGGTGTTGCCGCTGTGCTTCGGGCGGTTGGAGGATGAGATCGTCAGTTTGAGGCTGAGAGGGGTGTTGGTAGTTTTGGATATGTGGAGGTGGGTTCTCAAAATGGTATTCCATTCCGCAGGGCTAAGGGTGTGGAACATGATGAGATCCATTTTCTGCTGGCCTTTGGAGGAGCAGTGAAAAAATGTCAGCGAATAGTGTTTCCGGGTGTTGTCTAAACAGCCTGTGTTTGAAGTTTCTTTTCGCTCTGAGTGAGAGATTGGGGGGAAAGATGGTGGAGAAAGAGTTTGGGCTGTGGGGTTTCATGTAGTTCAATGTAGGGGCGCGGAGGGAAGTTGAGGTGACCGGAATAATTTTGTCACCGTTAGCAGTGTAGGTTACCACCCAGGTTTTACCTCAGTCTGTCGGTCATAGGGGGTTAGACTGGGAGGCGGGGTTGAGTCTTGCTCTTCTCTTGGTAATCGAGTTAGTGGGGCTAGTTAGACTTGTGGTTGTTCCAGTGAGTGGGTGTTTATAAAGATTACACTGTCAAGTATAGGATTGGTCCTCTTCTCTTGTCCAGATTACACTGTCAAGTATAGGGTTGGTCCTCTTCTCTTGTCAAGATTACACTGTCATGTATAGGATTGGTCCTCAGGAGATGTCAGGTTGGGTGTTGTCTTTTTGCTGCAGCGCCGATGTTGCCGTGAGGAGGTGTCAAGTGGGCCTTCACCCACCCTCCCTTCGTGACCTGATGAGGCACTCTCTAGGGGAATTGAGCTGTTGAAGATTTTTCAAGAGGGCCTTCTGGCTGTTGCATTCAATAAATTCCACATTCCGCGGAATGAGTTTGTATTCAGGTACCGCTCCTCGCGCAGTTCATTTCGGAAAGCGCTATGGAGGTAAAAGGACTCGATGAGCCACTAAATTGGGGTCAGGTATTAGTGACCTGATGAGCGGCTATCTAAGTGTCAGGCACCTAAGTTTATATGACAACAAGTGATCCTCAAACTAGAACTCAGAATAGAGTTGATCCCAGCTTAGCTCACAAATCAGAAGTATAAGGTATCCAAATACTGCAACGCGTGTCGGAGGTGAAAGAACTCGAGGGGCCGCCGCAGGCATTTAGGTGTCAGGCATCAAAGTTTTCATGTCCGCAGGTACTACTCAGGCTAGGCATCAAAGTTTTCATGTCCGCCGGTACTCCTCAGGCTAGAGCTCAAAAGTAGAACTGCTCATAGTTCTGCTCACAATACAAGAGTATAAAGTGAGCAAATACCGCTCCTCACGCATTTATTAAGGACCGCACGTTGGAGTAAATACACTTGGTGTAAGTGTGGTCTAAGTGTGGCTACTATTCCTTTCTGCTCCACCGCAATTGCCTCCCACATTAGTGCGGTGGACTGTGGAACACATGTCCATTTTGCTACAGAAATTGCAGGCTGTTGTGGTTCAAATAGCCAAAGAGAGGGTTCCAGCTTCAAATGCAGAAACAGGGTGTTACTCCTGCTACTTCCTGGTGCCAAAGAAGGACGGAGGCCTCAGTCCTATTTTAAATCTCCACTCTATCAGTGCCTTCCTGAGGAAGGGCAAATTGAAGATGCTCACTCTGACCCAGTTCTTGTCGGGTCTGCTCTGAATCCCGGAGACTGAATGGTAGCGCTGGACTTGCAGGATGCATATTTTCATTTTCCTATCCTGCAAGCCTACAGGCTTTACCTGTGGATCACACTGGGCCAGGTCACATTTCGAATTTAAGGTGCTCCCCTTTGGCCTTACCATTTTCCCTTCGGTGTTCACAAAAGTGATGGTGGTGGTCGCGATGCACCTACAGAGTTCAGGTGTACCAGACTTCCCCATACCTCGACGTATGACTGTTGAAGTCCTTCTCAACCCAGGCAGTTATAAACCACCTCCAGATGACAGTGAACCTCCTCATATCGTTTGGGCTCACTATCCACTTCATGAAGTCACACCTGACTCCTTCACAAATGCTCCTGTTCATCAGAGCTATCCCGGATACAGTGCAGTTTTGTGCCTTCTCCAGGAGTGAAGAGTGCAGGACATTCCTGCTATGATCTCAATGTTTCAGCCTCTGCCCTGGATGTCAGTGAGGATGGCATTAATGCTGCTTGGAGTCTTGGCTTCCTGCATCCTGCTTATCCAACATGCCAAATGGGACATGTGGGCTTGGCAGTGGGATATCAAATCCCAGTGTGCACAGCACCAGGGTAACATATTGGTTTACATCCAGAATTCGGAGGAGACTGCAAAAGGTCTGCAGTAGTGGCAGCTAGACTCTGATTGGACCAGTGGAATACCCCTCGCATTGTCCCACCCAGAGCTAACGGTGATCACAGGTGCATCACTACTGGGCAGGGTAAGCCATCTTGGAGAGGTGGAAATGAGAGCACTATGGTCTCCGGCAGAAACTCACCCCGAAATAAATTTGTTGGAGTTGGGTAATTTGCTTTGTATCGAAGGCTTTCTTACTACCCATCAAGGGGAGGCTTGTACTGTTAGTCAAGGATAACACTCCCGCCCTATGGTACGGCAGCAAGTAGGGCAGAGTGGGGTCTTGGGTCCTGTGCCAGGAGGCTCTATTCGTCTGGAAGTGTATGATCCACCAGAGTATTTCTCTGCTCTTGAAACACATGGCAGCATCTATAAGTGGTCGGGTGGACATGCTCAGTCGCAATACCTACCAGAGCATGAATAGCAGTTATTCAGCATTTTTAAGCAATGGGGAGAACCCTGGCTTGATCTTTCTGCTACAACCGAGAATGCGCAGTGTCGGCATTTTTGCACGCTCGACTTCCCAAGAAGACTCTCTCTCAAAGATGCATTCCACTTATAGTGTAGCTTGGGACTCCTGTATGCCTTTCCATCTCTATCCCTCTTGACTTGAGTTCTGAATAAGAACAAGATCAATTTGGTTCTCACTATTTTGATGTGCACCCCGTTTGAGCCATTGCACAACTGTCCACTACGTCTCTTGACCCTAAAAATGTTTTTTCTGGTCGCCCTCTCATCAGCTTGTCTCATGAGTGAGCTGCAGGCAATCTCGGGCTAGCCGCCTTTCATGACCTTCCCAGACAAGCAGCTGTTTAGACGTTGAGCCGCATTTCTGCCGAAGGTAGTAACACCTTTCAACGTTGGGCAGGCTATGACTTTTCTTACTTTTTGTGCAGAGCTTCACCCCTCAAAAGAGGAGGAGAGAATTATTTGGACTCTAAGAGAGCCCTCAGGTTCTCCATTGATTGTACCAACAACTCATGGTGGGCTTCCTCTGGAGTAAAAAAGTGCAATGCAGTGTAGAAAAGAATAATCTCTGGGTGGAAAATCTGTTAAAGCGAAGAAGCAGCTGCCTGAAGTTGTGAGGGCTCAGTCAACACGAGCCAAGGCTGCTACTACTGCGCTGGCATGTAGAGTGACTGTCCTAAATATCTTTCATGCTGCTACATGGGCATCAGTGCCCATATTCAGAAGCACTATTGCCTTGACCTTCTAATTGGTCGGGTGGGCATTTTGCCTGTTCGGTCATGCAGGACTTTTTGGTTTGAGCCATTCCACAGACCTTCCTCTGGGGAAGTTACTGCTTTGGTATCTATTCACAAGGTGAGTAATCTGTGGTTAGAAGTATCCATCAGAAGAACAATGTACTTGCCTTTAATAATGCTCTTTCTGGTGGATACTCTTATCTAACCACAGATTTCTCACTGACCCTCCCACCTTCCTGTTCTGTGGAATGGACTCTTTCCATCTGAAAGGCCCCAACCTAGAGATCTGTACTCTGGTCACACCAATTTGCTGATGGGCTCTGCATCTGAGGGTGCGGACAAGTCATAGAAATCAACTGACTGCGTGTTTGGGTGTGGCTTATATGCAGTCCCGCTTGCCAAAGCTGGAGTGGACCAACATTAGTGTGAAGCTGAACAATGCCACATACAAGCGCACAGGAGTACTGCTTTAAAGTTTGCAGATCCAGTCTGCCACTTGGGGGGGATAGTCACCATGGTATCTGCTAGAAAGAGCCTTACCGAAGTGAAATAATTTCGTTTTCCAGGGTGGAAAACCACATGTAAGAGGGATGCGAGTCTCCACAAATGTAAGGGTTTAAGAGTTTGAGTGCTCACCTAACTGTATACATCTGAGACACTTGCAGAAAACAACCCATATGTATTGTTGCACGTTGTTGTATTAATGCGTTTGTTCAACAGATTGTTGCATCAGATCTATGCAGTACCCTTGACTTTTTTCCGTGCCCTTTTTTTTAAATGATCTTTTTTGTTATAGATCAAAAAGAAAGGATATATTTTTGTTTGAGTAGGTGCTGTAACCATGATTATTTTATTCCATAGATAAGCAGCAAAGATGAAGATTTTTTAGATCTTTCAGTTGATGTGGAACAAAATACGTCAATTACTCACTGTTTAAGGTAAATGCTTTCTGAACTAAACTTATTTTTATAATAGATTTGTTTTTAGCATGCTGTTATGAATATACAAATACAATCTTATGTTTGTAGTGTTAAAAACAGCTTTCATGTGTTGGTGTTCTGCATGATGTTTAGCTCAGAAACTATTCTGTGCATACTGTTAATTTTACAGCATTGGATCGGTCACAGAGTTGCATGCTCAGACTTTTTCCCATCAAACAGAGAACCCATGCTTACCAGTGTTTAAATAGCAATATATGTATATGTATTAATTACATAGTTGTGATAGCCACTGTGTAGTTGGGGTTCAGAAGGTGTTTCCATTGAAAACAATTTTTTGATTTGCCTATTACTTTTAACCCCGTGAATAGATTTGCATGAAACTTGGCAATCTATTTATTCTGTCAGTTAATTTTCAGCATCCAGTTTCGTGAAGATCTGTCCATTGGAAAAGAGTAAAGAGAGGGTGAAAAAACAGCAATATCCCATTTTATCTCCCATACGAAATGTTGCCGAAAGATGTTGCAAATACTGATTACCACCAAACTTGACACGAAAGTAGAAATTTACCCAGAAAGCAAGCTTCTTTGGTTTGGTATAAATCCATTCGTAGTTTGAAATTAGTGTTTTAAAAAGCTGCCATCCGGGATTTAAAAGTTTAACAATTTTGTGTATCTGTGTTGTTTTAACTCATGAGTAATGACTCACACATCATATCAATTAGATGTTGAAAATTTTGCATACTGGGTTTGGCTGGAGGAGTACATATTTTTTTTCTGGCATCCTGAAACTTGTGAGTCTTCCTAGACTCACGAGTAAGCACTGTGGGGGGGGAAAAAAGAATTCCAGACCTATTGGGAGCCAACCCAAAAAGTGACTAACTCCAGGGCAGTGGTCAGGAGTATCCAGAGAAAAAAAATGTTATTCAACTTGAGAGTTCACCAGCGGACATTTAGGGTTAATGGATTCGACCTCCTTTTTGTGCCGGAGTGATGTGTTTCTTCAGACTTGTAAGTTTCAAGCAGTGTAAAAAAACAAAAATTCAAAGCAAATCCAACAAGCAAAGCCAACCACTAAAATCCGTCTCTGGCTTTGCTTGAAAGGCAAAGAAGTAAGACATAGGGCCCGGACTCTGGGTCTTGTGGCCGACCGCGCTGCACGTCACTGAAAAATGATCAGCACATTTTCAATATTTTTGTTGCAGGGATAGGATGTCTCTGCACAAGCGATCAGTGTTCAATCCCTGTAGAGACTGTGAGAGTCCAGTGTCCATCACAAACCTCCACAATAATTGTCTGCTGTGTTTGGGGTCTGATCACTACACAGTCGTACTGGTCTTACCTTGGCATGAACCCCAAGGCCTTCAAGGAGAGGGAGGTAAAAGTTATCCCCAAAGCCTTTGATGACTAGAGGCAAATGTAGATCTTCCCTTGTCCAAAGTCGCTGGGCCTTCTCGTTTAGATCTCCCACAGAAATGCAATGTAAGCACAAAAAGAAAAGCAGACATAGTGACTCTTCCAAATCTCGGCCCTCCAAATTCAAGTCACTTCTACTCTACGCCCCATGAAATCCTGTTCATGGAATATGACTTTTGCATGCCGTTAATATAGAGAACACCAAACAACTTCTCAAACATACTGTAGAAAGGGTACAGAAGGTCCAGAGAAGTCAGAATTTCAATTGAAGATTTTTTCTTTTACAACAGAAGTCTGGAGAGAGGTGCCTCATTCTAGACATCAGGCAACTGAACAAATGCATTAAAGAGCAGAGTTTCAGGATGTTTATCCTTCTTTACATCTTGCAGTACGTAAATGGTGTGAATTTCCTGTCATCCAGGCCCCATACTGCAAGTATCTCAGTTTTGTGCTAGATGGTCAACACTTCTAATTTAGAGCACTACCTTTTGTTCTCAGTTCAGTTATTCACAAAGTTCTCCACCATGGTGATAGCTCATCTGTGATATCAGGTGATGTGTGCGTCTTCCCATATCTGTATAACTGGCTCCCTGAGCTTTGCAACCTACAAGAAAAGGGGCTTGATCCAATTTAGGAAAATGAGGGTAGGAGTACTTAAATATACTGAGCATAGCAAGACCCTTACTCGCCATCATTTATCACATGGTTCCTCAACCATACACATGCTGACCTATTTCATAATGTCTGTTTTAATACACATTTCTTTAATAGCTTATCAAAATCACAGGTATCATTCAATGCTTCCACAACACGAATTAATTATACCATTTGGTGAAATCACAAAAAATGGTATCGCCAATCACAAGCCCAACCTAATTGATAAATATAAAAAGACAAGGAATGCCTAATCAATAACATAAAAAGAAAAAACTGCGTGGTTGTGGTATTCCATAAGCTACCACAACAGAAAATGACAAAATGCGTGGATGCTATTAGGTGTCGTATAGTCCAATATTTAAGGGTTCAGTACTGTTTCTGAATCGCACCCAAGTACTCCAACTCCATGCCTACGTACGCCTAATGCATACTAGAGGAGAACACTAAAATGAAACCTGAACGAATGGTATGTGTTACAACATATAACCAACACACCAACTTGATTAAAATAATTGTCAAATGAATTGCATGAATCCACTATGGAGGAACCCCTTTTTGTGTTAAGAAGAAAGAAGTATATTAGAGACCTTGTGGTGCACTCAAAAACAGAAAAACGTAGGGTACCCAAGACACTGCAACAAATGATGGGATTTCCACCCATTGAGGGTCACCACAAATGGGGAACCTGTACAGTCTGCCAACTAACTATCTTGGGTAAAGAAAAAGTGCATACTCTAAGCAGAATAAAACACCTCAGATTCACTAATTGCAAAACTAAGAATGTGGTACGTTTCATTAAATGCCCCTGTGATTTGACATAAATTGGGAAAACATATCAAGAAGTAAAGAAGCGTATAATCCAACACAAATTACGTAATCGCAATAGGACCATCACGGCTCCTTTGGTACAATACTCTTTCAAACAACCACACAGAGAGTGATATCAGTAGGGAATCTGAAAACATGTCGCCCCACTAAATAGTGACACGGAATCGGCGATTTTAAGAGCCGAGGCATGCCTAATATTGAAAATGCAAACAGTTGAACGGGGCCTGAATGAACTCTCTGAGGTCAGCAACATATGAATCATTCAGTGATGGTCTCCAACTTTAAAGTGTTAACTTTATAACTTGTGTGGTATTTTAAGGCGGTTTATGACACATTGTTTTTAACATATCACACTTTCAAAACTGACATTGCTGAGTTTCAATTTTTATTATTTTATGCAAAAAAAATCAAAATGAGGAATTGTGAAATAAAAAGCTTGTGGTGATGTTGACAGTATAATCCTTGTCAAACATCTATGGATTGCCTGTGGTTTAAAAAAAAACTACATATCCCATGAATCCTAATACAGAGGGCCACTTGGTGATGACAGTCAACCAGTGCTGAAAAAGCCAAATCATCATGGATCGTGTATCGAAGAAGCAGGCACTCTGTTACTGGGGACGTTGCGAGCCAGTGCGAAGCGAGTGAATGACGCATCGGGTGATGTGTACGAGGTAGCAGACATATAGATGCCGATGACGCCAGGAGGATAGTGAATGATTACTCTGCATGCCTACTGGAGTGAACACGGTTGTCGGACCCTACTGTTGCAGGGCACAGTAAACGTGACTGAAGCCCTTTAAGGACGCATTATGGAAAAAGGATGCCCTTGCATGCTGACCGGAGTAAATATAGCGAGCTGCTCCCTAGGAAGGACACAATAGACGTGACCTGGAGCATGAAGTATGATTTCTTGCTGGCAACTTCAAATGGTGGTTGTACAAGTAAATGCTTGTGATTGAGACACCGATCTCCTGTTCCATTTTTTAGCCTCCAAAATAAAGTTGTTTTATAAGCCACCTTTGTTAATGATTGTCTTCCTATATCAAGGTATGTTCTAAACAAGTTCACTGCAAGGGTGAAATGTGAAGGGTTTGTGCCCCCCCCATGCTCCCCCTTAATGTTTCTTCTAAACAGATTGTGTAAATGTTGTTATACAGAAACGCCCTACATTGTGATTGTTAGACCTGGCACCATTGGCGTGGGTCTCCCTTCCATTTTTCGCTGTTGTCTCCTCTGTTTTTGCTGGTGTTAGATGCTCTGGGCGCTGTGCCACTGCCATTCAGTGCCACAGCGCGAATGCTCCCTGTGTAAATGACATGTGAATTGGTATATCCGTGATTGGCTTATTTGGTTTACCTGTTAGTCCCTAGTAGTGTGGCCTGTGTGTGCCCAGGGCTGGTAAACCAAATGCTGCTGGTGGGCCTGTAGCGCTGGTTTGCGCCACCCACAGAAGCAGCTTGTAAAGTGTGTCTCAGACCTGCCACTGCAGAGTCTGTGTGCAGTCCAGAACTGCCATCTTGGCTGTGAAGTGCACCCACTTCCCATCCCCTGAACCTTCCCTTGGCATCATGTAAGTCACCCCTATGGTAGGGTGCATTGTATGTGTAAGGTAGGACATGCCTTGGTGTGTGTAGCATGTCCTGGTAGTGAATTACACCCAATTTCGGTTTTCACTACTGTAAGGCTACCTGTTCCTCATAGGCCATGAATGGGCAGTTTGACTATTACATGCTATAGTCCTAACTGACCCCAGGAACATGGTAGAAAAACGAATTTAGTATGCCTGAGCTCAGAATATTAAAATACATCTTTTAGTGAAGTTTATTTTTATATTCTGTGTTTGAAAATACCACTTTTAGAAAGTAGGTATTTTTTGCCTATGCCTTCCAGTGTGCTCTGCTGTTATGTGTATTGGCTGTCTGGTTTTGGAGGGACAGGGCAGGCTGAGTCAGACCTGGGTTGAATAGAGAGATCTGCATTTAGAGTATGGGGAGGGGTAGTTCCTTGACCTGAATAGGGCTGTGCCTGGCAAGGTGAATGCTGGCTCCACCTCCTACTGTGCGTCTGATGGCAGACCCCCTCTTTCTGAAAGGAAGGATGCAGCCTGGTAAACAAAGTGCTCCAGGACTGAGCAGAACTGGTTCTGGCTGGGTTCAGTGACTTGTAGCTTCTGAGAACAAAGACTTTTGGGGTATAAATATCTGTGCTCAAACCCCTACAATTGGTATTGCTCCTGGATGTCAAGACGAACCTCTGTCCGTGTAACTGAAGGAATCTGCACGAGGTGACTGTCCTTGTGTGCTGTTTCTTGGATTGGCCTGCAGTAGTTACCATTGGACTTGGAAGAAGAGGGAAAAGGACTTTTGAGAGAACTTTTATTAATCTTGCTAAAGCAATCACCCAAGGGCTAGGAGAAGAGCTAGCCTCCTGCTGAAGTCTCAGGCACATCAGACTTCACCACCAGCCTCCTGATTCCTCCCAGCGAGGATTTCTATCTGTAGGTGAGGCTCCTGTGAGTTCCAGGGCCTCTAGTTCTACTACAGAGAAGAGAGTGCTGAAATCGTCGCTAACGCACGTTTGCGAGCCGCCGCAGCCGAGAGCGCCCGAAAAATCATCGCGCTGCTGCCGCTGAGTACTCGCAACCAAAGATCATCGCAACCGCACGTTTGCGAGCCGCCGCAGCTGAGAGCGCCCGAAAAAAATCATCGCGCTGCTGCCGCCGAGCGCTCGCAACCAAAGAGGTCATCGCTTCACGGCATCGCATTGCGGACGGCGGGCGTCCGCCATTTTCATTGCATCCGGATCGTCGCTCCCTCGCGGAGCGCCATCGCATCGCAATCTGATCGCACACGCAACAGGATCGTCGCATCGCCTCCTCCCTCGCGGCAAGGAGTCATCGCATCGGCGGCCTAGCGTGCAGAAGTTGGTCGCATCGTCTCCGCACGCATCAGCAGATCGGCGCATCATCCTCCCTTGTAGCAAGGATTTAACGCATCGCCGGCCTCGCGTGAGGAAAATCATCGCTACCACTTCTTTGCAACATTTTGTTGGTTTTGCTACGAAATTCAGGTACTTTGTGAGTAAAAGGGTCGCAGAGACCACTGCTTTGAACTGAACTCCTCTTTGCACACTGTGAACTATTTTTACAGCATTTCAAGAATAATCCTATTTTACAGTATTGTGGCTTTTTGATCGTTATTGGTCTTGTGTTAAGTCTATATATAAAGATACTTATTTTTTATAACTACTTGTGTGGTGTCCCTTTGTAGTGTTCCTCACTGTGTTACTGTGTATGGTCATAAATGCTTCACACACTGCCTCTGAGATAGGCCTAGCTGCTCGTGCTACGTTACCACAGGGTTGAGCAGGGGCTATCAAAGGCTCTCTTACCCTGACTTAGGAAGAAGGGTCCCTACTTGGACAGTGGCCTGCCATTGCCAACTAGAGACCCCCATTTCTAACATTGGTGGACAGCGGTGAGGATCTGGACTTGCATTTATGATCGCATACAGTAATTATAGTGTACACTACTAGTGAGTGCAGACCATAACGCAACCACATAGGTTTTGAGGTTTTTTTAATTCTATTTTTGATTGATATTTCCAGTTATTGCTACAATGGGCAAGCCCAGATCCAATGCCTCGGAGGATCTCTCCTGGGAAGAAGAGAAATTAGAAACCTACAATGCCAAGCAGCTCAAATATTTTTGCAAACAATTCACAGTCCCTACCACAGGTCTCACTAGAAGGGAGGAGTATTACAAGGCGCTGAAGGCCTGGCTAGAAGCCAGGGATGCCCCTAAGAATATGGGAGAGCTTGTGGAGGGGGAAGAGAATGCAGGAGAGCAGCAGGGTGAAGCAGTAGACTTAGTAGGAGATAAAGCAATTTCCAACCCGGGCACTAGTGTGTCCGCTAAGGGTCTGTCCCCAGAGGAGATGGAGGACAGGGAGAGAGATAGGCGGCATAATATGGAGATGGCTAAGCTTAAAATGGATGGTCAGAGGGACCTAGAGAACAAGAAGTTAGAAGTTGAGATTATGAAAATGAAACTTGAGCATGAGAGAGTATTGAGGGAGTTTGAGATTAAAGCTAAGAGTATGGAGATCTCCCCCTCTGGTGGCAGCATACCTGTAGTGCATCCTGAGAGTACGGTGTATATACCCAAGGAGGTTATTAAGGATTTCCACAAAAGTGAAGATATTGGGCAATGGTTTGCCGCTTATGAATTAGCCATGGTGTCCCACCGGGTCCCTGAGAAGGATTGGGGAGCGGGGTTGTGGGGACACTTTGTGAGTGAGGGAAGGGATACCTTGTTGGACCTGCCCCCAGAAAGTAGAATGGTTTATGCCCACATGAGGGAAGCGTTGATGACCCGCTATGGTTTGACCCCTGAGATGTATAGGCAGAGGTTTAGGACCTGCAAGAAGGTAGAGGGTACCACGTGGGTTGAATGTCTTTTTTTTTTTTTTTTGCAGAGCAATGGAACGCTGGGTAAAAGGTAGCAAAGTAGAAACTTTTGAGCAGCTTTATGATTTGATTGCATGGGAGCATTTATCTAGTAACTGTTTTCCTGAGCTACGCCAGCACCTGATTGATTGCAAGCTGACTAACCCTAGAAAGCTTGCTGAGGAGGCGGACCGCTGGGTGAGCACCCGGGTTCGCAAGGGTCCAGTGGGAGACTTCGCCAAAGGTGGGCAGGGTCCCCAGCAGAGAAGTGGGGGGACAGGGGTAAACCGAGGGAGTTCCAAAGAGGGCCCCAAAGTAATTCCCAAGGGAACCAAGCAGTGGTGTCCCAGCCTCCCCAAGAGAAGAAGCCAGTGCCCCCGACAGGTAGGCCTGTTCAGAGGGGGCCCCTTACTTGTTTTAAGTGTGGTCAAGTGGGCCACCGGTTTTATGATCCCCAGTGTCCTCAGAGGGATACCAATGCACCACCCCGTGCACCACCCCGCCAGCTTGCTAGTGTAGCCCTGGGAGGGGAGGAGATGGGTGCCCAAGGTGGGTGGGATCCTGTAGAGTTGACCCTTGTCTCATTAGGAGACTTTGAGATGGTCCCTAAGCCTGCACTGCCTGATAACACTAAAAAGTACAGACAGTGGGTGACCATCAATGGCCATAAAGTGGAGGCTTTAAGAGACACAGGAGCCAGTGTAACTGCTGTCAGCTCCCGGTTGGTGTCCAAGGAGCAGGTTGTCCCCCATGCATTCTACCCAGTAGTGTCCGCAGACAACTCAGAGAGCCAATGTGAGGTGGCTCAGGTTCCCTTTGAGTGGGGGGGGGTCTCAGGAACTCTTCAGGTGTCTGTGAGGCCCGCCATGCCTGTAGACTGTCTGCTGGGCAATGATTTAGAGAACTCCCCGTGGGCTACGGTGGAGAGGAAAGGCTCCCTTAGAAATGTTGGGTCTGCCTGAGTGGGCGTGTGCTACCACTCGTTCCATGGCAGCCAAGGAGGGTGTTGAGAAGGACCTGGAGCCTGAGAGTATGGCCCAGATCCCTGCCTTAGAGAGAAGGGGCAGGGGGCGCGGGAAGCCGGCCCCCTTGGTTCCCACGGCCCAGGAAGGAGCAGACCCTGAGGGGGATGCCCTGGAGCCTAGCAGGGAGCAGATCACCGAACTGGGGGACCTGCCTGAGCTGACCCATTGGCAGCAGGAAGGGGGACCCACCAGGGAGGAATTTTGTGAGCAGCAAAGAGTTTGCCCCTCTCTTGAGGGTATGCGGCGACAGGCTGCAGCCCAGGCAGAAGGTGACATGTCTGGTTCACATCTGATTTATTGGGAGAGCAGTCTCCTGTATAGCGAGCCTAAGGCTGCTGAGCTGGGGTCAGCCCGTGTGCTGGTGGTACCCGAGTAGCTTCAGAGCCTTCCCTACTGGGGTTGGCTCACGACATTCCATTGGCAGGACATCTGGGGCAGACCAAGACCTTTGAGAGGGTGACCGCCCACTTTTATTGGCCCCAGATGCGCAAGAGTTCAGACACTCATTGCAGGACATGTGAGACTTGCCAGGCAAGTGGGAAGAGTGGGGGGAAGATCAAGGCCCCACTCCAACCCTTTCCAGTTGTCAGTACACCATTCGAGCGAGTGGGCATTGACATTGTGGGGCCTCTGGACCCCAAGACAGCCATGGGCAACAGGTTCATCCTGGTCTTGGTGGACCATGCCACCCGGTACCCTGAAGCCATCCCGCTCAGGACAGTGACGGCCCCCGTGGTGGGACGTGCACTTATGGGGATTTTCTCCCGTGTGGGGTTCCCCAGAGAGGTGGTGTCTGACAGGGGGACCAACTTCATCTCCCAGTACATGAAGTCTCTGTGGAAGGAGTGTGGGGTAACTTATAAGTTCACCACTCCTTACCACCCCCAAGGTAATGGTCTGGTTGAAAAGTTCAACCGGACCTTGAAGGGCATGATCATGGGCCTAGAAGAGCCCCTGAGGCGTAAGTGGGACGTCCTCTTGCCATGCCTGTTGTTTGCCTACCGTGAAGTGCCACAGAAGTCCTTAGGGTTCAGTCCCTTTGAACTGCTCTATGGCCATCCGGTTAGAGGACCTCTGAGTCTGGTCAAGGAAGGCTGGGAGCAATCTCCCAGGAAACCTCCCCAAGATGTATTTAGCTACATGTTGGCCTTCAGGAACCAGACTCGGCGTTTCAGAAAGATTGCTGAGGCAAATCTGGAAGCCAGCCAGGAGGAAATGAAACGGCACGACCAGAATGCCACTCTGGTCGAATTTCAACCTGGTCAGAAGGTTTGGGTACTGGCCCCAGTGGAGCCTTGTGCGCTCCAAGATAAGTGGACCGGTCCATTTGAGGTGGTGGAGCGCAAAAGTCCAGTTACCTACTTGGTGGACTTTCAGTCTCCCAGGAACCCCTTGCGGGTCCTGCATGTGAACCGCCTGAAGCCCCACTTTGAGAGGTCTGAAGTGGGCATGCTTCTTGCCACAGATGATGGGAGGGAGGAGGAGAGTGAGCCTCTTCCTGACCTCCTGTGTGCAGGAGAGAAGGATGGGTCAGTGGAGGGTGTGATCCTCTCCACCACACTGACCCCTGAGCAGCAGAGAGATTGTCACCAACTGTTGGGGCAATTTTCTGATTTGTTCTCCCTGGTGCCTGGTGTCACTGATTGGTGTGTCCATGAGGTGGATACCGGGGACAGTCCTCCTGTCAAGCACAAGGCTTACAGAGTGACTGACCGGGTCAGGGCTTGCATTAAGGAGGAGGTCTCCAAAATGTTTGCCCTAGGGGTGATTGAGTCCTCTAGCAGCCCCTGGTCCAGCCCCGTGGTCTTGGTACCAAAAGCTGCGACGCCTGGTGCCACTCCTGAACTTAGGTTCTGTGTGGACTACCGAGGTCTCAATTCGGTCACGAAGACCGACGCGCACCCCATCCCCAGAGCTGATGAGCTCATAGATCGGTTAGGGCTGCCCGGTACCTCAGCACGTTTGATCTGACGTCTGGGTACTGGCAGATCGCCTTAACTGATGGGGCAAAGGAGAGGTCCGCATTCTCCACACCAGATGGGCACTACCAGTTCCATGTGATGCCCTTTGGGATGAAGAATGCCCCTGCCACCTTTCAGAGGTTGGTCAACCAGGTGTTGGTTGGGCTGGAGGATTTCAGTGCCGCCTACCTGGATGACATTGCAGTGTTTAGTTCCTCCTGGGAGGACCACTTGCGCCACCTCTGGAAAGTGTTGATGGCGCTGCGCAGAGCAGGCCTCACAATCAAGGCCAGTAAGTGCCAGATTGGGCAGGGTTCTGTGGTGTACTTGGGACACCAGGTGGGGGTGGCCAGGTGGCACCCCTGCAGCCCAAGATTGAAACCATCCTGGCTTGGGAGCCCCCAAGGACCCAGACCCAGGTGAGGGCCTTCTTAGGACTCACGGGTTACTACAGGAGGTTTGTCAAGGGGTATGGCAACATTGTTGCACCCTTGACTGAGCTGACTTCCAAGAAGCGGCCAAAGATTGTGAACTGGACTGACACCTGTCAGAAAGCCTTTGATGCCCTCAAAACTGCCATGTGTACAGCACCAGTACTCCAGGCGCCCAATTTTGCTAAGGAATTTGTTGTCCAGACAGACGCTTCAGAGCATGGGGTGGGGGCCGTTCTGTCACAGATAAATGAGGAGGGACTAGACCAACCTGTAGCCTTCATTAGTAGGAGGGTACTTCCAAGGGAACAGAGGTGGAGTGCAATTGAGCGTGAGGCATTTGCTGTGGTCTGGGCACTGAAGAAGGTGATACCATACCTGTTTGGGACTCACTTCCGGGTTCAGACAGACCACAGGCCCCTCAGATGGTTGATGCAGATGAGGGGTGAGAATCCCAAGTTGTTGAGGTGGTCCATTTCCCTACAGGGTATGGACTTCACGGTGGAACACCGCCCTGGTACAGAACACGCCAATGCTGATGATCTGTCCAGATTTTTCCGCCTTAGTGATGAGAACTTCCAAGGGATGGATAGTTCTCCCCACATTTCAGCTGGAGGGGACACGTGTTAGACCTGGCACCATTGGCGTGGGTCTCCCTTCCATTTTTCGCTGTTGTCTCCTCTGTTTTTGCTGGTGTTAGATGCTCTGGGCGCTGTGCCACTGCCATTCAGGTGCCACAGCGCGAATGCTCCCTGTGTAAATATGACATGTGAATTGGTATATCCGTGATTGGCTTATTTGGTTTACCTGTTAGTCCCTAGTAGTGTGGCCTGTGTGTGCCCAGGGCTGGTAAACCAAATGCTGCTGGTGGGCCTGTAGCGCTGGTTTGCGCCACCCACAGAAGCAGCTTGTAAAGTGTGTCTCAGACCTGCCACTGCAGAGTCTGTGTGCAGTCCAGAACTGCCATCTTGGCTGTGAAGTGCACCCACTTCCCAGCCCCTGAACCTTCCCTTGGCATCATGTAAGTCACCCCTATGGTAGGGTGCATTGTATGTGTAAGGTAGGACATGCCTTGGTGTGTGTAGCATGTCCTGGTAGTGAATTACACCCAATTTCGTTTTTCACTACTGTAGGGCTTACCTGTTCCTCATAGGCCAGAATGGGCAGTTTGACTATTACATGCTATAGTCCTAACTGACCCCAGGAACATGGTAGACAAGCATTGGCATAGCCAATAGGTCTCGCTTTTGGGACCTTATACGTGTTTAGCCATGCAACAGTTGATGTTGTTGCATCAAGGATATTGTGCTGCATAACTAAATACTTATAAGGTCCCAAAAGCAAGACCTATTGGCTATGCCAATGCTTGTTTTCATAACAATCTGTAGTAAGCATGTGACACATTGTGTGTGCAACATTTTATAGAGGCTAAACTATTAGCCTCCTTATGTGTGCCATTACGGCTTGTTACGATTTGAAAAAGTGTGGTATAGGACAAAATTAATCAACACCAAATACAAAGTTTAAAGATTCTTATTAGTCAGTTATACCAAATTCAGATAAAACTCACAACCAAGCTTAAAACGAATGAGAAATATTTAAAGATTACTTGCATTTTTGGTCATTTCAAAAATTAATACACTAGTGTCTTTGAAAGGTGTAGTTTTCTATTGTTAACAATGCCCTCTAACCTCTAATAAACTGAAAAGGACATCTACGGTGTCTGCACTTAAATTTGTTCCAGCAATCTATGGTGCAAAGCAGCACATTTTAAGTGACGGCGGCCACAAAGGTATGCTTCATTAAGATATCCCAATACTGCATAAACTACTTAAGCGCATGATGGGCTGGCTACAGTGTCGTGATTATTAACAACACTATATTCTAAACGAACTGGAAGTGTTACTCGATTATCTCTGGGCACAAATCTGTGAACCTTCATTATTCATGCTGGGTATGGTGGCTTAGTGGACTAATGCGTTCACTGCAGGGGCCTGTGTTCGACCTCATGATCACAGGTTCAAATACTCAATGGGTCCACTCAGCCTTTCATCTATCAGAGGTCGATAAAATGAGTACCATTGAGTTGGGTAACAATAAACATCTGTTATTCAGCACCAAGTTGCCTATGGGTAAAGGCAAATACACATGTTACACTATGTTTGGTTATTCATGGCAAATATCTGTTGCTAATTGATCGGGCTATGCACATCCATAATCAAAAGAGAGTGAGCCCTGTAGATTCTGTGAGGTCTGGATTTATCCAGTATTGACCCAAACTCTCAACCACTCAGACACTGGTGGTGTAAGTTATCAACACTATGGTATTTATTGGGCAGCGTCATCATTGGGTTTCGCACCTAGGTACTCGCTTCCCTAGGTGAGTACCGCCTCCTTCCGAGGGAAAATACTGGTGGGATCCATATGGTGTTATCTAAAATTACTTCCGGTATCTTAGATCAATTATTAGCTACGGACATGTAAATTGTCCTTAACGTCACAAATCAGTAGTCAACATGTTTCAGCCTATATTGCCCATAAGGGTTGGGCTTTTCGGCAGAACCAAAATCAAAATTCAACAGGTCCCCTACTGTACGTTTTTGTAGACTCGTAAGTCTATTACTCATGTGTCTTCATTCAGATATGTGCATGTTTTCTATGCACATATCAAACAATACAATCAACTGTATTCTATAGTATTAAGAGACCCTGGGACTATAGCACTATTAGGTGGCTAGCTTTGGGGTAATTTTCCTTGAGGAGAGATTACAGGAGACCCTTATTCCAGTTGCCTCGTTCTAGGAGAACCCAAGTGTCAATTTCTGTAGCAGTTGCTTGTCTGAGCGTTATGGGTAAAGAGAACGATTGATAATGTGTTATGGAACAGATAAACTACAACGTTAGACGAAATTAAAGAGCAAGATAATTTGAGGGCCTTGAAGCGTTACGCCAGAAACTTACCAAGAGGGACATGACATTCTGTAGACAAGCAAATACATATATCCAAAGAAATAGCACACCCTGGGTTTGGCAGCAACCTTACATTATTCGTAAGAAATGACATAACACTTTGCAAAGTTATTTTTTTCGTGTAACGAACAGAAATTCCATTTAAGTAATTGATTTGAACATAAAAACAAAAAAATAACATTTTGCCTGCAAATCCAGCTCTCGAAAATCGATGACAGTTCAACCGGCCAGCCAAACTGCGGTATACATTACAGTTACAATAGGGAGAAACAGGGGGACAGGGAAGGCGACAACTTCAGAACATGTACCTCCAGTTTAGAGTAAAACTGAAGCAGGAGTTATAGGCCTAAAACTGCTACTCGTGTTACACAAGTTCTATAAAAGGGGGCCTGGGTAGATGATGAGCAAGTCCCATCTTTAATGATGTTATGCATTGCCAATAGCCAGGGGCGTAGCTTGAGCATCAGATTTTCCGACCATCACGCTGTAAAAGAATGTTTAAAATACATTATAAGACAAGCAGGGCGCCTGACTGAGCCTTAAGAGGCAGTAGAAAGGGAGAGGAATGCGAATTAATAGGAGTACTAAATGAGAGAAACAATATTTTGTAATATAAACATTTTTAGGGCTTTCAAACCAGAGATGAGAGACGAATGAGTGTGTGTTTTTGTCACTGTATGTATGCAAAAATCCTAGGTGAAATCCGACAGACACCTCACCATACCAGACTGAAAGCACCTGTACCCAATTACTCATCTGACAATACATTTATTAGGGAGTGTAACACCCCAAACACTCCCCCGCCCGAAGCTACGCCCCTGCCAACAGCAGCAATGAGAATCCAATTCGTTCCTTTAGTTTAATGCCAATAGAGAATGCTGTTACCACCATTTCAATGTAAAATTACCCACATCATTATTTTGAAAAGGAGGATCGAGCGTCGAACTAAATCAAAAATAATATAACATAAAAAAAAATCCAGAGGGTTGCGATTTAGGATAGCAGCACTTGCATGTTTCCATATAAGCTAACAATTGCGTGCATAATGTAGCCAGCTCTTGGATATTTGAACGTGTTTAACGGCAATACCAAGAACCGAATGTGCTAGAGAAAGAGAGTGAGACAGTTAAAGATGTGCCCTGACTCTGGCGCCTCCTGCCACTCCCCTAGGAACCTGTTCCAAGACTACGACAGACTCACCAGCTCAAGGCAGATAAAAGCTCCCGAGTACGTTCTCAGCACCTCTGGTCCGTAGGGTAGGGTCACTAGGACGGTGCCATAATTGAGGGCAGCCGCAGGAATGGGAGTCGGGGGTGCTCCCAATTCAGCCATGCTCAATGTTTCTGCAGACAGGGTGCGTCCTGAGGCTACCTAGTACCTGGCTCGGATTGCAGCAGCTACAGGTGAGCGGGGGCGGGACCCGGAGAAAGTGGCATCGGCTCAACCACTGCATGGACAGGGAGAAAGGACAAGTACCTGAGCTTGACAGCAGAATGACCATCTTTAAACGGTGTATATCCTTGTAATGTTGCAAACTAGATGTTAAACTGAACTCCGTTTTGAAGAAAAACAATAACGTTATTAATATATAGCTAAAACAATACATTTTACTCATAAAAGCATATTTAATATATGTAGGAATATGTTTACTGACTAGACTACTACAACTTTGGGTAATATATGTGCCTTAAACTAAAACCTCCACAGTATAAGGTGTACTCTTGTGAAAGGATGATCATATGTATGGCTGAATACTGGAATTTTGATCCATTCTAATATGGCCGCCTTATTCGCTTGTTTTTGGGGAACGATTGAACGGTTTGGGCGTCTGTGACCTCGGCGCAGGTCTTTCCCAGGTGAGGAGGGCGGTATGGTTTTGGGAGCAGAGTTACGTAGTGTGTACTGGGCGCACCTTTTAATTGAGAACAGTAGTGTCTGTTCCCAGTAGAAGGGTGGGGTGAGCTGCCAGTTGTCAACCGTCCCCAACCGATCCGCTGCACCTATTGTGAGGCCGGGAGCGTTGTGTACGCTTGCTGCATAAAAAGCTTTAATTCCGGTGGTGCCTGCGCTGTTTTTGTTATAAATCGTTTTTTTTATTGCTCGATAGCGCTCGATGTGTGATTGTTCACACTCGACGTTTGTGCTGTAGTTCAAACGCCGACACTGCTGCTTACTGCACTAGTTTGCTTAGACAAGGTGTACCGTGCTCATACATGCTAATAGACACTATTCCAGCAGGAGACTCAGGATTTTGGAAGCCAAAAATTGCTTTATTATAGTTGTCTCCTATTTGAAATTTCCTCCTCTTCAATACAAGTGAATGGGCAAAATTCATTCTCCCGATTTTTTCCCCCGAGATCTCACGCTTCCCTGTTCTAACAAGCCGCGAGTGGTGCGCGAGAGAGCGCGCGCGCTAGTGTGAGGGAGCAGGCCATCTGTTTTGCATTATGGCGCACGAGTCTGGGCACGATAATGCAAAACAGATGTCGGCCATGCGGGTAACCACACAGAAAAGGCCATGACGCACGAGCGTCTGGTCAGCTTTCTGAAGCCCCTACAATAAGTCTCGCGCTGCGCGAGCAGTGCTGCGCACTGCAACACTAGGCGCGAGACCTAAAAAACGAATTTAGTATGCCTGAGCTCAGAATATTAAAATACATCTTTTAGTGAAGTTTATTTTAATATTCTGTGTTTGAAAATACCACTTTTAGAAAGTAGGTATTTTTTTGCCTAAGCCTTCCAGTGTGCTCTGCTGTTATGTGTATTGGCTGTCTGGTTTTGGAGGGACAGGGCAGGCTGAGTCAGACCTGGGTTGAATAGAGAGATCTGCATTTAGAGTATGGGGAGGGGTAGTTCCTTGACCTGAAAAGGGTAGTGCCTGGCAAGGTGAATGCTGGCTCCACCTCCTACTGTGCGTCTGATGGCAGACCCCCTCTTTCTGAAAGGAAGGATGCAGCCTGGTAAACAAAGTGCTCCAGGACTGAGCAGAACTGGTTCTGGCTGGGTTCAGTGACTTGTAGCTTCTGAGAACAAAGACTTTGGGGTATAAATATCTGTGCTCAAACCCCTACAATTGGGATTGCTCCTGGATGTCAAGACGAACCTCTGTCCGTGTAACTGAAGGAATCTGCAGGAGGTGACTGTCCTTGTGTGCTGTTTCTTGGATTGGCCTGCAGTAGTTACCATTGGACTTGGAAGAAGAGGGAAAAGGACTTTTGAGAGAACTTTTATTAATCTTGCTAAAGCAATCACCCAAGGGCTAGGAGGCAGAGCTAGCCTCCTGCTGAAGTCTCAGGCACATCAGACTTCACCACCAGCCTCCTGATTCCTCCCAGCGAGGATTTCTATCTGCAGGTGAGGCTCCTGTGAGTTCCAGGGCCTCTAGTTCTACTACAGAGAGAGAGTGCTGAAATCGCTCGCTAACGCACGTTTGCGAGCCGCCGCAGCCGAGAGCGCCCGAAAAATCATCGCGCTGCTGCCGCTGAGTACTCGCAACCAAAGATCATCGCAACCGCACGTTTGCGAGCCGCCGCAGCTGAGAGCGCCCGAAAAAAATCATTGCGCTGCTGCCGCCGAGCGCTCGCAACCAAAGAGATCATCGCTTCACGACATCGCATTGCGGACGCCGGGCGTCCGCCATTTTCATCGCATCAGGATCGTCGCTCCCTCGCGGAGCGCCATCGCATCGCAATCTGATCGATCACGCAACAGGATCGTCGCATCGCCTCCTCCCTCGCGGCAAGGAGTCATCGCATCGGCGGCCTAGCGTGCAGAAGTTGGTCGCATCGTCTCCGCACGCATCAGCAGATCGGCGCATCATTCTCCCTTGCGGCAAGGATTTAACGCATCGCCGGCCTCGCGTGAGGAAAATCATCGCTACCACTTCTTTGCGACATTTTGTTGGTTTTGCTACGAAATTCAGGTACTTTGTGAGTAAAAGGGTCGCAGAGACCACTGCTTTGAACTGAACTCCTCTTTGCACACTGTGAACTATTTTTACAGCATTTCAAGAATAATCCTATTTTACAGAATTGTGGCTTTTTGATCGTTATTGGTTTTGTGTTAAGTCTATATATAAAGATACTTATTTTTTATAACTACTTGTGTGGTGTCCCTTTGTAGTGTTCCTCACTGTGTTACTGTGTATGGTCATAAATGCTTCACACACTGCCTCTGAGATAGGCCTAGCTGCTCGTGCTACGTTACCACAGGGTTGAGCAGGGGCTATCAAAGGGTGTGGCTCTCATACCCTGACTTAGGAAGAAGGGTCCCTACTTGGACAGTGGCCAGCCATTGCCAACTAGAGACCCCCATTTCTAACAGTGATTATTATGCCTACCTTTTTTAAAACTGGATGGCCCAGAGGAAGATCTCATCGACACCAAAACTAAATATGCCAATACGTTTGCAGCAGGTGGGAGTTCCCGAGAACACTAAGAGGACAAACGCTTTAGATGCCATAGTCGACGATCTTTACCTAGACATTTCCGCAAATACCCTCATCCCAATGTTCCTCTGCAAGATGAAGTGGGAACCATACAGATTCTCATATCGCCCGCCGTTCTGACTCAGGAATTTTTGGTATCTGTCTGTTGACAGACTGATAAAGTTCAAAGTAGACATCTACTACCTCACATAGAGTTACAATTAAGTGATTTGTCCCAGTCCAGCATCCATGTTTAGGCATTCATTTTTACTGTGGGAAGATGCTGCCAGAATAGAGAGCAGCCGTCACCATTACAACTTATACCCTAAAATATTAAAAGTTTTGTCTCTGAGCAAGGAATTATAGCATCAACCCTCTACAGATGCAACTTCATGAAATTCGCCCTTATTGCCTACATTTGGCTAAATCTGGCTTAAAATCTTCTTCTGTAAGAGCCCATTTAGCGGCTATCTCCAAATATCTATAGGCGCTGGGCAGTCCGCCGTTGTACTTCAGAATTTTTAAAGGGTACATGAAGGGTATGTTCTAGACTTTCCTCCTCCGGACAGACAACCTTGAGCATGTTATTGAACAGTGATTTAGATAGCCCTGTGAAAAGCCCCTTGCAGCTTATCCATAGGACTTTCCTGTAGTGCAGTCTAGGAAGACAACCCCCCTTCCGACATTACCTTTGGGAAATGTTAGTAGTTGAATGAATCTAGATGTAGTTATTTATTACATACCTATCCAGCATTTGCCTGGATAGGCATTGATATCGCTCCCATGTAAAGTCAGAGGATTTTTCCCTACCACTTGTCTGGGCAGACAATCTAACTGAATAGGATCTGCCAGTTCCTCTAAAATAGTACCTTCGGGGGCGTGGCCAAGATGGCGGATGGCTAGGACGTGCTTTCCCGATCGCTTCCGAGCTGCCGCCGACAAAAGCATCACAACGAGCCTGTCGGCTCCCTTCCGTTGCCCCCGGGGTGAAACCACCTGCGGAGAGCGCCGCTGGAGACCAGCGAAAGCGAGCGAATCCCCGAGAACTCTGAGGTGTGGCCGACCGCGGTGCGAGATAAGAGACCTACAGACTACGGGGGCCTCCCAGAGGTGAAGGCGGGCCTGGCCTATGCAGCAGATGAGGGGGCCTCGGCGCAGACACGAGCGCTGAGCTAGGTTACCGAGGAGGGGCACCGCCATCGCTAGACTGACACGCCCGTGAGTCAAAGTAATAGGCGTGGGCTGCGGTGGCGGAGCGCTGTAGGGCCAAGACTTTGGATCCGGGGCCTGGAGCAGCAGAGTACCGGAATTCGATTGCAGACCCGGCCACGGAGGGGCCGCTGCTTGCTCCGGTGGACCCCGGCGGAGAAAAGAGAGGAAGGTATGGCCCTGGGCGCCACCAGAGTAACACAAAGGTGAGCGGAGGACGTTGGGAGTGAGGTACCCCCCCCGCCCGTCTGCATCTGATTTCTCCCGGGGTGGGCTGGTTTCACAGTCCCAGCGGGAAAGAGGGGGTCCCACATGGAGTGATGGTTGGGACCGCTGCTAGCTTAATTCGGAGCACCAGAAACAGCGCATCAGGCCCCCTTGGAGCAACAAGTGAGAAAGGGACGATCCCCAAGATGGTGCACCGTTGTTAAGGGACAAACCCAAGCACAGTAAAGAGGACAGGATCTTGACAGGATCTGGGTGCAATTGCTGATTCCCTTGCTCACCCGCATAACTTGACATTTCCCCCATCCAGGCCCTTCTTTGCTGGCCCGCTGCTCTGCTGCGCTGCCCCCATCCACAGTCATAGTTCCAAAAGCGGAGGAGCAGCTGACGTGGAGGGTAGAGCACTCGATCCCATTGGCCCCACGCGGTTAAAGGCCGGGCGGGGTACCCTGGTGGATCGTCTGCAGTTGCACGCTCATAAAAGGGGCCCATTCTCAGGCCATACGAACATTTGGGAGAGCGGGGTGTGTGCAGCAGGAGGTCCCCCACGAGCTCGACGGGCCAGGCCTGAAGGAGCTGAGCGTGGGCCGCAAGTAACCTGAAAGGAACATAGGGCTCTTGTGATACCGAATATCTGGGAGAGCCCCGGTGGTGACATCTTCTGCGCTAAGGCACGACAGCATGGCAGGGAACAGAACAAAGAAGGAGCGCTCCCTTAAAGATATGCTTGGCAAGGCCGGAGGCACCACTGTGGCACCAGTGTGGAAGACAAGAATCTAAATGCAGGGGGAGATACCAAATCAGACACCGATGACTGGGAGGGACCGGTGACCAAGTCATTTCTTGAAACGCTCTTCACCTCCCTACGTGTGGATTTGCAGGCGATTAGGTCGGAAATCGCGACGGATATCCGAGAGATGCGTCAAGACGTCAACGTAGAGGGTAAGACAGTGGCCGTGTTGGAAGATCGAGAATCTGGTCGGGTGGAGGGAGTCACTTGGCTACAACAAGAGGTCCTCAGGCTTAAAGAGCAACAGTTAGATCTGCAGGCACACAACAAGGACTTGGAGAACCGTTCCCGGAGAAATAACATGCAAATTAGAGGTGTGCCATCCAAAGCAGAAGGTTCCAACCTGCGTGAATTTGTCACAGCCCTCTTTCGACATGTCCTGGGCCTTGCAGAAGATTTTTCAATTCAGATAGACCGGGTCCACAGGGTAGGGAAGGGGCCGCCGGCTGACGTGCATGATTTCCAAGTAAAAGAGGAACTAATTAAGAAAGCCAGAGACTCTCACCCGGTCCAGTTCAAAGGGCACTCCCCGACCTTTTACCAAGATCTCACGGATCACTCTCCAAAAACGTAAGGACTTCCGCCCTGTCACGGAGCACTTGAGAAAAGCTAACATTCCCTACACCTGGGGCCATCCCTTTCGCATTATTTTTCGTCATGAGGGAGTGCTCTACCAAGTCAGATCCCTCAGGGAGGCCCGCACCCTGCTGCACATCGACGCCCAGGAGGGCGCTGGGGGAGAGCCTTCCTCCCCCGGGCATTTGCAATCACTGTGGCAGAGGGTGACAACCAATCACCATCGGTCTAAACCTGACCCACAAACCATCGACAAAGAAAGGCAGGCAGTGCTGCAGGCCCTTTCGGCGGAGTCCACTCTCTCAGCGGCGTCCTGCACTGATGGCGGCAGTGCCCCTGGGTCATGAGGGGAACCGGACGATCTCGATGGTGGCAGCGGAGGGACGGGATGACGAAGGAGACCAAGGTCGCCGTTTGTCAGCCGGATGTCTCCGCACTTCCATAGGAGACACTATGAGGGAACGATCCTCCAATGGGTGGCCACATTTCCCCCCGATTCACGGAATTTGACGAACATTGGTTGCTTGGTGTTATGTATATTTTGTTTCTTATATTTGTTGTGGGGTTCTTTCTGTCTTCTTTTATTTCTCTCTCCTCCGCTCCAAATGAGACACTATGTAGCTAGCAAGAGCATTGAGGGAAATAGGTCATTAATCCCCTCGTTCTTCCCTTCTGGCCCCTTGAATCATGATAAACTAGCCGCTACTGGGTGCCCTGAAGACACATGAGACACATTATCCGTATTGTGAGCCTTAATGTTCGAGGCCCTAATAGCCCTGTGAAAACAACAATTGATGGACAGAATGCAGATCAATGTCATACATTCACCCCAGTACAGAGATCTGGGCCTAAATCCATCGTTATTTTGCTTACCATGCCATTCCAGTTTGAACCCAGCCATATGCAAATCAGTCTTGACCCTGTGCCTCATGGGAACAGTCCAGCCCGAACTGCCAAGCCAGGTCCTCCCTGGACTGGAAACAAGCATCCTAGGACCGGTTTCGGGGTTTCACCCCTCTTCAGCCAGGATAGCTTGATTCCAGTGGCATGGAGAGCACGGGACCCACGTCTGGGCATACCCGTCCCACTCGGGGTGACAAATGCAAAAACAACAATTGATGGACAGAATGCAGATCAATGTCATACATTCACCCCAGTACAGAGATCTGGGCCTAAATCCATCATTTATTTGCTCACCATGCCATTCCAGTTTGAACCCAGCCATATGCAAATCAGTCTTGACCCTGTGCCTCATGGGAACAGTCCAGCCCGAACTGCCAAGCCAGGTCCTCCCTGGACTGGAAACAAGCATCCTAGGACCGGTTTCGGGGTTTCACCCCTCTTCAGCCAGGATAGCTTGATTCCAGTGGCATGGAGAGCACGGGACCCACGTCTGGGCATACCCGTCCCACTCGGGGTGACAAATGCAAAAACAACAATTGATGGACAGAATGCAGATCAATGTCATACATTCACCCCAGTACAGAGATCTGGGCCTAAAGCGATTCTGTCTTTCTTGTAACATTCGGGAGGGGGGATATCTGTCTGTTACAAGAGACACACTTGGTAACCAAGTATACCCAGCGCATGCACTCACCCAAGTTTCCCGGACAATTTTGGTAATCAGACACAACTAAAAAGAATGGGGTTGCCATACTCCTTGCTCAAAAGTTCCGGGACAAGGTCATTGGCCTGGAGGCTGAAATCAAAGGCAGAGCACTGGGAATCAGGCTACAATGGGGCCATCTACAGTTTATGGTTGCGTCTATGTTCGCGCCAAACGAACACCAAGAACACTTCCTAGTCAACTCCCTCAAGCAAATCCTAGCAACTCCTGATAGAGCGGTGTTAATAGGGGGGATCTCAACCTTGTAATGAATACAGACTTAGACCGCTCTGCCATGAGGACTTCTCAGCCCGGGGCTTTCAAGCAGAATGGGCTCCAATGGTTCGCGAATAGCGCTCTCAATGATATCTGGAGACAAACACACCCCACTACTACGGATTACACGTTTTTTTCGGCTGCCCACAAGTCCTATGCTCGCATAGATCACTTCCTAATCACGGATGTCCTAAAGAATTGCGTAGTTGAAGCGACTATTGAACCCCGCTCTCTCTCTGACCACACTCTGATCACGCTGACGCTGAACGTAGGCGCTTGCCAACCGCCTTTATCACACTGGCAGCTCCGAGACACTATGCTCCAATCAGAACAAACGGTAAAGACAGTTCATACAGCAATTAAAACTTATCTTAGCATCAATGACACGGGGGAGGTCCGCCTTGCCTCTGCCTGGGAAGCATTCAAATTAGTGATACGCGGGGAACTAATAGCAATTTTGGCGAATGAGAATAAACTACGGAAGGAGATACACAGCCAGGCAGCATCCGCAGTAACAGAATTAGAATCAATTCATAAACGCACTTGTGCTCCCTGCATATGGAGAGAACTGGAAAAGAAACGCTTAATTCTGCGCCGCCTAGATTTAGATAGCCATTATAGAAAAATGGGGTAACCCAAACAAAGTCCTTGGACCTAGGTGTCGAATGGTACAGAAAACAATTGGTCCTGGACCTTTCTTTTCACACAAATTACTTCCGAGGGTAGTTATCATTCAGATATGACTTGGTGCACGCATAAAGTCAGCACATGGTTACATAGATCCAAATAGAGAAAATACTTTGATGTGCAACAACCATGAGTTTGAAAAAGCATGTATTTATTGATCACAGAATTATTTCAACAGATGGTAGGCATCCTACCATGCCTATAACTTAAAAGAAGAAAAAGGTTGCTCCAAGGGAACGTGCATGAAAAAAAGTGCTCTGGTGTGAGGTGAGTGAAAATGAGAAAAAGGAAAGGAATCCCAATGGAATCAGAAAACAAGCATCAATAAAATTATTCTGAGTGTGACTGATAACAAAAATCAATCCAAATAGGCCTGTCCAATATTGATTATTAGGCTTTCCTGTTTTCAGTTTCTATTTTTGGTAAATTCTGGTGGCGTTTTTTCAGTGTTTTCAAGTGATTTCAATACGTTAGAAAAACGGTGGTTATCAGTGGTTACACATTTTGGCGCCATTAAAAACAACAGCAACAGTGTTTTTCCGGTGTTTATGGAACGTTTTGCTTTTATTATTGCTTGCTTTCTGCACTGATAGTGCATGGTATATAGACAGTGTATGTATAGTGTATATGAGGTCCAAATAGATTTTTGCAAATTAAACTTATTGTAGTACACCATTCAATACTTCTTCAATGAGTCTTTGGTCATGTGTGCTCGCTCTTTCCTTTCCATGTAAACTTCTGTGAAAAGGCCCTCTCAACATTGGCACTTGAGAAGGGCAACACCAAAACAGCCAGTACACAATTTGTTAACTGTGGCCACTGACATAGCTTTACATGCCAATACTGGTGCAGTTGAAGATTGCGATTCTCAGGGCAGGTTCTGCAACAATTGCATTGAGCTGGATGCTTATGTCCTCAGAGTTGTTGAAGCGGTCAAAAATGAAGCAGCACTTTTGAAACTACAGAGGAAATTCATCTTTACGGAATGGATCTAGAACTTGTACAGAGTACCACAGTGAGGTTTCATTGACTTCAAATGCCATTGGTGGTGAAAGGACATTTCTATGCATCATTGCAAGCCATTTCTCATACATTGTAAAATAAAAGTTCCTGATTTGCTCTTCAACATTGCTTTGCTTACCAAGTGGCGAGCACTCCAACATGGAACATGTTTTATTATGTCCACTTCAGCAGTTATGTTTTCCTGTAAAAATCTAAGAATGCAGTAGAGTGTACTTTTTTCGCATCACTATCAATATGCGACCAAAGATCCTCACATTTCTTGCTTTTGGCATCAGCATCCAGCAAAAATTCTGTAAATGGTTGCCACATGGATAATATAGCATTCATAGCCCCTTGGACTGAGAACCATCAGCTAAGGGACACAGTTGGGATGACTCTTTCTTTGATGCCACACAAAGCACAAAATGATAAATATTTGTGTTTTAGTACCTGTGCATAAGAAAACAGTTCACCAGAATGGACTAAAAAGTCGTAACTCTGAAGATTGTAAAGATGCTTTCAGCATACCATCTAACAAGTGGCAATGATCTCTTACAGGGAAGCAGCTCGGGTATCAATTTTGACAGGTCATCACACAAACTTTTCATATACATAGCTGAATCACTGCAAATAAGAACAATATCACTCCAATCTTTGTTGAACTTGGAAAGAATTTTTTTGCTGAGCATTCCAAGTGACACTGCATTCCATGTTTTCCAAAAGTCTGGTGTCATGTTTTAACCACTATCCGAGATGCTTGGTGATAGCGCTCTTTTCACATATACTTGTCACTATACCTTGCATTGAATGTTTAAAGCCTGAGGTGTTGGCAATTCACCTACTATCAATACTGACTCACTAGAAACTGGGGGCCGATGTATTAAGGGCTTTTACCCATTCTCTGTGGGTAAATGTGATGACACATATTAGGAAAGATTCTTATGAAACCAGCCATTTTACCTATCAGTGAAAGAATCAAACGCAGCCAAAACATAAAATATGATTTTGATATTTCCTGACTCTCTACAGTTTATAAAATAATTAAACAAGACCTAAAACGTGCTTCCAAACCCTGCATCTTTGGACCAAAGACCACAAAACTGAAAAAAGGAAGAAGAAACAATATTTTAGTGGCATCCCTAAACAACAAAACTCAAGCAGAATAATGTTAGCCCAGTCTTTCTTACTGCCAGCTTGTATAACAAAGTTACATTGTATCGGCCCCTTCAGGAAGAAAAAATGACTTTCACTCTCTTTTTCCTTTCTTTGAATGGCATTTAGTTTGTGGTTGTGCAGGTGTTTTTTCAGTATTTATATGTTTTCACTAGTGAGGGCTATTTCTCTTTCTGTGGGGTTTTATCAGTTATTATAGGTTTAAACCTAAAACCAGACAGCCTAATTATGATCCAATTAGTTGGTTCAACATGATTCACAAACAATGCAGAGAATTATCATCTGTAACAAGGTAGGTGAAGGGACACGTGGTCCAGGCCTGTTGGGGGTAAGCGTCGACGTTTCGACCCGACTTGAGGGCATAGAGGGTAATTGTCGCCTCAGCCTGCGGGTCTTCTTCAGGACAAGGGGCAAGGAACCTTAGATAGGGCAGAATATGCCTTACTACGCCTCCAGCATACATTTTTTCTTAGTGGGGATTCCTCTGGCCGCATGCTGGCGCATAATTGCGCCAGCATGAAGTCTCTGGCTCGGAGATTCAAACTGCAGCAATCAGATGTAGACATTGCGGAGGCCTTTAGAGCCTTCTACTCTAGGCTCTATGCGGTGGATGACTTGCCCGCTGGGGACATAGACTCCTATCTCCAAGAAGCACGGTTACCAGGCACCCCCCTGATGTTGCCTCTCAAATCAATCGGCCCATTCAAATAGACAAGGTTATAGTGGCAAAAGCCCGCCTCAAAACCTCCAAATCGCCGGGCCCAGGCGGCTTCACCCCGCTATTTTATAAGAAATTCTGTCAGATCGTGGCCCCTCTATTGACCAGACTCTTTAACTCGTTCAGTGACTCTGGAAGTCTACCTGACTCCCTCACCGAAGCTTCTATCTCCATTATATTAAAACCTTCAAAAGACCCGCTGGATTGTGCGTCCTATCGCCCAATCTTGCTGCTCAACGTCGACGCCAAAATATTCACGCGCATCTGAGCTGCACGCATTAATCCATACATGGCAGGGCTCATCGACCCGGTTCAGGCGGGGTTCATCCCCTCGAGACTGATAACACCAAACGACTCATACACCTCACAGATCTGATTCACCGCTCTCGGGAGGAGGCCCTGCTCATTTCTGTCGACGCTGAAAAGGCTTTCGATAGGGTCCATTGGCCGTTTTTATTTGAAAGGCTTTGTCAGAGTTAATGGTTACTCCTCCGGATGCTTCCCGATACACAGAGGAATGAGTTAGGGATGCTCCCTGTCACCACTGTTGTTTGCCCTCTATATGGAGCCGATGGCGCGAAGAATTCGAGATAACCCGCTGATCGCTGGGATCGTCCGGGTTTAAGGTAAACCTATCTAAAACTCAAATACTAAATCTCTCAATTACGCTTGCCACGGTGGCAGCATTGTCCTCTCAATACCCGTTCACTTGGGCAGGGGACAATATACCATACTTGGGTATCTTACTGGCAAGAACTCCCGAGAAAACGTTAAGGGCTAACTACGATCCACTTCTAGAACAAACTAACAAGTCTCTAGCCACTTGGAACCGGTCGGGCCTCTCCTGGGCAGGGCGTATAGCAGCTGTCAAGATGGCGATCATGCCACATATTTTATATGTGTTTCAGACTATACCCCTGACCCCACCTGCTGGGAATATTCGCAGCGTACAACGTGCCATTAACCGCTTCATATGGGGCGGGAAACAACCGAGACTTAGCTTTAATCAACTTACGAAACCTAAAGCGGGAGGGGGAATGGGAGTTCCGATGGTGCAGAGATACTTTCAGGCGTCATAATTGCGCTTTATAATAGAATGGAACCGCCCCTTATCAGAAAAGTCCTGGACGTTCATGGACCAGGCGATTGCGGGGGTAAATATATGGAGGGAAATTTGGCTTCCTCGAAAACACAGGGCATGGGGGCTTTACTCCTCCCTGGTAACTGCAACTACCCTCAAAGTATGGGGCGCAACAGCGATCCGACATGGGCTTACCACATTTCCCTCACCAATGATCCGACATGGGCTTACTACATTTCCCTCACCAATGACTCCGTTGGTGGACAATCCTGACACCCCCCCCCCCCCCCCCGGATGCAAGTCCGAAGCATTTCAGCGTTGGCGTGA
The DNA here is from genome assembly GCA_963921515.1 of Calotriton arnoldi. Lineage (NCBI taxonomy): Eukaryota > Metazoa > Chordata > Amphibia > Caudata > Salamandridae > Calotriton > Calotriton arnoldi. The sequence goes on along the minus strand of CAWUFW010013389.1, from coordinate 132,727 downwards.
GAAAGGCTGCAAAAGAGTTGGTTCACTGTTCGACCAGAATGGTGTTATTCCCTTTGATCAGCTACAGCAAGACTACGCAATCCCGTCATCTGACCTTTTACACATATAACCAAGCCCTACACTGGGTAACGTCCCCAGACGTGCAAACAGGGGCATCCTGGCAATTGACTCAATTCGAAGAGTGGCTACTCACTAAAACAAATGGCAAACGTATTATATCAGAGCTATATGCTCTTCTCTCAAATACCACCATATCCACAATATCCATGGGTCAGCTGAGGTGGGAGGAGGAAATAGGTAGAACACTTACAGATAAAGAATGGCAGGACATATATTACAGAACCTCTCACGCAGCACATGATATTCCTGGCACGGAGGCAGCTTTCAAGGTCGCATCCTACTGGTACCCAACACCGGCCAGAGTGAACTGCTGGAATAAGGATCGTTCGGCTTCTTGCTGGAGGGGATGTGGACAGACTGGTTCGTTGTTTCATCTGCTCTGGCATTGTCCTAAGCTAGTGAGATACTGGGACACAATTCTGAAAGACATAAATGAAGCCTTTAGCACTGATATACCACGCTTTCCTGCCCAAATGCTGCTGGGTCTCCCCAACCCCCTGACCTTCCCCTTACGCTCACTTAGAGGGAGGCAGATGGCTTTAGCTCTTAATGCTGCAAGATTGGAACTTTTATCACACTGGGGGTCAACTGTGGTTCCAGACCACTCGGCCTGGTTGAGAAGGCTGTGGTCTATGTTAGCGATGGAGCACCTGTCTATGGCTGCGGATAATAAAGCTGATGCATATATGGAATTATGGGCAGCATTTGTTATGTCCCAGGTTCTTGAGAGTACAGCGCCTCATTCCCATCGCCCAACATACGGTCACATGACGAAAGGCTAAAGAACGATCATATTTGACATGTCAGGCGGGAGTTGGGATCTACATCGGAGACAGAAGAGAGATGGGGGTAGGAGGGGGGGAAGTAGAAGGGTGTGGTATGTTAGTAGTTAGGGGACTCTCCCTTGTTTTCTTTCACTTTTCCTTTCTTTCCTTCTTGAGTCTCTTCTTCTACGCTTTATTTAACATTTCTTGTTGGTCCAGAAACATCGCATGACCAGGGCAGGCTACTTTCCACTGATATATTAGGGACAGCTGGTTACTGTTTTATTAAATGTCGCTGCCGGCCCTCGGGTTGTAGGCGCATAGCTGTGTCTCACTCATACGCATTTATCTCATGCCGGCCAGTGGATCCAGGCATGCGTGTTGTTATGGCTTTATCAAACCTAATAAAAAGAATTGTTCCATAAAATAGTACCTTCTCTGGACCTGTACCCTTGGGAATTCTTTTGGTGACTAATCTTGTTTGCCTCACAGACACAAAGACAACTGCCCTAAATCCCCCTTATTAAGGCGTTTCTTCCAGTCTTTTCAACATCCGCTTCAGGGGTTAACAAAGCACACTGATTCTAATCTGACATGCTCAAGGTACATTCTCCAATGTCCTGATCTTGGCAGCCAAGTGAGTCGCCATTGAAACAGTCCTCAAATTCAAAAACACGGATTGTGGTAGCACTCAATCTAAGCGGCACTGAACCTTTCAGAGTTATGATGCTCAAGTAAGGCCCCATAGCATTGTGGTAGAAGTAGTTCCTTATTCTTTCATTTTGTTTTATAGTCTTTATTTAGCAACAAGGTAATTTCATTTTAAACAGTACAGATATTTTTTTAGTTGTGATCTTTGAGACAACTTTAGCTGTCTCGCCAGACTATTGTTTTTCCCCAACAAATTAAACTCAATATACATACAGAGAGGGGATGTTGGATAGTGGGCTCCATCCGTTGTGCTGTTAAATTGTCATTCACATTTTGCTTTCACCCCCTTCCTGGATACTAAATGAGGCAGTGGGTCAGCCCACTTTACCCTTTGGATCTCTTTGCTGTGAGTGACGGTGCAAAGTCTGTTCACATCTACCTAAAAATAGTTCTCTTCTCTTCAGTGACATAGCTGGTTCAAAGTGTGCTTTATTTTATTTTGTTTTTAAACTTTAAATGCTGGCTATTTATTTTGCCTGTAGTTGGGTGCTCAGTACAAAACTGATTTGTGTTCCGTCTGTTTTTTTTTCTTTTCAAAGCCGCTTTAATAAAATATTTAAGTGTAACTCTAACACTATACGTGCCTGCAGTTTGAGTGCTTGGTTTGTAGATGATTTATTGTTGAGTCCTTGGCTAATAATAATAATCATAATATATGCATGACACAGCTAAAAGGAATGTTATTTAAAAACATCTGCAGTAAAGTGCCCACCTCAGTGAATGGTTTTAATTTTAAAATTGTTATTACAAGCATGTGGCATATCATAACCATCGAACGAGTGAAGGCCAGAACTATTGAGTTTGCTAATGCTTGTTCACCAGGGAACTCTCCTGCCAAAATGACGTTTCATTTCCGTTAATGCACACCAGAGGAACCTAATCTTGTTAAATAGTGCTGATTTTAATACTGTAGAACAATAGAAATGGCAAAACCTAATACCCGTTTCTGCAAGAGAGCAACCCCTCAGTGCAGGCCACTGACCCTGTAAGCCGCAACTCTCAAAGACAAATCAATAACAGATTGTGATTAAATAAAGCAGTACAGATCTTTTCACGTATATGTGCCATCTTCAAGGCAGATATAAGTAAAGCGTAATATCATTGACAGGGGCGTAGCTTGGTCACTGAGATTGGGGGGGTGTAAGCTTCAGATTTTCCAACAATCACTCGTGATAGAATGTTGAAATACATTATAAACGAGCACAGCACATGAGAGGGGCTTTAGGGGCAATGGAAAGGGAGAAGAATACAGATTGGTGGGGGTACTTGAGAGAAAACACAATTTTTAAAATAGCCAACATTTTTGTAGACTTTCAAAACGGAGAGAGGGAGAAAGCTTGTGTGCGTTTTTGTCTGTTTGTATGTAAAAAATATCCTTGTGAAATCCGACAGACACCTCAGCATACCCGACTTGAAAGTACTTGTACCCAACTATTTACCAGAAAATACATTTACTAGGGGGTGTAACATCCCAAACACTCCCCATGAAGCTAGAGCCCTGAGCATTGACCCAACTGAGAAGCCAATCCAGGAGCAGGCTGATGTATCAGCCACCTACGGTTGGCACGTGTTTGAGCCCCCGGCCCCACCAAAATCTCAAGTCTTCCCCAAGCCTGGGAATAAAGTTGTGCCAAAGCTCCCAAGAATGATGGCCATCCTGATGTGCCACTTCCCTCCCTCTTGTCCATAAGAAGTTGAATATATAAAATGTTGCAAATGCATATTTCTTCTTCTATACATCTCGTATTTCATTTGATAACTTGGTTTTGAGGTTCTCAAGAAGATGCTGTTTGAAACTAGAAATGACTGCCCTTACTGTCCCACCACCCTAAAACATTTGACTTGAAGTAAGGCTGCTCTCTGTGGCCACGTCCTTTGCTAAGAACTTATGAAACTGGTCTTTTCAGCAAACACTTGTTCGTAGTATGGTAATGGTTTAAACTTATTTTCGTCTCAAGTTCATATGAATGAATAAGTCACTATTACCTTTCAGTTAGACACAGTTTTTCAAGTGAGAAAATATTTATGAACGCTTCCCTGGGAAAAGAGAAATGAATCTTACTCAAAACTGTCCATCTCATAAAAAACAGAAAATAATTTTGTTGTGCTTGGTCAGACTCGCACCGGAGAAGCTAAATTGCCATTTCAAGCACAATTTCTTAAAACAATAAAGATGTTATTGTGAACGCAGTTTTAAATTTAATGCTATAACGAATTTTCGGAGAGGTGTACTACGTTCCATTAGTAATTAAACTTCTGATTTGTAATTGTATGTTGCCAACGAGTGATGTAACAAGTAGATGCATAGTTGTATACAATGCTTATTTACGTCTATGCTTTGGAAAATGTTAAAATACGCAATACTACTAAAGATGTTAGAAAATGGGTTTTATTCAAATTAAGTAGATGGTGACGATAAGATTAACACCAGAACGTGCATACTAATGGAGCCCAGGCACTCGCCAAATGCTTGGTTGGTGACTTTGTAAAATACAAAATCGAAGAAGTCCCGAGTTATATTGGTTTACTACCATCGGTTCAACTAGTTAAGACTTGTGTTCTGGTTCTGCATTACTATGGTTGAGGTGTTCTCCGGAGAACTTGAATGCTTTTTCTAATGTTACTCCAGTCCTTGCTCATTGTTTCCACAAATCACGGATCCTTGGCTAGAGGAGCTGAGCGCTTTCAGTGACTCCTAATTGATGGAGGTCCGGCTTGGTGTAGTTAAATGAATTTTCTGCTTCATTATTTTTGTGCTCTTTAGGCATTATTTAATGTGATGTTAAGCCTTCTCAGGTATAGATATTTCCAGTTAAGTTCATCGACTTGCTTTGCTTTATGAAGCAATTGATTAGTCTTGGCTTTGGGAAAATTCAGTGTGCTATCAACTGTTTTTTAAAATTTGAAGTGTTTCTATAGTCAAGTTATATTACTATTTCCACTTGCCCCTCTTATTGTTTGTTCTGGTAACTCATGTTCATTTACGGAGGCTTTCTTTCTCTTCTAATCTAATAGAATGCGTGAAGAAGACTCTTTGCTCTCTTGTATTCCAGCGAAATAACCAAGAGCTAGCCTTGGCAAACTGCTTCAGTGGTTACATTTTTAGGTCGAGCCTAGCGTTGCAGCGCATGCGCTGCTCGCTTTGCGAGGCATGCAGTATTCAGTATAGCGTGGAAGCTTCATGGAAGCTCCACCCACTCTCCGCCCATCTTTTTCATTGGCTTAGGTCCTAAATGCTGCCTTCTGATTGGTTTTAGGCTTCTTAGTCCCTCCTCATAACAGCCATGTCCTCATTTGTATCCTTCCATGGCTACAGGCCCCTTTAGTGCAAACACTATTTTCTTCTCGTGCCCCCCGCGCAGTCCGTGACTTCTCGCCCCCCCCTGTTGTCCGTGCCTTGTTGCCCGCCCGCACTCCCGTTTCCAATGCAATAGGTCTCGCGTAAATGCGAGTCCTGTTGCATTGCAAATGCTTGTTTGTGTTTGAAACTATTATTTGTTGCTCGCTCGCGGTCGTGGTGGTATCTCCTTTTAATTCAAAGGCTGATTGTGTATAGGTACTTGTTTATCCTCCACTAGATTCCGTCCGTGGAGAGGGGTAGTGTAGAGGAGAAGGGGGCGCAGAGGCGGTGTCGCAACATTTTTCACTTTTACAGGGTCTTCCGCCATCTCTGTGTCTTGTCGGCAGCAGGGGGGAGACATCTCCCAATGACATACTCTCCTGTCGTGTAGCCCAGCTCCCCGGTAAGCGCGAGAGGGTGCCACGGCTCTGGCAGGAGGCACTTAAGCTGTGCGCGTTGCTATGGAAACTACCTGCTGCGTTTTAGGAGCAGCGACGATGTTTATGCACGAGAGGCCCACTAACTTCCCACGCACCTCTTGGGAGTTCTTTACTACACGCACTATTATGCAGTGTATTTTTGGCACCTTATCTCTCCCCGGCCCAGCTCTTGTAAACCATACACGTACCACTCAAACGGGCACACTCCGCCAACAAGCACACGCATTGGCAGAACTGAGTGTGAAATTTCACGCACTGTGGTGCACACGGCACGGCGCATGTTTTAGTATTTAATCCCGTCTGAAAACACAAGACCCTGAATTAATAATTTACTAAGCTCTATGGAAACCAGCGTGACCTACGGAGTGTTTCAAACTCTCCCATTGTCACCACTTTCTTCAACAGTCTTTCACTCTGTTACACGTAGGCCCCTTTCCTCCCCAAGGTTTTCTAAAATCCCCCATCTGCATATCTCACACTTTCCTAGCATTTCAACTAGCACTTGTTGGACCATTGTTATGTGCACCATGCAGAGAGGCCAAGCACTGGATGTGCATGGAGATGAAACACCTTTATGAGCCCCTTACAGACAGTGTGAGAAACTCACACTACCGCATCTATCTCAGCTGAAACTTTGCTTTACTGACATCCTGTTTGCTGAGCAGTTCAATTAAATACAGGAAAGCAAAGGAAAAGCAGAGACATGCTGACTCTCATGTTTAGGAGTTTCTGCCTTCCTCGTCAGAGAGGATTAAAATTGAGTGTGTACAGTTAATGATGCAACCTGCTTCCCAAGGTGAGCCAGAAAGTAATGGCGGATTAGGTTTAGATTCTGTTAGGGATTCCCTTTTCGGTCAGGAAAAATTGGTGCCCTTTTCTGTTACAATTGTCAGTAGCACGCACGCCATTTGCTGCATCCTCTGGAACCGTTACCTCTGTTAGCACCGAACCCCGACAGAGCGTCTCTGAAGAGACTTCACCTGGCGATTTGAAGCTTGAGAGGCTGCAGCTTCATGCTGTAAGTTGTTCAGAGAATGTGGCTGTTGCGATTTAAGATTCTAGGCGCCTGGCAACCTTAAAGGTTTATGCTAGGCATTGGAGATCATTCTCTATATGCTATTTCTTATCACCTAGGAATTATGACCCGATAAAGATTCTTAAATTCATAATAGATGGGCTTGCAGTTTCAAAACTGCATAACCAATGGGCAGCCATAAGAGCCTTTAGTAAACCAGAAGCTGAGAAATTAGATCATTAGATTTCCAGCTATTCAGAGGGTATTTTCTTAAGCGCCCAGTGATTGGTTGTCCTGTTCCTACTTTGAAACTTCCAAAGGTTTTATTTTAAGAGCTTTCAATTGGCTCCTTTTGAGTGATTAAAGTCAGTGGAACTCCAGTTTCTCTCTTTTAAGGTTCTTTCTTGGTGGTTATTAGTTCAGGGTGAAGAGGTGGCGAGTTAGAAGTATTGTTTTGTTTTGATCCTTTTTCTTCGTCTCGTTACAGACCAGGTTATCTTGAGACCGAAGCCTTCCTTTGTGTCTAAGATTTCAGTGGACTTTTATGTATCTCAAGACCTGGTTCTTCCAGTTTATTCTCCTAACCCATCCACACCTGAAAAAGTGAACTTAAATACTCTTGATTTGCAGAGAGCATTATCAGTTTATGTGACAAGGACAGCATCTTTTAAGAAAGCTCAGTCTCATTTTGGCACATTTGGTTTGTCTTGCCACGGGTTGCAAGCTTCTTTAGCTATGCTTGGTAGATGGTTGAAACAAATGATTATCCTTGCATATAAAATCTCTGACATGGCATTGCCAGGTCCAGTTCAAGAAAGGTTTTTAAGAGGCATGGAGGGTTCTTGGGCTATGTTAAAGTGAGCTTCCATAAAAGATATTTGCAAGACAGCTCCTTTTTAGGTCGAGCCTAGGGGCAGCGCGCATGCTCTGCGAGGCATGCAGTAGTCGAGTATGCTGTGGAAGCCTCGCCTTCTCTCCGCCCATATTTTTGATTGGCTGGTGTCATTGTCCTTGGTAAATGCTGGTTTCCGATTGATAATGAGGCTTGTTAGTCCCTCCTTGTTACCGCCCTGTCGCCATTTGTTACCTCCCATGAGGACTGGTTCTTTTACTTGTGGCGTTACACAGTCTCCTTCATAAGTCGGTAAGCACTATTTTATTTTTATTTGCAGCGCGGCCCGCTTTCACTTTAGCGGCCGCGCTTGTTTATTTAATTAATTTGCCGTTCGGGCCGAAAGGGAGTGTTTCTACTCACTAATCTAACAAGCATTTGCAATGCAATAGGTCTCGCATTTACACGAGTTTCAGCTATTGACATTGCAAATAACAATGCCTTTTATTTTTGTTTTCGTTTTTAAAACATAAATAAAAGGCATTGCCATTTGCAATGCCAATAGCTTAAACTCGCGTAAATGTGAGACCTATTGCATTGCAAATGCTTGTTTTTTATTGCAAGCATATGCCAAAAAAGAAGAAACAAATCAAAACATCTCAAGAACATCACATAAATGTGATGGCCATGTGTGAGAAATAAAATATTTAAATAAAAAAGCACAATCACATACAATTATAATAGAACAGGTACGTCCTATGAAGCAGGTGCATTTAAAACAGGCATGGAAATCCTTCGTAGTTTTTAATGGCACATTAAAGAAAAATAAAATATGATTCCGACTGGTGCAAAGAAAAGATTCTATTGGCTTTGAATTGCTCTAACTAGTAAATGTAGTTTAAATACCCCCGTTTAATAAAAAAATTTAAAAAAAATAAAAATAGGAAGAAAGAATAAAGCATTGGCAAAATAAAATATTGGCCCTGGTACTAAGGTTCATTTCTGCACATGTACCTAAAAAGAAGTGATAAGGCAATATTGACTCACAAAATAATGCATAATGACGTCCCTCACAGTGCCAGAGAGCTCAAATGCTGAAGTGGCCTGTCCCATTGCTCCATGCTATATGCTGCTGCTGGTGGAAGCAAATTGGGAATGACAGATTTTCTAACCATTAGATGAAGATGGCTGACTCAAAGCCCTTCTATGTATCTATGTATATGTATGCGTGTTTTACCTATTCATTTTGTTATTGCATGAGGCTGGCAAAACCACTAAAGCTGTCTCTAGGCCAGACCTAAAAATAAATTATCAATTTAAAAAAAAAGTATAAAACCATGGCCCAATATGCAATCTTTCGTCCGGGCCTAAAAATAGCATGTAAAAGTAATAAACTAGTGAATACCAGGTTTGTACGGCAATTAAGATTGTGAAAAAGATAACTCAAATAAAAACGGAATACTACAGTTTAAAAGGGATATGGCAGAGGTAACAATATAAATATTTACATTTGATACTAAAGTTAAATTTAATAACAATAACCTGGAATTTCTCAAGCCCAAAAAAAAAAAAGTGATTTCTTTGCTTAAAGATTTTATGGATGATGCCAGTTGTACTAGGAGGGTGCTGTAAGTGGTAATTGACTAACTAGTCTTGAAAATTGTATCCCTTATATGTTGAAGGTGAAATTTCCATAAGACCCATCATATGGCTTTAAGATTAAAATGAAACCAGCTGAAGCCATCCCAGATGTGACTACATTTTGTAAAGGAAACTGTGTATTTTCATAATCAATTCTTTGACATATATCCAAGATAGAAATTGGTGATAAACAAATATGGCTTTTAGAATCCTGTACTGTAACAAATCATTCTCTTCTCTGGTAGACTTGATTGCTCATCTTTACAGGAACCATGCAGTGGAGGTGGAGTGATCAATTGTATTAATCTTCTACCATATCGTGATTCCACCGTTTACTAAGAAGTTTTCTTAATAATTCTTAGCTACAATATTTATACATTTGTTTCCCTTCGATTGGTTCTTGATTGTGTTCCTCTTAAAGTAGATTTTACATTTGCATCATGTTTATTGTGGTTGCTTGTTGTGTGGAGATGGACTAGTCTTTTAGTCGTTCATCGTATATGTGATTTTGTCTTTGTTGTGTTTAATTTTTTCTAGTCTATTCATTATAAGGTTTTCCTTTTGAGATTCCTATATTAATATGTTGTGGCCGATTGATTCCTCATTTAATTTTTAATGAGTTCAGATATTTTTATTAAGGTTTATATGAGGTTCACATATCATAGTTGAACACCTGCATAGATTAACTAGATTCACACCTCATCCACATTTATGCTACTCCCCACCCTCTGGAGAAACATTGTTACTATAATCGGGCATTTTCTGCTCGCGACAAAAGGCTAACGTGCGGTCCAGACCACTGATATAATAGCCCACTCATGTCATAACAGTTAAAGCATCTCCATCACTCCTTACCTGGTGAAACATGTGGGATAATTGTTATTATCTTTGCACATAAGAAAGGAATGGTTGTCAAATGGTCACAAACTGGCAATAGCAAAGGAGACTTTCTCACAAACAGATATTCCATACTCCCATACAACGAGAAATAATTTCTTGCACCTTTGTTGACCTTCATCATGTTATCACCACTTTTCTGGTTGCCAATAAAAACTGAAAAATCAGTGCTCTGTGCTCATGATAAATCGGATGTGCCTTACGCAGATGTGTGCACAAAAGGACTTCCCCCTGGAAGAGTAGATAGTGTAATCCTCATCAGTAATTTAATGTTTGTGGCAAATGTAGCTGTAGAAACACATGCTTTGCATACTCCTGCCATATAGCGTTGAGCTCGACGTGTGGAACTTGTTTTTCTTCAAAGAAGCCTTTTCAGCCACATGGAATAGTGACTCCTAGTACTGTCAATGCACATGGGCATCAGGTCCATGGTTAGTTTATTTCTCAGCCATCTGGTTCAGCCATGTGTCCACTGAGCTCTAGGTCGATGCCTTGCGGCGATCGTTTTTGAGCGCTTTCGGAGTCTCCATTCCCATCGGTGATAACAGTCGTTGCTAGCAGTACCTGTGTGTCATCACCTTCGTATGACCGGGAGACCGGGTTCTACTCCGCACGCTATTCGGGGACGTTGCCCTTCTCTGGCCCTACTCCATCGCTGCTTCTCTGAAAATGGTGACTGTGTAATGGAAAGTACTCCATTCCAAAATTGTCCACAGTGTGCAAAGTATCCCTGGACAGACCTCCACCAGGTTTTCTTTTTTAATCTCTGTCTGTCCCCGGAGCATGACAAGGCCTCCTACTCCACCTGCCTCGCTGTTAGTAGTAAGAAGACTTGTGATACCGGGGCCTTACTCGACTACCCATGTTGCAGCAGCGGGGAGACAATATCCCGGACCTCCTCAGGGACCGAAACTTCTAAGTGGACCCTTAGGCAAACAGCCCCTTCATTTCAGCCCCGAGCAAAGCTCCTATTAGGCATCGGAGAAAGAAGAGTCACAGGTCCTCCAGGTCCAGTCACAGAAGACATCAAACATGGGTATGCCATCCCTCCACCACCTCCCTGTCATCGAATTGAGGCGAGTATTGCGCTAGAGAGTGTTGGGCGTCAAGCCCATAAGACCAGAGTCAGGCTTTTGATCCATCACTGCCCGAGGGCCATGGTCCGCACCAAAAACACACCTCGGATCCAACTCCAAGTTAGCCTCCAGCACCTACTCAGCCACAGAAGACCCGGCTTACAGCACCAACAGCACCTTCGACGCCAACAACTCTCTGTGTTGACATTGTAGTGATCTCCCTTTTGGGCCCACTTTGGTTCTCCCTTAGTTGCACATATTCGCTGTTTTAGGCTGCCTCTGTTTTGCACAGTCACACATAATAAATTTGTTTTTGTGACATGATATTGCTATAGAAATACGCTGCACATATTATTTGTTATTCACTGATTCTTCTTGGGATTCAGTCTCAACGTTTTGAATATGGTGGGACAAAATTGTGTACTGTTTTTTTGTGCCCGGTCAGTAACATCTTTAGACATAACACAGTAGCACAGCTGCAGTTTTCTAATACAGTAGTTCTTATCATATAAACTGTGTCTCGCCCCCTTGGTGGCAGAGAGAAAATCCCATCAGAGAGACCGGTCCTGGAACTGAGGCAGCAGCCTTGCATAAAATGAGTTTACATCTATTATGCGGACCACCTAATTAAACACATCAGCTATGGTGTCCGTTGCTAATCCTAGAGATCACTAATATATCCCTGTGCTCACATAGCGAGGGTAGGCCTAGATAGATATATTAATTGCCATAGTTGTGTTGTTCATTGTATACAGCCTGCTAGTAATGTTGATCATGTTGCTATGTTTTATTTGTTTACTTATCGCAGCACACGCTTCAAAATAGACTACAATAGTTTCAATAAATATATTGTAAACTCCCTTCGTGTTTTTCTTTTATTTACTATGGACATGCATCAGTGAGAAACGAAAGGTGATGATCTGCTTCCACGGTTCCCTTGGGGACTAGAGATACATGTTCTAGGTTTGCCAAAATCATCTGCTACTCCTAAGGTTAGGAGTTCAGGTGAGGCCCTATGAGCTAGTCGGATTTGGGCCTACAGATACTGACGTGGTAGAGCGACTCAGTCCATACATTCTAACGTCCTGTTCTCCCAAGGCACAGTTCTGCTTCCAAGCAGAATCCCTGCAACAACATTAAAGACACCCTTGAGGCCATCTTTGGCTCCGTAGACCTCTTTAGCGCCCACACCCCCTTCGGCGCCAGTGAGTCAAAAATCATCCTTGGTGCTTGAACTCCCAGTGCCCAAAGCCCTATACTCCACTGCATCAGAGGACCAGGAGCAGCCCATCCTGCAGTGTTTACAGGAAGAGCTTGATGCCAGTCAGAAAAGGATTTGCATCCATCCACAAACCGGCAGGATCCTCACCCAGCTTATGCTAAAGATCCAGGCACCTATCCCCCACAAGACGAAGTTGACTTTTGAGGACGCTCTTGCACTTGAGCCTGAACCACCAGCTAAGTGAGAAAGCTCCAAGATGGGGGCACTAGCCTTCTACCTCTTAAACACTGTCCTCCTCCTCCATCTCCCCACTCCTCCTGCCCTCCCACCTTCAACTTCTCCTTCTCTCCCTCCTTCACCTCAAACATTGGGAGCACTTCCACCTGAATCACCAGAGGGTTCCCCACACTCATCCATTGGGGAGGGAAGTCCAAGTTATTCATTAGATCCCCATGAGGCCCCATTTGACCCTCAGTCCCAGGATAACCCATGGAGCGACAATCCTGTCGACCTACCTTGTGACACCGACCTGGACCTTTGCCTTGCAAAACCATCCCCGTCAGATGATACTACCTCTTACCATGAAGTTCTACATTGAGCCACCGCCTTTCATAAGGTGGAGATGCATAAGATCCAGGAGGATGAGGATTTCCTTGTAGAGACACTTTTCTACACCAACTGTTCTCTACAATTCATCCCCATGCTCAAGGGAATGCTCGTAACAGCTCCTGAAGTATTCAAGTAGTCAAAGCCAAGGTGAATAAAAAGTACAAGCCCTCCTCCTGAGATCCCCTCATACATTAGAGGACAACTCCCTGCGGACTCCCTTGTGGTCCATATAGCCCAAAAGCATGTCACCACCCAGGGCATTGGTGATGCCCCTCTACCAGACGAGGGGAGCAGAAAGATAGATGCGGCTGGTAAACGTGTTACAGCTCCATCAGGGACCCATTGGAGCAACGCCAATTCAGTCGGCCTGCTCTCCAGATATGATCAGGCACACTGGGATGAAATAGAGGAGCTCCAACTCCTCCCAGAACAATACAGGAAACATGGCCTGAAACTAGTTTCTGAGGGGAAGATCATATCCAGCTTGACCATTCATTGCGCCCTGGATGCCCCTAACACTGCAGCATGTGGTATCAACTCCAGCATCCTTATTTGCTGCAATGCCTGGCTGCATGTCTCCGGGCTCAAGCCAGAGGTACAGCAGCATCTGTTCAACCTGCCCTTCTATCGGAAGCACCTCTCCGGACCACAAGTTGACCAGATGCTCAAGAAGATAAAGGATACTGATACCGCAAAGGCTATGTGGGGTTCCCCAGTTGCCTTCACCCGAGGCTCCTTTCAAAGGTCCCAGTAAGGGGAGAGGGGGCAAGACCACCTCCCCTGAAGCCACTACCTCCTGTCAGAGGCCACAGCAGCAGCAGACCCCACATGGTGCTATTTAAGGGGAGGCTACAGAGGTACAAATTCCCGGGGCAGAGAAGAAGGTGGTGTGACTAAGGAAGCACTCTCTGCCAAACAGTGATTGGCTTTCCTTCACCCCTCATTAGCAGGGGTTTCTTGCACTGTGGCAGCTGATCACCTCCGATCAGTGTGATCTCTCCATATTAGGGCAGGGCTACTGCTTGGACCTCACCGCAGTTTCACCAAACATCCCTCCCTGCAGACACACCCTCTCACCAGAACATCAGCACCACCTTCAGGAGGAAGTAGAGGTTCTTGTTTGTAAGGGGGTCATAGAGCCTGTGCCACCACACCAATGTGGCAGAGGAGTGTACACCTTGTACTTCTTCTGCCTCAAGAAGGACGGATCACTCTGGCCTATGCTTGACCTCAGGCCTCTCAACAAATACATCCTGCCAGAGCACTTCCACATGGTCACGCTGCAGGATGTCATTCCTCTACTACAGCAAGGAGACTACATGACTGCACTTGACCTGAAGGACGCCTTCTTTAACATCCCGATCCACCCTGCAGACTGCCGGTACCTCCCATTCATAGTAAGTGGCCAGCATTTTCAGTTCAAAGTGCTTCCCTTCGGAGTCACCACTGACCTCAGGATGTTCACAAAGTGTCTTGCTGTGGTAGCAGCCCATCTCAGGAGGAACAGCATTCATGTGTTCCCTTATGTGGTGTCATACACAGACTACTATAGACCTATTGAGCAATCTAGGGTTGAACATCAACACAGTAAAACCCCACCTTCAGGCCCCTCTGGTTCAGCCCTTCTTAGGGGTAGTCCTCAATTCTGTCCCAGGACGGGTCCATGCTTTCCAGTCGTTACCGCCTTTTTCAGCCAGATCATCAAATAACGGTCCGGACAATCGTGCGCCTCCTAGGCATGATGGCTTCCTGGATTACAATACTTCCCCACACCATTCTAGGATTGCCTAGCTGCACAATGGTCACACGCTGGGGGTCTTTGGGAGGGTATAGTGTTGATTTGGGCCAGCACCTATAGCTCTCTGCAGTGGGGGAACAGCAACAGTCTGTTGCAGGGCCGGCCTTTTCTAGACTCAGTTCCGCAAGTGCCATCACCAAGGGCACTTCTCTGACCGGATGGGGGGGGGGGCGCATTTACAGGACTTGACCGTTCAGAGCATCTTGGTCTCCACATCAACCATCTAGAGCTTCTGGCCATCCAGTTAGCACGCAAAGCCTTCTTCTGCCACATTCAACACAAGGAGGTCCTCATTCGCACAGACAACATGACCGCCATGAGCTACCTCCATAAACAGGGCGGCACTCGCCACAGTTGTCAGCATTAGGTCAGAGGGAAATAATGCCTTCCTAAACACATTGACCCTCTCAAGCCACCAGTCCAGGACATTATCTGCTACCTGCTTAATCTGCAGACTCTGTCCTTCCCTACACATCTGTCTGTCTTCACTTAGCTGCAGTGGCAGTTTACCTTCAGAATAGGGAACGTACTTCACTGTCTGGTCAGGGTCCCAGTCTTCAAGGCCATCTTGGAATGGCGTAAACGGGTCATCTTCATCATTAAATTCATTATTTCCGTTTAGTATCATAAAAATACACAAAACAGTTTATCATTACAACACCATAAAACCGTGCATTAAGGGTCAATCATCACTAAAGGATTTACATGGTTTAAAATGCCTAATCATTCTGAATAATCTGTTAAAATCTTTAAGAGAAATTCAAGTCGAAACCACATCAGATATAAAAAGCATTAAGACTTATCAAGTTTAAAATCGCATACTTGCCCTCACCTTAATAGTCCCACGTTAAAAAGAAGCAATAGCAAAATAAACGTCAACAGAAGGTGAAGATTGCAAATGTAGTAGGGCTGGTCTTCCTTGTACAAAATTCATAGCCTAGCACTGGTAGGATAAACTAGTGCTGTAATGAAGCATAAAGCTCACAAAACAAAATAAAGTGCATTGTATGTTGGGAGGAGAATTGATCACATCCACATGGACCCACATTTTTAACCAAGCTCCAGCCAGCTGAGACAGCTAAAAAACAATGAATAAGACTGAGCCTAAACCTAGTCATGAGAAACTGATGACTTTCGTTAGCCACCCTCTAGCTAGCCACCGGTAAAGGGAGAACTGCTTTACATTCTATGCAAAGCATGTGTGTCTACAACTACACATGCCACGAATGAAAAATGTTACCCTGTGAGCATCTGTTCATTGCATGTAGTGCAGTAAATTCACATGTGCCCACCCTTCCTTCCCAGAAGCCTCCGTTGTTTTAGGTGCCTTTCTTTTAAACTCTTTGCATGGTCATTATCTTCTGTCTCTCTCTGCTCCATTTCATCCTCACCCATTGTGTGGGAAAAATAATTTAACAATGGAGCAGATGGCCAGGCACAGCATGTGAATCTGCAGCACTACATGCCACAAACAGATTGCTTACAGGGTAAGTAACATTTTCCTTGTAATAGTTTTTCTCAAAATCTAAGATCTGCCATAGGTCGAGGGACCACACTTGTGCAGCCAGTCTCTCCAGCACAGACCAGATCCTTAGCTAGCATTTGTTTTTAGCATATCAGTTACCATCTGTAGAGCAGCTTGTACAAATGTCTCTGTTCTGCATTCTAAATAACAAAGATGCCTCTGTCTATATACTTTGACAGGGCATTTCAGCAATTTGTTTGGATTCTTATGCAAGCGTTTATGTTGTCTTGAAAGGTGCTGATCCTTTAAGGACATAACTGTCTAATGATATCAATAATTGCACATTTAGATCTGTGGACAAAGAATGTAAACTTTTCAAATGCAGTGATGTCTCTGGTTGCCCCATTTTTCAAAATGGCCAAGTTAATGTTGCCTGGGTCATTTTTGCAATTGTCACTGATGCCCCCCTTCCAGCCAGAAATAAGTTTTACATTGTAGGAAGGTTTTAATTGCATTACCAATAAACGTATGGATGGAAAATTCACAGCATCATCTCCACTGTTCAAAGCCTAAATTCTTATAAGCGGGGTCAGATGAGGATTATCATGAATTAGCAACATGCGAAAGGTCCGATTCAACCATGAAGCCAACCAATTGCACACTTTTTTTGGCAGCATTTTGACTTTGTCAATGCTTGTTTTTCTTGGTCTTTGCAAAATATCATGGTTGAGGATGATCCGGGGCCTCGTCTATCACGGGAAAAAACATCCCTAAAATTCCCAGATTTCCATATTAATCTCCGGCACTGAAGGGAACTGCTTTGTGTGTGGATTTATTGGGTTCTTGTGAAAAGGGCAGAACGTCGTTACTCAGATTGAAGTTAGACAATGGCTGAAGTGGAGTGACCCATTGCCCCATGCTGTAGGCTTTTGTGGGCGAAAGAAAAATGTGAATTACACAATAATAGACCAATATATGAAGAGAGCTGGATGAAAGCTGATGTAAGTACATAATACATATAACTTAAATAAAATGAAAAGATCTTCGCTAACACCAGACCTCATAAGCATTACCGCGAGGTGCATTCATATACTGATAAAGGGAGTTTACTGATGGGTACCAAGACCATATATCATTGTTGCTTTTCTACAATCTGCTCTTCAGGTATTTCCATTTTGGAGAGCCTCAGCATTCATCCAAATGTTCAGCTTGCTTAGAATTGGTACTGGCAAATCCTTGCTCCTTCTTCAGCAATATAGGGACTCTTGCCACCACCTTTTGGGCAAAAACCTTCCTTATAAGCCTCTTCAAATTCAGTTGAATCTTTATTGTCCTCTCCGAAACCCATTCAGGTAGGGCCTTAAATAAATACTTTAGGAAAGTGCCCCTTTTTGACAGTCACCCGCACTTTTTGCCTGGTATCTGATGCAATTTTGACAAAAAGTGCACTGGGTTCCTTCTAACCAAGTCCCCAGTGCCAGATCTCTTTCCCTAAACTGTACAATTGTTCCCCAATTGATATTACCTTTAGCACTCCCTATAAGTCCCCATTAAATGGTACACCTGGTACCTAGCACCTGGTATACTAAAGAGGGTCCCTAAGGGCTGCAGCATGTATTGTGCTACCCTAAGGGAACTCTTAGCACCAACATGCAAACTGCCATTGCAAGCTGCGTGCCTTGGTACAGAGAAAAATCTTCTCCAGTTAATTCTAGATAGTGTCTGAGGATTGCAACTCAGGAGGGGCATAATTGACTGGTCCCCCTCAGAGCTTACAGTCACTATTTTCACCAGTCATCCTTCTTTCCAGCATTAAACGTTCTTATCTCCCCTCCATGTGTTTTATAGAATGTTTCTAATTTGACAGCAAGCGCTACCAGGTGGTTCCTAGCCTGGAGACAACTAATTTACAAACAGCCAGGTTTTAAGGGATTTCCTAAAGGTAAGTTCATGGTTCATTAAGCACTACCTACTATTCTGGGAGGTTCATAATTTTGGGGCTGAATAGGAAAAAGAGCGCCCTCTGCATATCATTCTGAAAATGTTTGGAACCCTCGTGAATCTCGCGTTGGTCGATCTCAGAGCCTTCCTTGAGATATAAGGCTGGATTAAGAATCGCAATAAAGGAGGGCCTTTATTGTGGAATGCTCTATGCACCAAGCACAGGGCCTTGAACTTCACCAGTTGTTCAGTTGGTAGCCACTGAAGCATTCCCAAGGCGCTCTGAACTCATTGATGTTTAGGAATATATAGTAGAAGGCAGGCAGACGCATTTTGAGTAACTTGAAGCCTCTTGATTACATAGTGTGGGGCTCCGAGATACAAAGAATTCCCTTAGTCCAGGCAAGATAGTACAAATTCTTAGACAATAAGCCATCTGGAAAGGAAGGGGAGCAGATCTAAAATGTTCCTAAGCATTCGGAGAAGGCCTTAGCAATTGGCCGAAAGTTTCCTCGCTTGAGATTCCTTTGAAAAAATGTTGTCAAGACACATCTATAGGCTCTTTAGGGGTGTTCTAGGGAAAAGAACATTTTGTAGACAGTCTGGCCAACCTGACAGGGAGTGAATGTTGGGGTTGTTGCCCAACACCATGATCTCTGTTTTATTCCTGTTAAGTTTGAGCAACAACTGGCCATCCATTTGACCACTTTCACTGTAGAGTCCTAGAGCTTCTGGAATGTGAGGGTGGATGGGGATCTAATGGGGATTGATCACAAGTACCTACATTAATTCTTAAGCAACTCAGTGAAAATTAGGGATAAATGACCTACTAGTCACCAAATACGTTGCAATAAAAATCGAAGGATTATATGGACCTCATGTGCAACGTTTAAAATGGTTTACGACCTCCTGATTTGTTACACCGGAGATGAACCCAAAAACAATAGATAAGCACTATTAGATATATGGCATTTGCAACAGTTGGTAAAGGAAATAGATCAAAGTGGAAATCACCGACACGAAAGGAGAAAACTAACACAGCTGAAGAGGAACATAAAAGATGCCTTTAAATGTGAGCCTGCTAATATGGTACATTTAATATACCAATACAGAATGGATGTCTGGAAAAAAAATGTAGAAATATTGCTTGGGTGGGAAAAGAAAAAAATATGGTTGGAAGCAATCATATCTCTCCGGAAACGGAAAACCAAGCCTTTTTGGGAAATCATGGGTAAGCATTGGGGGGAGAGATGGAAGAAAATAGAAGTGCCACGAGTTGTAAAGGAGGAGTGGTTTAATTGTATATCATATCTATATGGAAAACAAATAACAATAATATTAAACAAATCTTATTGTTGGCTATTCAAAGTTTGGAGCCTACTATAGACAAATCAGATCTGGATGCCTTAATACCAACACTTAAGGAAACTAAGGTAATAATCAAAAATCTAAAAAGATCCTGCGCTTAAGGGCCAAGCGCTGACATACTAAAATTGGCACCAAGATTAAGGGCTTAAATGTTAACTCCAGTTTTTTCATCTGTAATCAGTAGAAATGAAACCACGAAGTCTTGGAAAGGCAGCATAAAGGTTCCCATTTATTTAAAAAAAAAAAAATAATAATAATTACTTACACTTCTAAAAAATTACCATATGATAACGTTACTGGATACATGAAGTAAAATATATTCTAAACATCTGCTGCAATTCGTAGGCGAATGGGTTGAAAAACAGGTGGATGTACCAAAAACCCAATTGGACTTAAGAAAGGCTATTTGATGGTTGCTTTGCAATAAAACTACTTGTTAAGGAATACGCTAATAAAAGAAAGCTACCTCTCTATGTGGCATATAGTTATCTTATCATTGACACCATAAACCGAGATAGTCTTTGGAAAAAAATGCTAAGCTGGAGAATCCTGTCAGCCTTTCTGAAACTAATATTGTAACTACATGAAGAGGCTTGGACAAGAATTGAACTTGGAAATAATGGATCCTTGTCTCGAAAAATCAATACATCGACCGAGCTAAGGCAAGGGTGTACCTTAGTGCCTCTCCTCTTCTCCCTCTCCCTATATATATATATATATATATATATATATCAGATGCCCCAGAAGTTTTAAGAATGGCCTGCTCTGTTCCTTAAAAAAGATTGACTCAGTACTAGTCCCTCAGGGAGACTTACAATTCAAAAATAAGTAACTTGCTTCGTATGAATGCGAGATTCTTCCTGTAAAAAATATAAGACGTCTTCAAATGACAGAAATGATCATCTGTGAAAAATGGATTGGTTTACGGAGAATAGCGCATTAAGGCTACAGTGGGGCCTAATGAACATTATCTGTAAGTGCCGGTAAAGACTATTGAGCTATTTGTTTAGTATCTCCAACGCAGAGGGAGGTTTATAAAGGCAACTAATAAACAACATTTACAATCAAATAGGCCTTTCCCTTGGCTGAAGGAATCGCATAAAATCACAGGAGATGTAGGTATATGCTCAATATCAAATCTAGGAGAACAAAATTGATAAAACATCTGGTTAAAGCAGGATCTTCTAAAAGGATTTAGAGGTCTGTGGTACCAGACCTCAGCTGTCTCACCTACTGACTATACATCAGCTTTACAACCTTTTTAAAATAATATAAAATCTTGTGTAAGGAGGAGGATGCTGAATTTAAGACCAGACTAAGTTCCGGCTTTTATAAAATGGAGGTTGATCAACCATAATCATGGAACGAAGAACTCAGATCTGATTGTTTGCCCCTTCTGTCAAACTAGCACGCTGACACTTTCCAATTTGCTTGTATTTTGCACAATGTTGTTTCCTGTTTATATGGAACTTCAGATCCAGCTTGTACAGGAATTAATGATAATAGCGCAGAAATGCGAAAACATAAGACAGTTATCGATTAGAGAAAGATTTTGAAACTGAGATGAATCAATTGTTCTACCTGATAAAGGACGTATAACCGTAGTACTTTATCTAAAAGCATTGTTGAAATTATTATGTTGTGGTAGTCAGTAATTCAAAGGTGATTAGAACCAGTACTTGGTGATTTATTTATTTTTTTATTTAGAATTTGTTACGTGATACGTATAGAGTAATTGCTATATAAAATTACTCACTACTTACTTGCACTCTGTACTTTATTAGTAATCTTTTTTATGGGTATTTAATTTTTTACTCGCTCTTCGTCTAACTCTGCTGATATGTTATAGATTGATGATCTGATGAGTTGATGTTTTAGTATATTGTATTTTTAACTGACTTGTTTAAGTAGGTTTATAGTGGTTGATTTTAGTCTTAAGACGTACCTTATTGACTTTCACAAGAAACACAGAGGATGGACGGAATGCAGAACAAATCAAACATTCACCCCCAGTCAAGAGATCTGGATTAGATCCATTGTTCTTTTGCTCACCATGCCACCCCAGTTTAGACCCAGCCATATGCAAATCAGTCTTGACCCTGCTCCTCATGGGAACAGTCCAGCCCATACTAACAAGCCAGGTACTCCCTGGACCAGAAACAAGCATCCTGGGACCAGTTTCTGGGTATCACTCTTCATCAGCCAGGCTAGCTTGAATCCAGTGGCACAGTGAGCTGGGACCTATGTCTGGGCATCCCCGGCGCACTTAGGGCGAGAGAGAAAAAGAGACACAAATGATGGACGGAATGCGTAACAAAACAAACATTCACCCCCAATTAAGAGATCTGGGTTAAATCCATCGTTCTTTTGCTCATCATGCCACCCCAGTTTAGACCCAGCCATATGCAAATCAGTCTTGACCCTGCTCCTCATGGGAATAGTCGAGCCCAAACTGCCAGCCGGGTCTATTTGCGTGTTTGTGGACAACATAAACTTTGAGTGAGGTGCCTAGTCTGATTCTATGCACCCCCGTAGTATATGTTGGCCTAAAGACTAGCTAGCTCACAGTGCCACCATAAGCCCCCCTATCCCAGACAGGGAGCAAATGGTTTCTGGCAACCACTGAACATAACAACCCTGACCCCTCAGTAATCGTGGTAACATATCTAGAACCCTTTCGCTCAGTCACCTGAGCGCTCTTGTTCTCAGAGAAGTATACAGAAAATACTCAAAGGGACATTCTTTAATATATTGAACCAACGTTATTCTTGTATAGAATACATGTGCTGCGATAATCAGTAGACAGAAGCATATGAAAGTGACTACAAGCACTAAAATAGTATATAGCAGGTATAGTTCTGCCATGGTGCTAAAACAGTGAATATATGCAGGCATGTAAAACGTGATAGTAATCAGTACTCCTACTATGCGATCCCTACTCTGTGTGCATCTAGAGTGTATGTTAGTGTATAGCCAAGAATTCCCTTGAGGGATGATCCAACCCCATTACTCAGTGGTACAGAATGTAGGACCCCGTCTTGGTCACAAACTGAACACCCCTCACGGAGGTGTTCGGCAGCTGCTTAGCGAAGCCTTAGCTTGCAGGGATCTCTCGATGTCAGCAGAAGTGTCTCCTCTAGAGGTGTCTGCGGTGGACGTGCTATGTTTGAGCCCTTCATCTGCTGGCAGATGTCACATTTGAGGGCAAAGTCTTTGGTCTGTTTAGTAAGACCCAGCCACCAATAGCGCTACTTCAATAATTAAACTGTAGCAGTAATCCCTGCGTGTGCTGAACCCAGATCCTCGTGTGCAGCTAGTCATAACCCTAATCCACGATCAGTGTAAAGTATGACTCTATACCCCACTCATGAAATGTGAGCATATGGTATGTTCTGTGCATCTAACTTGTAGGAGTGCTTGAGTGGAAAGCCTTTCGGCAGGTGTGTTGCTCTGCTCAGCATTGACAGCCACCATAATGTGTCTGTCTATTCTCTTCTCCTCAAGGTAGCCTGCCTAATGAAGGGTGATACCCTGAAACCGGTCCCAGGATGCTTGTTTCCGGTCCAGGGAGGACCAGGCCTGGCAGTTCGGGCTGGTCTGTTCCCATGGGGAGCAGGGTCAAGTCTGATTTGCATATGGCTGGGTCTAAACTGGGATGGCCTGGTGTGCAAAAAAACGATGGATTTAGGCCCTGTTCTCTGTACTGGGGGTGAATGTTTTACATTGTTTCAGCATTCATCAATTGTTCCTTTTGCTTTATTAACTTTCACAGCATTTTTGTGTAATGATTTTAATGCTTGTCTTGCCTTGCTTGCATAAATTTAAACATATAAATGAACTTGAAATATCGAAAAAAATGAGACGCTGCTACACACACATCTTATCCGAGTCTCAGAGAACAGCTGTAGAAACGAGACCAGCTTAGTGAATGGGCAGCACCTTTCGCCCTTCTTTGAATTCCTCACTGTCCACACACAATGTTGCGGGGGAACCAGTCGATTAAAAGACACACAATTACTGATCATATTCGAAGATTGACCTGTAATGTCACTTGTTAATAAAAACCTGTGTGACTAACAGATAATTACTTATTTTGCACAATTTCCAGTGCTCTCCTGTTTTATGTGCTGCTAAGGGTGCAGTGGGTTATCGGAGGAACAAATAGACAAGGGTAATCACCCACATTATTGTAATTTAAGCACTGATCCACTCTTGGTCAGACTCTCTAAATTTAATTTTCGTCAACTTGAAAGGCAAAAGTCTTTGCATGACTTTCTTTATGTTGCAAATATAATTGAAGCTTAGTAATTAAAATTCCTAGCTGCGAATTAATTTACTTTTTCTTTAGTTCCATAAGATTTACTCTTCTATTGATTATTTCCAGTCGCTTACTGGATTTGTTCTCATTAGACAGATTCTAGAAATATCTCTCATCATTATTTTTCTTCATCTGCATCTGCCACTAAATCCCCCAAGTCAAGGTGTTGATTGAATGTATGGGTCATTCTCTATGCAGAAGACATATGTAAGATAATAAAGTTATTTCTGATGTCTTACAAGAAAAATATTTGACACCCCAAAACCTAGGGTTCTTTTATGGCCAGCAATGGCTCCACAGTTTATCCATGGCCCCGTGTGGCAGTTATCTTAATTATGGCATATAATTAGCATGTTGATTAATAGTGAAATTCTGCATTTGGGAAAGGATAGCAAATGATTTGCAGGATGCTTATCGAGGAACAACTCTTACTTAGTGACTGTCCAGAAGCTCTGTTATGATTATTATCCTACTCTTACTGAAAGAGGTAGATATATTACTGATAATATTAAAACTGGCACTAGATTTGTGACATCCAATAAATCTAGGAGCATTGTCACCAGTTCCATAAAAATTAAACAGGAGAGACATAATATAGCGACCAGATACTATTGTGACTTGCCGACAGATATTATTGTGATGCAGCTAGATATTATTGTGACTTGCAGTATTTTGATATTGGATGCACAGAAGGCTTTTGACTCCGTGTCAAAGAATTGGAAAATTGCATGTTTAATTTTGGAATTGTCTTCTTAGTAATTATACAAGTTGTATATATTTCTATAGTTGCCACCATGTAAAAGAAAGTGTTAAATGTCAACCATCCAAATCTTTATGTAAGAACAAAACAAGGTTATTACCTCCTACCCTTTCTTTTAATTATAAATTGGAATCACTATTGTTAATTTGCCAGAGTTGTGTAATGTAAAGCTATTGAAGCAGGTAATTTGTATTATATTCTCTACTTTCGCAGATCATTTTTTTTACTTTGATAGTCATTCCAGGTTTTCCTTTTGTATAAATTCAGGTATACTGAGGAGTTATTTGGTGTTCACTTGATTTTGCAAAATAAGATTTTCCCCTTTTAAGCTCCACATGTCTAACATACATGCTAGCAGACTCTGGTCTTCTGTGGGTGGTTCCCCGTTCAGAGATTTGGTGATAAATGTATTCAAAATATAAGCAAAATTATCACATGGTATTTTGAAAGGACTCTCATGTAGTAAAGATACTATGTGTAAGTGTTGCCATTGGTATCTAGAAGCGAAAACAGGCACATGTTACTTCAGTTAAAGACACAACGATAAAAATTCCCCATCGTGGTGGCAGCTATCTTTATTCCTGGACCTATATCTGGAACCGAAAGACCTCTGTAGATGTTCCAAGATCATGAGTGCTTGTTTTAGTGCCATACACAGCCTAGCAGATCGACTTGCACCTCTTTCATCCAACTCTTTCACTTCTGCCGAGTGCATACACTATGTAACAAGCGGTATATGCCAGAACGTTGAGCCAAAATGCAGAAGAGCAAATAAACTAAATG
Source organism: Calotriton arnoldi (assembly GCA_963921515.1). Classification (NCBI taxonomy): domain Eukaryota; kingdom Metazoa; phylum Chordata; class Amphibia; order Caudata; family Salamandridae; genus Calotriton; species Calotriton arnoldi. The sequence goes on along the minus strand of CAWUFW010013389.1, from coordinate 107,627 downwards.
CCAGTGGTGGAGGGACTAGGCAAAGGACTTGAGTTTCATGTTTAAAGGAACAGTAAAGCTTTACAAATCTGTTTTGCTTAAAGCGAAGCTAGGCTTCTTCATTTCTAATCTGGGATCCTCCACCAACTTCCATTGTGAACTTTCTAAGGCACATTTCATCACCCATCTGCTGCTACTGTGGTCATCCCTCACTCCCATGCCTTGTGTGACAATCTGGCAACGTACTTCTCAAAAATTCTTCCTATTAATGAAGTAATAAGACCAAGATTGAGAGTGTATCCATTCCTCCCTTACAGTCGTCTTTGAACCCTTTCACCCTTTTCTTTCCACAGTGTTTAGTCTACTTCAAAGTGGAAGAGTGAGATAAAATCAACACTGCTCTTCATCAAATTTGGCTCACTTGCTCATCCTTGCCCAGTGACTATTCTTAAAGATCTACTCTCACATTGGTAATCCAGTCCAGCAAGTTAGTATTACCTCCTTGACATATGATGTTGTCCCAGATGTGTAAAAGAAGGGAGCCATTACGCCTCTTATTAAAAACCCATTGCTTAACACATGCGACCTAAAGAATTACCTTTCCATTACCCACTTTCCAGCCATCACTAAAATCATGGAAAATCATTTAGCCAGGAAGTGTGCTAAACCTATTGAGACAAATTAATTACTAGCGGAGATCTAGACCTAGTTCTGCTCAGGTCAGAGCACGAAATTCACCCATGTGTCCATTTTAGATGAACTCCATATTTGGCAGGGTGAAGGGCTGGCAATTGGCATATTGTTATTGGGCTGAAATGTGGTGTTCAATATGGTCAAACATTTTATCTGGACAGATCTCCTTGGAAACACAGTGCTGAAAGGATGGCCCATTGTTGGACCTAAGCGTTTTTGCCTAGCAGCTCTGTTGATATCACCACCGTTCGTCAATCTCCCTCCCTCCCCATTACTCACTCTCCCCCCCCCCCCCACACGCACACACACACAGTCCACCCCATTAGGCTCCTTTGATGGGAGGGATACCATGTGAAGTCTGTCATGGATCTGCACTATCCCTTATTCTCTTCAATCTGTATATCCAGATGCTACGCAACCTCATTCCTTTTTTGATTCAACATCTTATTTTAAGCTAGTGACATGCCGTTGCTTTTCAGAATGTTACTGATTCCATTGGCAACTGGAAGATTAAGTACCCAGACCTGAATGTCTCCCAATTGTTCAGACAAAATTGACATTCTGTTAATTGGTGGGAATTCCTCCTGCTGTCAATGGACTTTTAGCTCGCCCAGCTTGACCTGGTTCGTTTATCCAACTTCAAGAATGTGGGGTGCCTTGTTTGACCAGGAACTATCCTTCCTCTCTCAAATACAGAAGGCCTTGTCTTGCCCAAAGGAAAATACTAAAGGAGTCGTATCCACCCTCCCACCGCCCCCCTCACCTCCATCCCACAGGTAAATGTACACAAATGACTAGGGCTTATGCTTTGTCTCACTTAGTTCAATGTAATGCTTTGTACCTTCGACTCCCAGAGCAAAGCATTGCTATGTCTTCAAAATATGGCTGTAAGACTCATGAGTGCTTTACAGATTTAGAACCATCTTTTACCAGCCTGTAAAAGCCTTCACTGGGTGATGGTAAAACAAAGATTACAATTCAAGGCTCTCTATCCCTCGCACCAAGCCTACCACAAAACCGTAACTAACTTCTTGTCACACAAACTGACTCCATACTGGCGCCCCAGTATGTTTGCACTGCAAGTCCACCTTTTCAAGCATTCCTGATTCAGAGGAAAAGTAGTCCGTTTTGAGACACAGACTCTGGAAAACCTCCCCTGAAACATTAGGCATCAGCAATTTTGAACAATTTTTTCATCCATTTGGTAGCATTGTGATTCAAAAATATAAATGGTTCTCCATTTGTTGGGCATTGCAGATTTCCCTGTTAATGGAGATAAGTTTTATTTTCAACTTTCAAGAGTTCACGGTCTTTCATTTTGCTTTTTCTTTGTAAAATATTTTTCTTTTTGACACTTTTGTTGTGCCTTTAGCAGTCTAGATGGTAGCTGACTCCTCGTTTATAAATGTGGTGTTTTTCGTTTTTTTTTAATTCGCATGTTTTATTTAATCTCTGTGTTAATCATGTTATACCAACTCCAATTACCTTTTTTGGCTAGAGTTTTTGCTTTTATCATTTTCAGTAAATGAATGATTAAAATTTCAACTCTATTTTCAAGGGATGCTTGCAGAGTAGTAGTATTTTCCTTATCCCTTTATTTTTACATATCCTATCACACAGCTCATCTCAGATCACCTTTTCCTTTTTCCAGCATAGAAGAAACCTGTGCATCAAGGATTTCCACAGAGATTGTAGATTAAAGTAGTTCTGTGGTAAGAGAATTTCTGACAGAAAAATCAGTTGCAAAAAAAAAAAAGTGCTTTATTATAGACACCAATAGAGGGGATTGCTTATAATTGAACATTGTGCTTTGATGAATGGGTTTAGTGAACACAGATGCTGTTTTAATGTGTTTAGTTTGTATCATTTAGTTTAGGTGACAAACATGCTTCACTTAGTATCAACCTTAACATCATATATTGGTTTTTTTAATTGTGTCTAGGGGTTTTAGCAACACAGAAACACTGTGCAGTGAATACAAATACTACTGTGAAGAGTGTCGCAGCAAACAGGAAGCACATAAAAGGTAATATATGTTAAAGTGGTTTGTCTCCTCTGTAATATTTTGAAGTTACTTAATTGGGAAAAATACTCTGGGACAACATGGTCTACTCCTTGCATGCGGTCATTTCACTTTCTGCCATTTGGAGCTGATTGGAACCCTTCTACATTGTTCGGGCTGGTTTGCATGGATCACTATACTAGGACGTGCATAACAGACAAACTAAGAGCCTCGCATCACCCTAATCCAATATGGATCTTAATTCTTCCATTGCCAAAATCTGAAGGTTCTGTCATTCTTTAGTGGCAGAAACCTAACAGTAATTGGTTCTTATGAATGCAAGAAGACCATTGTTTAGCAACAATCATTTCCAACCCTTTGTCCAGTACTGGTAAGAGAATGACTGGATTATAGTTGTCAGTGAATGCAGGATCCTAAGTAGGCTTTTTAAACGAGCAGGAAAACACTCCCTTTTCCATTATACCAAAACAATTTCGGACATTGTTTAACGTTCATGAAATCAGCAAGGTATCAAAGTAGCTTTTAGAAATCAGGATAGTCCGGTTTAATATAATGAATACTAACAAATATGTTATTGTCCTTCTTCACTTACACCCATGTTAGTGTTGGGGGACAGGGGGAGGATGTTGTCTCTCCTCTGTAGCTCTATAATATCATATTAATAGGGAGTATAGAAGCCTGTTAATATCTTGGCATGTCAGGTCTAACGGGACAGTGCTTTTTATATGTTGGCATGTTCCTAAAACCCTCTTCTGATAGAAATCAACTCTGTATTGAAGTATACAGATATGCATTACAGCCAACTTCTCACTGGGCGGAATCATCATATACAAACCACCAGGACCGCATCAAATCCCCCAGTGACATTGCAGACTTTGTCACACTCCTCATCATCAACACCAGCACCTTCATCCGATCACCAGCCCGAGCACACTTGCTGAAAGCCATTAATAACCTTAACAGCTAGATCACTGCATGTGCCGACACCCTGGCTTTGCTCGAGCGCAACCCAATGGCAAGAGCCCTACCACAGCCCAGCTGGTACACAGAGGAACTGCAAGCAACTGGAGTGCGAATGGAGAACAAGTCAAAAACCACGGATAAAGACATCTTCACATCAGCCCTAAGACGCTACCACCAGCAGATACAGAACACCAAGCACACAGCTCTTCGAGTTCACGTTGACGCTAGCTCTAACAGCAATAAGGAAATCTTCCCTATCATCAAACATTTCACTGTACCTCCTGCCACCTCCAGCAACATCACCCCCTCACAAGACCTTTGTAACAAGCTCTCAGAATTCTTCTCTAAGAAAGTTACCTCCATTTGCAGCAACTATGACCCTCAATTGGACACGTCACTGCTGCAACTCAATTTCCCATCACGGCCGTTGAACAAACCCTTACCTTGTGGCCTGCTGTCACCACTGTCAATCACTGCTATCATGAAAACCATCCAGTCTGGGGCTCCATCTGACGCTTGTCCCCACCAGTCCTGTACCAAGACTCCTACCTATCTGCGAAGCTTTAACACCCATCCTCAATGCCTCCATCGACTCAGCCACATTCCTGAACACCTGGAAACATGACACTGTCATGCCACTGCTCAGGAAACCATCCGCTGACTACAGACCCATTGTCCACCTACTATACCCAGCAAAGATCTTAGAGAAACTAATCAACCAATGCCTCAGCAACCACTAGCTCCTTGAAGCCACACAGTCCGGATTCAGGCCCAACCACAGTACAAATCAAAAGATCTTTATTTCGACAGTACATGTCATAAAAGCGATATAAATAATTAAAACCATAAAATATCATACAGACACTATACATAATACCCAAAGCACAACATACATAAAAAATGGGTCCTCGTCATAGCCCTATTAACCAAAATAGATCTTTCTAGCTTGCAATACATTATTTTGACATTAAAACAGCTCAAATGTAATCTTGGATCTTAGGACCCACATCCATCCAAAGAACTTGGCAACAGAAGTTGCATATTGCGAGGAGGAATCTGAGCGCAATATTCTCGGCGCGGCACTGCTACTTCTGGTACCCAAATTCTTGCAGGTCGACTTCAACCATTTTTTCCACGACCCGCATAAGCGGGGCAAACGAATAGAACGTGGGAGTATGTTTCTATTTGGTCTGCACAAATGGGGAATTTGTTGTCAGCATTGGGAGATCACTTGCATGTGAAAGACTTTTTAGTGGGAGAGTACCTGCCAGGAATTGAAAGTATAGTCTCCTATTAAAAGGCTTCGATATTATGTCCCAATATGGCTCATACAGAGGGGTAGGCTTAAATTCTAGGAACCTCCCTGTCAATGAGGTGCTCTCGGTTGCTCTAAGGTTGTTTATCATGATCGTAACCCAATACTGTTCTTTCATTTTTAGGTCTCGCGCCTAGCGTTGCAGTGCGCAGCGCGAGACCTCTTGTATGGGGTTTTGAAACTGACCTAGGAATCCCACACGCTCGTGCGTGTGCGATTCGTTTTTCCCCCGGTCATTGGGCTTTGCGTGCGTCTTTATAAGAAAGACAGCACGCAATTGGGCAAAGGCGGGCACATGTCCCGCCTTTGCAGCGCCCATTCCCACCGGTGTCTAGCACGCGCAGCAGCGCGCGTTCGCGTCGCTGCCGCGCTCCCTTCCCCCCCCCTCCTCTGTGGTGCGCGCGCACCACTGGTTGTTCACAAGCCGTCAATTATCTCTATGTGTTCACTTGTGTAATATGGTCTCACCGAACACAGACACTTACAAGTGACAATATAATTGGGCCTCTTTACAACTCCAATTTACCACAGGGCTTAGGAGAATTAAGAGTAGATGCTCCCTCGCTGCTGGTGAAAACAAACCCCATTTGACACGAAGGCTTAGGGAAAATAGGCATGATTGATTGCATGCTCTGTTCGGCTTAATTGATGCCCGAGGGGAAGTAAAGGTTTTTTACATGCTAGGGTTTAAGTTACAAACTCATCACAGGACTGCGAGAACTGCATTTGCCTTCTCCTCGCTATAATACTAGGTATACCAAGTTTCAAATTCACCAATGGATATATCAGGAAACCAATCCCACTCCAGTATCTTTTTATGCAGAAGTATTTCTTATAACAAAATAATAACAAAGTATGCTTCCTGTAGTGCTTCACACCATACTTTTGCCGATTCTAGGAACCGTAAATAACAGATAGCAAGTAACATTACCCAGTTTAAGTTGCTCAAATTACCAACCTCAGACGGATGCAAAGCTGAGTCTGTCTTGACGGGATTCAAACTTGTTTTTATTTACTGATCCAAGATAGCAGACGCCTCTTTGATCAATAAATACAAAAAAATGAATTTTCACTAGTGCAGAAGCGGCTGTTTGAAAGTGGAGCAGCCCAACAGCAAATGGGAGCCGCCGAACCCTCCCAAAACTGTTTAAAAAAAACAAAACATTTTTTTAAAGCCCACGAGGAATAGGGGAGCAACGAAGAAGTAAGTGGGGTAGAAGGGAAGCAACAAGGAATGGGTGGCAGGCAGTGCTGGAAAGTAAAAGGATCCCGCCACATCCTGCTTCCCACACCTATTTCTGGGCAGGATCTGGGATCCGACCGACCCAAGGAGCCATGCAGAATTTGTCCTAGTATTTTTTTTCGGACGCACCACAACACTCCACCTGTGTTTTCACCGACTGGGGAAGAGTTCTCTGCTTCATCGGACAGTGTGCAGATTCGGGGAGGGAAAGAAGAAAGCATTGCGCCGTTTCGTCGGCATTTTGGCTCAGGGACTGGGGAAGAGGCAGAATGTGCAATGGGTTTGATTTTTGCCACCTCTCCTCGCACTTTGGGATTGTTGGAAAATGCTGCGCTTTGTTTCAAGGGCGGGGACCCGCCACTCTTTAATATGTGGCACTAAAACGTAGTTTGGGAGAGGTGGTGGTTGCAGGAGTCCGCCGCTCCTCTGAGCTTTAACTATTCTAGAGTTCTTCTTGAAAAGGTGGGAATAGAACCACCTGTGAACGACCTCATGAATGTGTTTGGGGCTTTGTTTTGAGACACTGCAGCAGATGGGGGTGGGGGGGGTGGGGGGATGTATGCTTACATCTCAACAGAGGAGCAGACTCCGTTGAATTTTGTGCTTTATTGTGCCAAAAGTGCACGAGAAACTGTCCGAATAAGTGTCTGACTTCGTTTTGAAAGAGGTGGCAGAGGGATTTTGTGTCTTATATCCTTTGCAATGCCTCAGTGCCTGCTGGTTGTAAAGTAAACATCCGATGCTCCAGTACTGCTGTTAAGGGACCCTGTGTCACATCGGACACCTTAAGCCAGTGTTGGCGTTTAACTCGCAGCAGTTTGCATTCTGGGGACGTGTAGTTTTGATTTGAGTTGAGTAAATAGAGTATACACAGCTGAACATGCTAAATACCTGTGTGTAATAAGCGTTGCTCCATTATCGGACAACAATTAAAACACACAGATGTTCTATAAGAACATGTTTTCCCTTAAGAGGTCTCGCATTTAAGCGAGTTTGAGCTATTGGCATTGTAAATGACAATGCCTTTTATTTATGTTTTAAAAACCAAAACATAAATAAAAGGCATTGTCATTTACAATGCCAATAGCTCAAACTCTCTTTAATGCGAGACCTATTGCATTGCAAATGCTTGTTTCTTTTGAAGGGAACTGTGCGCGCATTGGATTCTCCCAAATGTGCCGCATTCCCATTTTGGTCAATGTACTCTTGATGTTGTGAAGCCAGCTAATCTTGTGTGAGTGATCGGCCTCCATGACATCCCTAAGAGCATCAGCATAGTTAGCCAACCTGGGAGTGGACCACATTCTGCGCCAGTATGAAATAGGACAAAATCTTGCTACATCTTCCAAGGATTTTCGACCTAGATCATTGAGCAGAGGTTTAAGAGGGGCACTTTGTGGAAGGTTTGTAATAGTTCGAAGAAACGTATTCTCTGCTGAGACGAGTGGAGCCAAGTTCGCGAAGACCCAAAGTTCAGACCCATATAAGACTGAGCCCACTACTTTGGTATTGTAAATCTGCAGTTCAGGACTAATCAGCTTTGTAAATTTGTTTGTTAGTTCTTTTGCTAATGCGCCTGCTAGTTGACGATGTTTAAGAGCCATAATTTCTATTTGGGGCCTCATACTCAGTTTCTTGGCCAGAGTGACTCCTAGATAACTAAAAACATCTGTCTGTTCTAGGGGCTCGCCGTCATGTTTTACGATGCCCCTAAATGATCGATTTTGTTTTAGCTCTGTTAATTACTAGGCCTCGTATACTGCAAGAGTCTTCAAAGCGGGAAAGTGCACGTTTCAATCTACTTGGGGTTTTTGAGACTATGAGCATGTCACCTGCAAACATTAAAATGAGAATCTTTGAGCCTGCTAGAACTGGAGCGTCTGTTGGGTAAGTAGCTCACAACTTGGACACTCCGTTCAAAAATAGAGAAAATAATGTTGGAGCCATAACACACCCTTGGCGTACCCCCTTCACTACTAGGAATCGATCTGTGATATTGCCCTGGGTGCCTATAGTACCACGGTACAGAAACAGCATCCATCGTCATCACAGATGACATCCGCATGATCCATGACAGAGAAGAAAGGGCAGCCGTCATTCTGTTGACTGCTCATCAGGTGTCTGCATGAGATCGGCTTCCAAGGACCCTCTCTCTGCTGGATCTGCTCCTTCTTAACGGATTGAATACAAGCTGTCAGACTGGCGTCTTACTCCTCTGAAGCCCGCAAACTCATCTGCAGAGTGCTTAAAGGTTCATCGCTCTGCCCCACCCTCTTCAATGCATACATGATCCCTCTGGCCAACTTTCTCTGCACACACATCATCAACACCCTCTCCTACGCAGTCGACACACTACTTATACTCTTCCTCTCGGACAAGACCACAAGAAACAAGTTCACCGTCTGCAAGACTGAAGTCGCTAACTGGATAAAAGTCAACAGTCTCAAGCTCAACACTGACAAGACCTACGTAGTGATCTTCAGCAAGAACACCTCTCCATGGGAAGGCATAACTCTGACCTGATTTTACTGAACCTCTTTGCTACTTTTGATGCTATCTTGTTATATTTTTTGTATCCAGGAACACAAACTTGAGATTTGGCATAGCTCGGAATTGGCTCATTTCCCACGTGAAAAATATGAGCCAAGTGATGAAAATGTAATTTCTGATTTACATATTTAAAACAGTGAAGCAGGGAGCTCTACATTAAGCTCCACTTTGTATGCTGATGATACGCAGATGGAAACCACAGGTCATACAAAAGCTAAGTTTAAGAACAGCTGACCAGCAGTTTCTTCTTGGATGGCAGAAAACGCCCTGAAACTCATTACAGACAAGACAGAAATCCTGATTCGAGGGGATTCGCAAGATAACTGATCAGATGAATGTTTAGCCACACGGTTAGGCCACCTCTGAATTTAGGCGTCACTATAGAAGAAATTAGGTGTCACTGCGCTGAAGAATTTAGGTGTCACTGTAGACAATACTTTATCCTTGAAGCCACAATTTAACAAGGTTACATCTTCCTGGTTTTCAGGTCTCGCAGGGCAGTGCATTCGCTGTCTCTTTGAGACATGCTGTATCTACAATATGGGCTACAAGCACCACCCATCTTTTTAATTGGTTCCTTTTACTGTCCTTCGTAAATGCCTGCTTTTGTTTGGTTAATATGCTTTGTAGTCCCTCCTTTTGTACTTTTGTAACCTCCCGTGAGGACTGCCCCTGGTTCATGTGCTTTTACTCTGTGTTATTTATTGCACTTTGTGAGCACTCTTTTTTTATTTTTGCTGCAATGGCGTGGGCTCAGTTACAGATTGTTGAGTTCGCTTAATCAGCTTATTTGCAGGGACATTTTTAGTTTTAAAAACACAGTTCACATGCTTATCTGACAGCTTCCCTAATGTGTAAATGCTTTGCTTACTTATCTGCATTCCTCATTTTGTTTCCTTTCACAATTGTTTGTGACGATCGTCATGTATTTACATTCTATTTTTAAGGCACAGTTTTACCAACGCCGAGACTCGAACCCGGTTCCCCTGTTCCAAAGTTGGCAGCTCTGGAGGCTACGCCCCAGCCTCTCTCCTGCTGAGTATAGGCGTCAGTGTGTTTGGCTGCAACTTTCCTAATTAATTTTTTTCTCGCTTGAACCGAGCTGCTGGCGGCAAAGCCTGCTCCCTGGGGCTGTCCTCCTCGTCTCTATTGTGATGCTATCGCCCATCCATTCCCTTTTACTGCCCTGTTGCAAACTGGTAATATACTAAACTGAAAATAAATGTTTGTAAACATGCAAACTTGCATAGATATAAACACACTGAACATTACTGCGATTAATAAATGTTGCCAAATGTGACAAAAAAAATTTGTTGTCTACAGACGAGCAACTCTTAATACTGCACCGCTAAATCTAATTATATCCACTAAGCTCTCACAAAGGCAGAGATAAGCGCCGTGAGGGGAGATTCTCTGTTCCAGAGCCAGCAGGGCGTCATGCCTGAGATTTACTAGAGCATGCAGCGGTTTGTTCTATGTTCATGTGTGTTTCTGTCTCTTCATAATCTGAAGAGTTGAACTCGAGGCATGGAGTTTATGCCAGTGCTTTGGAACAGGCCAATATTAAACTCTTGAGAGAATGCAGCCCGCCCCCCCCTCCCCCCCCATAACTATGGATTTTGGACTCCTCCAGTGCAAGGGGTTGCACTCGGGGAGCATTCATTGGCACAGATGTTACAGGAAGCCATGTTGGATGCATCTTGGATGGCAAAGGTGAATGGAAAAGAGTGAGGAGGTGACCGGATATCCTTTTATGTACTTTCAGCTACTGTATTCAAAGTTACAAGGGGAGGCATGGTATGAACTAGGTCACCTACCATGCCCATGTTCAAGCTGTGTGAATAACATTTCTTCCACGGCGAGCATGCTAGTAAAATGAAATGCTGTGGTCTTATTCCCTGTCCACAAGACAGTTTTAATATTGTTTTTATTGCATTATGATTGTCCATGTTTATCCATGCTTATATATGTGCTTTTATGGCCTTGAGCAGAAATAAAGCTTGTTACCTGTTACCATGACGCCGTGGCAAGAGCAATTCTGGTGGTTATAGAGATGAAGCTTGCTTTTTTTGATATAGGAAAAACATGAACGCATTTGTAGTGTTACTGTGTTCATGCTGTATTCACAAAAAGCGACTTTCTTGAAAGAAATATGCACCCATTGTGTTGAACATTTCACCCAAGGCTATTTAAACACCTTGAAAGTGTCTACGTGGTTGTGGTTTTGCTAAATGCAAACAGTGAAGAGCACTCGGTTCTAGTCTCAAGTTGTAGTTTAGCGAATTTTTCTGTAGGTGCTGAACATTTTCGAAAATATATGTAAATGTTGTTTAGTAACTGTATTCTCGTGTTTCCCTGTTCTAAATTTGGAAGTTTTGCTGAAAAACCTGGCACCTAGTCATTCTTGTTAACCTGGCAACCAGTAAAAATAGTAGGTTATTTTCTATCCATGATTTAGGAAGTTATGCTTGCCGTTAACGGTGGTTCGTTTCAATTAGTTTTGTAGTGATAATACTCTGGGGGGAAAAAACTTCTGGCCACCTGCCTCCACACTGGTTAGAACAGAATGACGCCATTGAGGAAACCAGATCGAAGCAACTGTACCCCCCTGCCCAATACCCGCACCCTCTGCACTGCCTCTTTCTCTCTCTCTCTCCCTGGGTATTTGGGATGGTGCTGTGATCAACTCAATGCATATTAGAGGGTTTCCTCTGATTCGTATGCAATTTTGTTTGTGGTCATTTTGTACGGGCTCTCTCTTTAATTTTGTCATGCATGGCAGGGTGTGTGCAGCGTATTTAGTGCAGAGGCAGTTCCGAGCTAAAGGATAATGCGATGTAATGTTTCTGGCATAGGGGGTGGAGGCCTGAACTAACAGTTTTACCCCTCATACGTAGATGAGAAATATGCAGTTCAAATCACTGACTCCGTAGAATACGAGCACATGCCTGAAGGAATTCTGCTTTTTAAGTGCAACTTTTTTGGCTCTTTTAAACAACAAGGCATTCGTTTAGAACTTTCAGTTCTCACTCTCATTACCTCTTATGTTGAGAAACCAGTAATACAGTTTTAGTGGAATAATATGTTTATACGAATTCCCATATTGCTTCTTTCCAATGTACTCAAATTTTCTATTATTGTTGAATGGCGCTTTTCAATACGCTCTTGGATTTCTCAGATAAAACATACCTCCAGTGTATTACAAAGAAGTAAATGTGCATTCTGTGTCTTGGCTTTGCATGTACTGTCTTGCTTTGAAGTAGTTTTGACACGATTATTTCGTGCCAAACACTTGGAAACCCCTTCTTGTGTAAAATGATGAAACATGGGTAACACTTTCCATATTCTCTTGTTCTTGAACTTCCTCTTCTGCCTACTAAATAATCCACCACCAATTAATATATTTGCTCTGCTCCCCTCATAACTGAATAGGACTAACCACAGCAAACACAACGTTCTCCTAAAACATGTCAAGGCGTGCCAAAGGTGTGAGAAAGTGCCCTCTTTCTGCATGGTTGCCCCCACTTTTTGCTGAATTGCTGATGTGCTTTGACTGAGTGTGCCTGGGCTCCTGCTAATCAGGTACCCAGGGCCTATGTTCTTTCCCTAAATCTGCATTGAAGCCTAAATCCAATTGTCATCTCTGGCCACAGGTCAGCCCCTAGTAAATGGTACCACAGGTACCCAGGGCATTGTGACCAGAGAAGGCCTCTTAAGGGCTGCAGCACTTATTGTGCCACCCTTCGAGGCCCTGTACCCTTACAGACACACACTGCCTTTGCAGGCTGCGTGTTTTGGTGCAGAACAAAGTGAAGAGTCGACATGGCACACATCTCTGTGTGGCATGCCTACAACCCACTGCCCTGGCATAGATCAGTCACCCCTCTAGCTGGGTGCACTGTACCAGTGGTGAGGGTACAGGTGCATGAGCCCTGTACCCCTACAGTGTCTAAGTCCATTCTTTGACATTGTAAGTGCAGTGCTACCATTAAGCGTATATGATGCTGGGATTTTGTCATTATGAACTCCACAGCACCATAATGGCTACACTGAAAACTGAGAAGTTTGGTATCAAACTTCTCAGCACATTAAACCCACACTGATGCCAGTGTGGGATTTAATGAAAAATGCCCACAGAGGGCATCTTAGAGATGCCCCCTGCAAACCAACTCACCACTAGTGTCCAGGCTGAGTGGCTGCTTTCAGCTGCCACCACCAGACATGTTTCTGGTCCCCTGGGTCGAGAGCCTGCTGCTCTCTGGGGCCTGAAACAATGCACATCCTGGGGCGAGGTGCCAAGCCTCCTCCCCCAGGATGGGCAGGGTTCACGAAGGGGAAGCTTCAAGGGCTTGCCGCCTTTGTGAGATTCCCCAGGCCACTTGCTGCTCTCAGCAACTGGTCCCCACTGGTTCTGACCCCCACTTTGGGTGGGAGAACCGGCGGGAAAAACAAGTGAGGAAGAGAGGTGTGCCCACCTCTGCCAACTCCACCCCTCAGGTGGGGGAGGCGAGGTGAAGCACAACTCTGTCCACGCCATCTTGCAGATGGGCGGACTCAGCCAACCAGGGACAGGCTCATGCCCCCCTCCCACTGGAAGGTGGCATAATAGGGGGTGTATTGCAAGTGTTGCAAGCATTGAATATATGGATTACTTGATATCGAATTATTGACGGACATACTATGGATTAATTTGGTGTACTTTGAAAAATATGGTTTACTTTAAGAGGAGAGTTTTCCTCATTTCCGCAGTGCAGCAGCAGGGTGAGCAAATGTCGTTCCTTTTGGTAGGGTCATTGACATGCTGTGGAGGGACGAATCACAGCGCTGTTATGCACGCATTCATTTGGCAGTCCAAGCAAAAACTAATTATGAATTAAGGGAAGGAGTGCACTCGCCATCTTTACACTTGCAATGCAATTTCTTATCGTCCCAACGCGAGTTTGCACTCCAGTGGTCTGCAGATTATTGAATAGTTAATTGAATCACTTAAAAGCATCGCTGTGGAGACAGCATAACAGCAGAAGACTTCGAGTGGAACTTTGAAAGGGAAATTACGTTTGGACTGCATATTATTTGTTTGGAGAGGAAATTAAATCAAAAACTTGAGAGACGTTCAACACATTTAGGATTTTGATTAGAAGAACGTGATTTTTATTAAGATTATGGCATTGCAATATCTCACAGATAATTATTGGTTTTTTATGATTATACATGTTTAATGTTATTATTTTTCAGCATGGATTTTTTGGTTAACTTTAGATGGGTACACTGTTTCCGATGATGGGGTTAGTGCACTATGGGACTTGTAGGCATTAGTTATTTCACTACGAGTAAGCATAGGACACAGTAGGTCACGGGGTTTTGTTTTAATTAGGTGATTCATTGGGTAAACGTGAGGGAGCAGGCTTTAAGAACTGTTTGGGCGGGAGGGAGAAGAGATGAAGATTTTCTGAACGAAGGAAGTCATGAACATGCTAAACAGCCGGTCGCGTTTTTACGAGGTAAATGAGCACAGTTTCTTTTCTGTGGATGCAAGTAGAAGGGGCTGTTGTGTTCGGTTTATTTTACTTTTTTGATTCAGAATGTGCATTTATGTGGGGTGTCAATGAGGGAGTGTTATGGGTAAATTTGGGAAGAGTGTTGGGCTGACAGTATGATTTAAAGATATTGAGCGAATCTCATCCTCGAATTGGTGTTTATCTAGTTCTTTCTGATTTATTACAGCAACCCCTGATGAAGAATCAATAAGGTTCGAAATGCATTGTTTTTTTTTTTTTTTAAAGCGTTGACTCGAGGGATGGTTGACAGCACGTGTCTATGTATAAGCCTGGATTGGCTGCATAAGGCATTTGAAAATGCGGAATAAAGAACTCTGGCTCAACTTAGCTGTCTCCGGAGTGATTTCACAAGCATTGAATATATGGATTACTTGATATCGAATTATTGACGGACATACTATGGATTAATTTGGTGTAATTTGAAAAATATGGTTCACTTTAAGAGGAGAGTTTTCCTCATTTCCGCAGTGCAGCAGCTGGGTGCGCAAATGTCGTTCCTTTTGGTAGGGTCATAATAGGGGGTGTACCCACCCCAGGGAAGGGACCCATTGGTCCCTGCCTTTTACCTACCTGTAACGCCCCTAAATCTAGTATTTAGGGGCACCCCTGAACCTTGCTTCCTCAGACAAGAAGAAACCAGAAGAAGAAGGACCGAACAGCCATGCAGCAGCTAACAAGAGGAAGACGCCCACTGACTTGGCCCCAGCCCTACCGGCCTGTCTCCACCTCAAACCTGCTCCTGCGAAATCCCGGTGTGTCCTGCAGCCAGCAACCTCGAAAACCCTGGAGGACCTGCCTGCCTCCAACCACAAAGACTTTGTCTCCCGTGAACCCCGGATTTGTTCATCTGCAACCTCTGGCTCCGGCCGGACACCGCGTATCCGCCCCACTCTGCACCCGCCGTCCACGGCCCGAGCTCGAGTGGGCAAACACCACGAGGAGGTCACCCCGGCGATCCTGACCCGAGATCCGGCGACCCCTGACCTGCCTCAAGCCTCCAACCAACGCCTGCAGTCTAAATCCAGAAGGTCCCGCCAACCGCGACCAGGAGCTGGTAAGAAGATCCGACCCCAAAAGGCACCCCTGCACCCGACGCCCCACGGTCTTGGGTGCCCAAACCGACAGTGTCCAACCAACCCCTAACTTCCCAACTTACCTCTCGAAGTGGTGGTCGCACCCAGAAGACCTTTGTCTCCGAGCCTGCAGTGCCTTTGCAAACCGGAGGTTCCCCATTAAAAACAACAGGGTGCCCGACGTCGAAACAGCACCCTGCACCCGGCCACCCTAGTGCCGCTGAGGGTGCACCTTTGGTGCTACTTTGTTTCCCCATTTGCCCTGAGCTAAAAGTCCAGGAGCTTTGCTCCCACAACCAAGTGGCCTGCTTGCCAGCAGCCACCTACCGGAGGCCCCCTATCCCCCATTGGATAACATTGGGCCTCAGCACTTAGCACCCGGCCGCCCTAGTGCCGCTGAGGGTGTAACTAGAGTGCATCCTTGACCCTGGGGGACCCCTTAGTCTACCCTAGAACCTCAACTCCCACTACCAAATACTTACCTCAAAACCGATAACACTATTTTCCTTCATAGGATAACATTGACTGTTTTTCTGTGAAAAGTTTTTAAGTGTGGAGTTTGAGAAACTAAAGAAATTCTTTAAAATTGCATAATCTAACAAAAACGATTTTACTTACCTGTTTTCAGGAAATGTCCCAGAGTAATATCTAGGTTTACTACTCTGTGTAAGCCTAGTAATCTCAAAAGTTACTTACCTGCTATTTTACTAAAAAGCCTATTCAAGTCTATGTACTGCATTTACTAAGTATTGCATTTTTCTGCATCCATACTGTAAATCAAACCAAAGTGCTTATACAATTATCATTCAAACTGTATTTCAATTGCATTACTACTGTAAAGTATTTATTGCTTACCTGTGCCAGGCTTGCTTGGTTCTAAAAATAAAATAACTAAAAGAATATTTTTATACAAAAACAATTGGTCTGAAGTTCAGTCTTTGAGTGTGAGAATTCATTTGCTGACTGAGTGTGTACAACAAATGCTTAACACTGTCCTCTGATACTGCCTTACTGTTCGACCACACTACCACAACTAGAGAGTGAGGTGCTATCTAGCTTTACCTCTGCCTACCTTTGGGGTACCACTGGACTCTGTGCACACTATACCTCACTTTGGTATAGTATATACAGAGCCAGCTTCCTACAAAATGCACCAATGATGGGCATAGTTTTGTGACACTCGCCTAACCTTAATCATTCTAGTCGCATTCTTATGGTCTTTTTCACATTTAATTCTCGAGGGGGTTCCAGAAACTATTCTTCACTGTTTTTGTCATTCATATGCTGTGCCACTCGCCGAAAAGCACTTCAACGCCTCGTCAAGAGTAGTAAGCGCTATATAGATACAATTAAAATATTCCCAGTTGCATTTCATGTCCAAGTCTTATCACTGTTGCCATCTATGCCTCCAGTGGAACAATCATTTTCTCAAGATAGTTCATTGCAGAATTTCCAGAATAGTGTTGTACAGTCTTCTCATTGTCCATTCATTGGTCATACTACCCTCAAATGCTTCCTTACTTCTAATACTCTCTCATTCAATTGATCCTTTTTCTACTCGTCTCTCTGAATAGCTTTATATTCATCATACCTTATGCCTTCACTCTTGTAGTTACCCCATTCCTCTTTTCTGATTTGCCACTTTTTTGTTAGCATGAAATATAAGAACTCTGTGTTTGCATTGGTTGCTACAGGGTGATTCTCTACGGAATAACAATATTCATTATACCATCTATGGTCGGCAAATTGTTAGCAACTTGAGATCACTTCCTTGTAACAAAATTTGTGTTCCACCAGATATGTCTGAATTAATTATTGACCCACATACATGCAAACATCTCCTTTTCTACTGCTGAATATATATCTCTTCTGCGCCAGTGTGTGTCTTTGAAGCGTAGGCAACTAAATATCCCTAATAAACAAAAATTTAACACAGCTGTTCCCCAATTCCATCCTTATTATCATCAGACATTAACAAACATTTTAACTCTAAGTTGAAACTTTTAAGATGGTTTTCACAACAAATTGATAATTTCATCTTTTCAAAAGGTTACGTAAACTGAAATGTTTTATTTATGAAGCATGCTAGTAGGCAATTGAGATTGGTAACATTTGTTGCATAGCTTGAGTTATATTCTGCCAAATTTAGGAAGGCTCCTAACTCTTACAAGTCAGGGTTTATTTCTTGCTCAGTGCTGCACTAAACTCTACAACTGGCCGTGCATGTTAGTCTGCAGTTCATGGATGCCCCTTGTAAGTATAGAATACATATTCACCATAACATAGAGGCATGTCAAAATTGCATGTCCGCATTAGGTCATGTTTAATTATACAGCTTTGCTAAAATAATGGTTTTCAAAGTCAGGATCCAAAGTTGTCTGGCAAGTGCTCATTGGTATTTCCTGCAACACACCATACCGCTTGAGGTAATATGTTATATCATAGTATTATGTATAGTTCATTTTTGCCATTAATAAGACAAACGCTTTCTGGGTGGGCCAGTAAGCTGCCATTGTCTTCTGTGTGGTTGGTAAACTGTGTGTTTCGTATTGTGGTCGTTGTGGGAAGAAATTTGATGTTGCCTGTGAAGTGAGGAGTTTCGTTCTATTCAAGTATTTTGTGGCAGACTTGTGGCTGTGCTTATACATAGCAGGAAGGTGTGGGAGAGAATAAAATTCTCACGTATTGTAATTTAATTGCATTTATATATCGCTTACTAACCCTGATGAGGCGTCCAAGCGCTTTTTCGGAACCCATAAAGGATTAGTGGTGAGTTAGTATAGTGAAAATATGAAAGTAATTTGAGTGGTGGATTTGTTAGTCAGTTATTTGGATTGAGAAGGATAGTGGAGGGATAGAGAAGGGAAAAAGATTTGCATTTATATAGCGCTTGCTACCCCTGATGAGGTGTTGAAGTGCTTTTTTGGCAAGTAGCACGCTACTCTGGAACCCATACAGTGTTAGTGGTTAATTAGTATAGTGAAATATGAAAGCAATTTGAGTGGTGGTCATGTTAATCAATCAAACATTTGTATAGCGCACTAATCACCCGTGAGGGTCTCAAGGCGCTGAGGTGAGGGGGGGGGGGGGTGCAGCTACTGCTCGAACAGCCAGGTCTTGAGACGTCTCCTGAAGGTCAGCAGGTCCTGGGTCTGTCGCAGATGGGTGGGGAGGGCGTTCCATGTCTTGGCGGCGAGGTAGGAAAAAGATCTGCCGCCGGTGGTCGTCCTGTGGATGCGTGGAACGGTGGCAAGGGCGAGGTCAGCGGAGCGAAGCTGGCGGTTCGGGGTGTAGAAGGTGAGTCGTTTGTTGAGGTATGCTGGACCGGCGTTGTGGAGTGCTTTGTGAGCGTGGGTGAGGAGCTTGAAGGTGATCCTCTTGTTGACTGGGAGCCAGTGCAGATCTCTCAGGTGGGCTGTGATGTGGGTGTGGCGGGGGATGTCGAGGATGAGGCGTGCGGAGGCGTTCTGTATGCGTTGTAGTCTTTTCTGGAGTTTGGCCGTGGTTCCTGCGTAGAGGGCGTTGCCGTAGTCCAGTCTGCTGCTGACGAGGGCCTGGGTGACCGTCCTTCTGGTTCCGGTGGGGATCCATCTGTAGATCTTGCGAAGCATGCGGAGGGTGTTGAAGCAGGAGGAGGAGGCGGCGTTGACTTGCTGGGTCATTGAGAGCGATGAGTCCAAGATGAACCCCAGGTTGCGTGCGTGGTCGGTGGGTGTCGGTGCGGCTCCCAGAGCGGCCTGCCACCAAGAGTCGTCCCAGGCGGAGGGGGTGGGGCCGAGGATGAGGACCTCCGTCTTGTCGGAGTTTAGCTTCAGTCGACTGTTCCTCATCCAGTCGGCGACGGCCTTCATTCCTTCGTGGAGGTTGGTTTTGGCGGTGGCGGGGTCCTTGGTGAGTGAGAGGATCAGCTGGGTGTCGTCGGCGCAGGAGACGATGTTGAGGTTGTGCGATCGGACGATGTTGGCGAGCGGTGCCATGTAGACGTTGAAAAGGGTCGGGCTGAGGGATGATCCTTGGGGCACGCCGCAGGTGATTTTGGTGGCTTCAGATCGGTAGGGAGGAGGCGGACCCTCTGGGTTCTGTTGGTGAGGAAGGAGGTGATCCAGTCTAGGGCTTTGTCGCGGATCCCTGTAAGTCTGTTATTTGGATTGAAAAGAATAGTGGAGGGATAGAAGGAAAGGATTTTGAATTTGTTTCTGTTTTGTAGCTCATAGCAGTAGGAGGAGGCTTGGGATGAGTAAAAGGGAGGTGGTGGAGGATGAGTAAAAGGGAGGTGGTGGAGGATGAGTCAAAGGGAGGTGGAGGGGGAAGAGTCAAAGGGAGGGTTTAGAAAGGCTTGTTTAGGGGGATCAGAATAGTAAAGTGGTATGAGATGATGCAAGGAGGGGTGGAGTAAGGAAGAATCTCGAAAGGGTTATTTTGGGGATCATAGTAGTGCTATGGGGTTTGGGATGAATGAAAGAGCGGAGGTAAAGGATATATTGATGGAGGTATAGGGTGAGAAATAGGGTAGTGTATTGGAAACAGTAGTAGAAAGAGGTTTGAGATGAGTAAGAGTTGAGCTAGAGTATATATTGAGAGTGGTATAGGGTGAAAAATAGGGTAGTGCATTGGATATGCTGAATTAGAAGAAAGGTAATAAATAAGTAAAAGTAATAAATATATAGATCCAAAAGTAATAAAGATATAGGTCCATAAGTACATGGAAGGTATATAAATGCATAAAGGAAGGCAGTATATGTAGATTAAAGATGCATTAAATAAACTCTGGCTTTCAAGTGTTGTTCTTTAAATTAGTTTTATTTATATATATATATATTTTTGTAGATCAATAGTGAAGCAATTGTAGATAAATAATTATGATAAAAAGATTTACTTATCTATGCAGTCACTTATATACATGTTAAAAACATAGAATAATGTAACTATCAGCAATATGTACATTTGTTAAGCAGACCTAATGAATATATATAATAATTTTTTTAAACATAAGTATTCTACACATTTATACAAAGCAATACACATATATAATTATATATCTAAGCAATACCCTTTCATGCATAGAGTGACTCATAAATTATGCAAAAAGAGAAGCAGAGAACTCTGGGTAGTTTTCAAGTTTAGGTGGAAAGCAGCTCCAGTATAGAGCACTCTAAACACCAGCGACACTCTAGATCTGCTCACCTCAAATGTCTGCTTTTCTATCAAAGTCTTTAAGCATAGGATTAGCACAACACCCTCCACGCCGAGATAAAAAGGGACAAAGTCTTTTGCCATTTCTACAGCAAAATCTTTAAGCATAGGATTAGCACAGTGCTATCCATGACGAGCTGTAAAATGGCCAAAGCCTTTTACCACTCCAGGCACAGTATTACAGCTTTGGATTGGTAAAATACCATCCAAGCCAACCTGAAATGAATAAAAGCAACCCCTGACACGTGTTTAGCTCTTATTAGAGCTCTTCAGAGAGGTATAGCTTTGTCCAGACACAAGGGAGCACCCAGTATAAGTCAAAACAATACCCTTTCAGGCATAGAGTGATGCATAAATTATGCAAAAAAAGAAGCAGAGAACTCTGGGTAGTTCTCAAGTTTAGCTGGAAAGCAGCTCCAGTATAGAGCACTCTAAATACCAGCAACATTCTAATTTGCTCACCTCAAATGTCTGCTTTTCTATCAGTCTTTAAGCGTAGGATTAGCACAGTGCCATCCACGCCGAGAGAGAAAGGGACAAAGTCTTTTGCCATTTCTACAGCAAAGTCTTTAAGCATAGGATTAGCTCAGCATAGGATTAGCACAGTGCTATCCATGCCGAGCAGGCCATTTTACAGCTCGGCATGGATAGAATATTGTACAAACTGCCAACTCCCTTTCCTTTTGTTCTATGGCATGGTCCAATTGTGACTGGCTTCAAGAGCCCTATTCAGTGTTCATTTTGGATTGTAAAGGCGCTGAATCTAAGACAGAACTTAGAGGAACTACATTAGAAGGCGGTATATTTGTCATTTTCTCTAAAGAAAAAAATATATAATTTTATTGAAACCATAGTTAGTACTTGACCCAATTCTTCACCCTGATGGACTTTAACTAACTTTGATATAGATATAGAAGTATTTTTCATCTCTTGGGTTTAACAGTTCCAGTGTGTCCTTTTACAGAGCATTTAACCTTTTCAGCTTGAAGTGAATGTTTGGAGCCTTATAATTCTAGCATCTTATTCACAAGTGTAATCACTACACTTTTCTGCAGCTTCTATACCACCATCGGATTGATTCTCAACCCTTAGGTCTGTTTCTTTCAAAACCTTCCATTTTGGCTAAATTTCATCTGTGAAGTCTGTGAAAGATACGTCCTTCATTTGGAACCAGACATACAAATGACTTACTTCAAGCTATTGATTATTGAAGAGTTTACTATTGTTTGATAATGTACCTTAATGTTCCACAGGCTCTGATGATGAAATGTCATAGGGTTTTAAATAGATCAGTTCACCACATTCCAAACCAGCAGAGACTTTGTCTTGGCTATTAGTGATGTCCCATACTAAGATGATGGTACTATGCAATGTATGGAAAGCAGCACTGCATAGTCTTACGCCTAATTACCTTTCTTGATGTTTTACTCTAACAATACCACAGAGACGGTTACAGTCTGCCAGCAGATCAAAAATTTGCTGTCCATAAGTGGCACTTTATAAGTTGGTAGTAAGACGGCAAGCAGTTGCCGGCAGCTGGGGGTATGCTATTGATCCAATTGCCGGTATAACTTTGTTCAGTCTCAAGTCTTCTTGGTCTTCAGCATGAGCTTAAAATATTATTACCTTAGCCAGGAATATTTTTTCTCCAGCATTGTATCTTTCATAGATTCACATGCTTGAATAATTCCCCGTCGTCGAAGTGGGAGTCCCACAGTACATTAAAAGCAGTAAGTAATGGCTTTAACATTGAAGTTAATGGAGAAAAAACATTCACTTTAATATCTGGTCCTAGTCATTAGGAAAGGTCCAAATTCCACAGAGGCTCCAGGCTCTCAGATTTTCTACCGCACGTCGTGTGAATGGAGTCTCCCTGAGCTCTGCTCAGTACTTTTCTCTTTTGGCCTACTGAACAAGGTTTTTCTTCAGAGCAGCATGTCTTCTACTAAGAGGTCTCTATTTAGGCATTGTGACACCTGTGGGAAGCTCAGACTACACTCGGATGACCCCCACAAGAAGTGTATTTACTGCCTTCACCCTGACCACCAGGTGAGAGACTGTAAAATCTGCAGAACCTTCGCTCCAAAAACTTTGAGAGATAGAGAGGGACGGCTTCTTCTGTGGCTACAGAAGTTAAAAGACCAAAGACAATCCTCTGTCTGATGACGACAGTGATTCCTCCTTCAAGACTACTGCTTCAAAAAAGAGGACAAATCAGGTGTAAATTGTCTCCCCTAAGGCTGCAAAGGTGCTTAAGAAACAGCATAATTCATTGAAATCTAATGATCAGCCCTCTTCCTCCAGAATGGAGTCTGCCTCTCACAAGGGTCATTCCGTGCCCTCTACACCTTCTTCTACCTCCTCTAAGGGAAAGACAACTTCCAGGTCTCTACCAGAGACGATTTCATCACCTCAGAAAGATACACTGTCGGCGTAGTCGTCGACAAGGCCCTCGTCAGCGAAATCTTCCGTCGCCAAAACTACGACAACGACGTCAACCTTCTCATCTCCTCAGACTAAACTCATAATGTCCTCATCTACGTCGACCGTAGTTTCAGTAAAGATGAGGCCTTCTACGTCGTCGACAACATAGTCTACGAAAACGACAACGAAAAAAGGACTGTCGTTGAAGGATTCGTCGTTGGATATGTCATCGCCGCTGTGGTTGTCGGTGGCCCTTAAGAACAAGCATCTCTCTTCGACGGTTCCGTCGACGGACCCAAGGCCTACGTCCACAGACTTGCGTCGACGAACATCATCAACGTCGATGGAAGAATCCTCGGCGAAGGCACCATCGTTGACGGTTTGCTTGACATCGACTATTTCATCATAGTTTACTCAGTCAACCTTTGTCGACGATCTTGCCCGCAGCACAGGTTAATGGATCTGATTCTATGTCGACGAAGGTACAAGTAGCCAAGGACACTGTTCTCTCATCTACAGTTTCCCAGCCCAAATGAAGAGCTTCAGAAGAAATAATCCTGCCTATTCACACTTCTCCTAGTAAGGTTCCCCCAGTCCTCCAGAAGAACTTTTTGACTATGGGAATGAAGAGGAAGGGGACTCTGATGAAGAGGGCATGTTTGGTGTGGCACACCTCCCTTCTGACCTCCGGATAAAATTCCAAGAGGATGACTATGAGTATTATTACTTCCCTCAGGATGCCAACCAAGATAGACAGAGGGAGCAAATATTTCAAATGCCTGTTTCCCTAGTATCAAATCTGCAGCACATGGTGGATGATTACTACCGCAGATTCCCACCATCAGAACCGGCTACCTCAATCCCTCAAACTCTGATTGCTCGACCATCTTTGATAGTAGCATCTCCTCCTCTTTCTCCACCACCTACTACACCACATCCACAGGGTCAGGAGCATCACACTACTGACGATGAAAGAGAGGAAGGAAAACTGGAAGTATCTCTGCTTAACGAATGGGACGATTACCATATAGAGACGCCATCTCTGTCAACCCCACCTCCGGTAGATTCGCCACCAGAAGACATAGGAGGCTTTTCTACACTTATGGAAAGAGCGGCAAAGAGATTTCCGTTTCCCATGGTCACCAAACAATCTAATTGTTTCCTATTCGATTTTAAGTAACAGGCAAAGAGACAGGTTTGTTCAATCCCCATAGTGAATTTCATACGGGAGGAAGGCCTGAAGGTGATGCGGAAACTGGCTTCCGTTCCAGCAGTCTTACCTAAGCTGGAAAAGAAATACAAGGCACCTGACAACTCGCCTGCCTCATAGGGCAACCAAAGACGGATTTGGTGATTTCCCAAGCGGCTCAACGTCGTGCCAGAAATCCTGCTTCACCCCTTTCCGCCCCTCCTGACAGGGACAGGAGACGTCTTCACACCATTGGCAGGAAATTCTCTACTATGGCAGCAACCGGTTAGGGCAGCGAACACACTCGCTATTCTAGGTAGATATGACCGCCAAATGTGGTCGGACATTTTGCTGTTCATTGATCTGCTGCCTGAGGACTCAACGGCAGAAGCAAGAAAAAGTCTTCAGGCGGGGGAGAGGATCTCGGCGGAGATTATTGATTGTGCTGTCGACGTTTCGTCGACAGGTTTCCATCAGTTGGCTGGGGCGGCAGTCCTAAGACAGGGATGGTTGAGAGCTACTTCTTTACGCCAGGAAGTACAAACTAAGGTCATCGATATGCCTTATGATGGGGAATCCCTGTTTGGCCATCACATTGATGAAGCGCTACAAACGATTAAGAAAGCAAAGGCGTTTGGCACCCTGCAATTTAAAAGACAGCCTTTTCGTGGAGCTAGAATCCACTGCTCGTCTTCCTTTCAGGGAGGTTATAACCAATACAAACAGTTCCAATCATATCAGGGACAATCCCGATACTCATCAGCACAACAGCATCAGCAGTCGTACAAGCAGCTTCCTGTCGCCTCCTACAAGCACTATAGAGGAAAAACAGCTTTCAGAGGAAGAGACGCCTCCTAGAAGCAGTGATGAACCCCTGGTGTCGGCCACAAATCACACCACTTTCTTCGAAGTTGGTGGAATGATTTCTTGTTTCCTCCCCAAATGGTCTATGATAACAATGGACAGATGGGTCCTAGATATTGTTTCCAATGGTCCCACTTTGGAATTTCAACAGATTCCTCCTTCTCATCTAACAGAACTACTCTCTCATGTAAACATCATGTTGTACACGGGAACGATCGAAGTGGTACCAAGTGCACAGCGAGGGACAGGATTTTATTCAAGATTTATCCTCATAAGAAAGAAATCAGGAGAATGTTGCCCCATCTTGGACCTACGTCACCTCATCTTGGACCTACGTCACCTCAACAAGTTCCTGAAAAAACAGACCTTACGTATGTTGTGCCTTCAGGAGGTGCTTCAATTTGCGAATCAAGGAGATCACATGACTACCTTAGATCTTCAGGACGCCTATCTCCACATCCCCATTCACTCCAAACACAGGAAATTCTAACACTTTAGAGTGGCCGACACAGACTATCAGTTCCGGGCTCTGCCCTTTGGCCTTCGTTCGGCACATCAAGTGTTCAAGGTTTTAGCACCGGTGGTGGCCCATCTACGACAAGCAGGGATTCAAATTTTCCCTTACCTGGATGATTGCCTCATAAAGACGAAATCCTTTACTGTGGCAAGCAGTCATACTCCGGAATGTCTGTCTCTTTTCCAGTCTCTGGGGCTGTCCATCAACGTTCCAAAGTCTCAACTAATTCCGTTGAGGGTCAGAACGTTTTTAGGAGCAACTATAGACACTCTACAGGCAAAGGCCTTTGCCTCAAAGAAAAGGCAAGAAACGATACGCAGGTTGGCAGCTCTCCTCGTAAAAAAATCCATTTCAGTACGGATGTACAAATCGCTACTAGGAATGCTGTCCTCCTGCATTCCCCTCATTCCCAACTGCCGCTTGTGCATGAGACCCTTACAGATGAATGCACTTCAATGGTGGACTCACATCCCGAACATAGCCACAGGCCACTCTTTCTTGATAGACTCTCCGCAAAACGTAATTATGACGGACGCCTCCCACATCTGCAGGGTTTACCAGTCAAGGGCAAATGGGACAGCCAACAACAGTCCGTACATATCAATCTGTTGGAACTCAAAGCTGTTTTCCTGGCTCTGAAGTCCTTTCTTTCAAAAATCTCAGGTGCATCAGTTTTAATCCGGACAGACAATACTACAAGTATGCACTATCTAAACTAATAGGGTGGAACAAGATCGACTGCCCTGTCTCTGCAAGCTCAACAAATATGGGAATGGGCAATTCAGCACCAGATAATCTTAACAGCGGAACATTTTCCAGGAGTGGCCAATATTCTTGCGGATTTCCTAAGCATCCCTTGCCTTGGCAAGCACTGTCAGCCATGAGTGGGAACTGCACCAACCAACGTTGGATCACATCTTTCAGTTGTGAGGCAAACCAGATTTGGACTTATTTGCGACCAGTCAGAACCGCAAATGCCAGTACTTCACCAGCTGGCTACCCCAACAGGGATCGTGGGGGAATGCGTTTTTTATCAATTGGTCAAAGATATATGATTAGGTTTTTCCTCAGATTCCTTTAATTCCAAGGGTGCTCCGGAAAATGAAGAAGGAACCGTGCCGAATACTGCTCATAGCACCCAGGCGGCCTCGCCAGTTCTGGATCACGGAGCTCCTCCTTCTCTCGGAGTGCAAACCCATTCAGTTACCACCAATACCGAGCCTGTTGACAACGAATCACGGCCAGGTCCGTCATACACACCAAACATCTCTTCGATTGTCGACTTGGCTCCTGAACACTATGAGTTTGCCGGTCTAGCTATCCCGGCTGATTCTCGAGAAGTCTTTGCTAACGCTAGAGTACAGTCCACTATCAAAACTTACAAGCTCAAATGGAAGAGATTCTGTCACTGGTGTTTAAGCTCCGAGGTGCATCCTATCCAGTCACCACCAGAGCAGTTACTACCTTTTTTCCTCCAGTTGGCAAAGTCCGGTCTCTCTCACTCGTCCATAAAGGTCTTCCATGCCGCAATATCCAGATTTCAACAGCATATTGGGTCACAGTCACTTTGCTCTTCAAGAATCATGAAACAATTTCTATAAGGCTTGTTTAGTATGTTCCCACCAATAAAGCGGCCACCTCCGCCTTGGCATCTCAACATTGTGCTTGCTCAACTTATGAAAGGACGGTTTGAGCCCATTCTTAGAGCGGAGCAAAAATATATCAGATGGAAAACGTCCCTTCTGCTGGCTCTTACATCAGCTAGACGAGTAAGCGACATACAAGCTTTCACTATTCGTCACCCTTTCCTTCACTTTACAAGGGACTCTGTTATACTTCGCACCAATCCTACTTTCATCCCTAGGGTCCCATCGGATTTTCATTTAAATAAACCAGTCATCTTTAAAACCTTTTTCACAAATCCGCAAATACCAGCGGAAAGATCATTGCACTCCTTGGATCTCATGAGATGTATAAAATTCTATTTGCAGAAGACCGCCAGCATCCGCAAAACAGAACAACTGTTTGTGGCATATGGGAATGTCAGGAAAGGATATTCGGTTACTAAACAGACTATAGCACGATGGATATCAGCAGCTATACTGTTATGCTATCAACAAGCAGGCAAACCACTGTCTTGTACAGCGAAAGCCCACTTAACGAGGGCTGTTTCCTCTTCAACAGCCCTTTTTGCCGGTGTGCCTATATAATAGATTTGCAGAGCAGCAACCTGGTCCAGCAGACACACGTTTACACAGCATTGCTGTTTGGAAGCCGCAAGCAACGCTAACACAGCTGGAAGACAAGCGGTTCTCCATAATCTTTTTCAATAAAGCGAGCCTCTTTCCTTCCCACCTTCCTATATGGTTTGACTATACTTATTATGCTGTTTACAACAGACTAAGCTTTTTGTGTATACATTGTTATATGTACTTTTACCTGTAGATAGATGTATGTAAATATATATATCAGAAACGCTCGCCTGCTACTCCGTCCTTGGAGAATAAACGAGAGTGGACCCAATTCGGTGGGTAAACTTATTTATTCAGCACACCACCATACCGCGTTTCGGCCGTTGCCGGCCTTGATCACATGATATATATATCTGAGATCCTCGTTGTTTGCCAATCCCCTCCTTGGGGAAAATAACGAGCATAGACCAAACTTGTTTGCTAATTTTGTTTATTTAATCCCACACACCGTCCGCCATGACGCGTTTCAGCCGATAACCGGCCTTGATCACATGACATCGCTTAGATTGTGTTTCGCCCTTTTAAAGTGCCAGTGTCTACAGCCATATTCATAGACATGAACAACATACATCTCGACTTTTCACATAACAGCATAAATGCATTGCATTTTAATACCCAATCTCAGTATAATTTACATGGAAGGAATTAAAAGATTTATATATGTGTGTATATATGTATATATGTGTGTGCATGTAGATATATAAGTATACATGTATTTTGTGTTTCATTTTACAACACATGGGTTACGCATGTTTTTCTGCATGTCTTATATAAGCATGCATGCCTATAGTTTTACTGCTATCTATTCGGATTCAGCATGTGAATCTATGAAAGGTCCAATGCTGGAGAAGAAAATAAGTTACTTACCTATAACTGTGGTTCTCCAGTATTGGTATCTTTCATAGATTCACATGCGACCCACCCTCCTCCCCATAGAGGCTCCCCTGACTGCTATATACGCTTAAACCTGTGCTCAAAAATCTGAGAGCCTGGAGCCTCTGTGCAGAGGGTTCTAGAGGGTGATTTCGCCTTATTGGCTGGAATTTGGACCATTCCTAATGACTAGGACAAGATATTAAAAGTGAATGTTTTTTCTCCATTAACTTCAATGCTAAAGTCATTTCTTACTGCTTTTAATGTACCGTGGGACTCCCACTTCGACGACGGGTAATGATTCAGGCATGGGAATCTATGCAAGATACCAGTACTGGAGAACCACAGTTACAGGTAAGTAACTTATTTTCTTCTGCTTTTGTAGAGTTTATTTATTCTTTTCGCAGTGTGTTTCTCCATGGATTCTTATAAAGCGCAATTTACTTCAGTGAATGACCTCCTAATTTCTTCATCAACGATATCAAACAGGATCAGTGTATTACAAGAACTAAGCAAGGTGAAATGCTTGCTCACATAGCTGGTTTTTGGTACATGTCAACGCAGTCAGAACTCCAAGATCCTTAATAGGCAGCAAAAGGGCATTGCATCCCCGGCCACAGTAAATGAAAATAGATGTCCACTCCGCCTGAATCTTGACACACAGCGTAACATATTTTTTGCGGACTGTTAGTGCTCTCGGAAGTTCGTATCTTTTAAAGCGTGAAAGAAAGGAAACCCTTGGGCCCAGGTGCCAATGTGTACCAGAGTAACTTAATTGTATGTTTTCCTTGAATGATAGCTATTGCTTACTTGGTAAAATTATGTGGCCTAGGGAAACCTGCACATCGTGTGAGCCGCTGCATTTTGGAGTTGCTGCAGCTTATCAAGCAAATAGCTGCATACACTAATTAAGAATTAACAGGAGAGGCAATAGGAGATAACTAAAGCAGTTTGTTTCTGAAAAAAATGACAAGTGTGAAGATTTTACTAATCAAATGATAAAAACACTTGCCATCACTAGCATTTGATACTTAATCATTGTCTTCTAAATTATTAACGCAATATAACCTTTTTTTGTGGACTGCACGCTCACCCCCGATGCTGACTCTTGGCGTTGTTGACAAAATGATGTTTATTGTTAAGAAGCTCGATGTTATTCCCGTTATCAACTTAGAAAGGCTGTGATCCCACCTAGTATCGAATGTGTGCAAAATGCATTGTGTGGCCTCCGGAGTTCTGTTTCTGCAGCCGAAAGCTGTCTCCTAACCAGTGGTGTCCAAAAGCTTAGCGGGATATGAAAGCAAGACGTTTAATAGCATAAACAGGAAACCACTGCATCAGCCTGAAAAAGGTTATGTAGGCTTCTGTGGCAAAATCCATGGTAACGCTTGCAGTTTTCATACCTCAGCCGGTCGTCCCCTGAGCAGTAGTCCCAAACACTGCACTCCCTCAAGGGCTAACCAAACAGGGCCTGTAGGAGGCACAACATAAACAAAAGTATATAAAGACATTCAGCCACTCTCCCACATTTGTAAAGCACGTTGCCATGCCATTTTAAATCTCCCCTACCGTTATGGTCTTGCTGGTATTTATATTCCCTTGTATTGAATGCATTGTTGGCACTTTCTTGGCACTGTATGGGCAGATCATCCAACTCTAGATTGCAGCCTATGTCAGAAAGCCTGCTTGCCTGACTAGTCCGCCTGGCCCTCAAACTGTTATAAAGCATAATTTAGTTAAAGCAAATACTGTTGTCAATATAGAAACACAAACAAGAGAGGTTTAGTGGCCTGCAGCAACTCTCCCACTACCAGTCAGACCTTTGCAGCCATTAAGTAGGATGTCTCGTGTACTTCAGAATAAGAGAAAGCTCCGCCTCCCCACTCCAGGTCAGGTGTGGAGTACGTTGGTGGACATTTTGCTAGTAATAGTGAGCCATATAAAAAGTAGTTTGGAAATATTCACGCATGAAGTTATATCACCCAGTTATTTATTGATATTTATGTGTGTCTGTTTGGCTAGGCTCTTGCACTATTACTTCCTGCATTTCAGTTATGTCGTCAATGGACAGACAGAAAGGTAGCCTCTGTCCCGTGGTATCTTTTGTGGCCAGAATGCAACTTGCGTGCGTATTTCATTGTCTTTTACCTTTAGTGCGGTGCAGCTAAGTCATATTGTCTTTAATATGCGATGTTTGTTTCTACATCCAGGATGAAAGTAAAAAAACTGCCTATGATTCTAGCTCTTCATCTAAAACGATTCAAGTATATGGATCAACTGCATCGATACACAAAGCTCTCTTATAGAGTAGTATTTCCATTGGAGCTTCGACTTTTCAACACATCAGGAGATGCCACCAATCCCGATAGAATGTATGACCTTGTTGCTGTGGTAGTTCACTGTGGAAGGTAAAGTTTGCATTCATTAATCTCTAATGTTTGAAACTGCTGCATACTGATATTGATGAGTAACGTATTAGACGTGTCACATATGTTTTTGTAATTTACATGATCTATGCATCTGCAACCCACTTTTACTGATAACTCACTGAAAAGCACTAATTTCCTTCTGCTGATGTGTTCAGAAAAGGAGAAAGGAGAGATAGCCCAGCTTCTGACAGCTGTTGAGCAGTTGAAACTAACATAACATGCGGTATGTGATGCTACATTGTTCTTCAGTTACTCTTTACCTCCCCGGAAGGGACTGGGTGGAGCTACCTAATGTCAGTTATTTTCTTTCCGGGCCCTTCGATGCATATCCAGAACTCCACACCGAACCATGTCGGTCTTCTGATGACTCCAAAATATAGTGCACTAGGGAAAGATCTCCTATTGGAAACACTTGGATTCAAGCCGACGAATGTGGCCTCATGTACCCAAATGTGATTTGTGATTGGGGATGATAAACTCTTCATCACTGAACATAAAAACATGCAGCGGTTGATGAATTGGTCCCTCTCCCATTTTAGGTCGTTGGCTCTATCACGGACCCGGTCACATGTCTGCTTCAGTAAAAAGTACACTTCCCACTCTAAGTCTTCCAGTAAGTCAAAGTCTAAGCACAAGTGTGAGAAAGTCAAGTGGCTCTCAACCCCCTCCCCGCCCCCCCCTAGCAAGAAAGTATGAGGGTGCCATGGAAAAGATCACTCTCCCCCGATGCCTTCTGGGCTCAAACTGATTCTGCAAGTAGTTACGTGATGTCCCTAATATGCTGGCCTGTCATCCACCCTACAGCAAATTGCAGTGTACAAAAAGGCCATGCTGCAGTTTTTTGTTGTGATTCTGGCTCCCTCTGGGGAGCCTTCAGTCTTCACAAAGCCACAGGGGTTTTGAGCCTGGCTTCTGCCTGTGGGTCCGCCCCCAACTCTGTCTGCACTGTTGGGTCTCGCAACTAGGCCCTTACCACCTCCAGTACTGATTTTGTCTTGTGCTAAGATCCACACCAGCTCCTCCAGCGCTGATTGATGATCCTATCTGGACTCTGGTCTAAAACACCAAATAGACGTCGGCCCACTCCAGGATTCCAATCCCAGACTTCTGCCTTGTTGCCAGTATCAGCAGAGGGTTCACACTCTTTTTGCCTTCAGTTCAGAACTAGTGCAGGCTACCATTATTCCTCAAGACATTGAAGATGATGAGGAAGGAGACAGATTGTTGCCTCCTCACTATACTGATATTGCATTGTATCATTACTTACAAAATGCCAGTGAGCTAGACACATCTCCTGAAATGGAGCTTGACTGTCCACTTGGGCCACCAATGTATGAAAGTGCTTCTTTTGCTGTGATGGTTCAGAGGGCATCTGAAACACTAGAATTGCATTTGCCCACTATTAAGACACAAGCAAATGTCTTAACTAAGATTCTTCAACCAAGGCCAGCTTTATTTGAGCCATTATAGCCATTTAAAAAAGGCTATACTGATGCTCCTCTGCCTGCATGAGCCAAACCAGATTGTTTCATGCCAGTCACTTGGCCTGTGGCTAGGCAGCATAGTTTGGCTTCCAGTGACCCAGACATCCTAACCAAGAATCCTACACCGGAGAGTCTCATTGTTCAAGCTTCAAGAAGCAAGGTCAGTCCAAATTCCTTCCTGACCAATCATCTGAATAAGAAATAAAAAAAAGATTTGATGTTTTCAGAAAGAAAATATGTCCTTCAGATATTCAAGTATTTAGGTCTATCAATTCAGTTTGTCTCTCAGGTAGGTACAGCAATGTATTCTGAACTATTGCCAAAGAGGCCTCTGGGCCTTTTTGGCCCAAATGACATAGGATGGTCAGGATGTAGCCAAGTATGTTTTTGGTTGGCCTGGACAGTACAGACTGTATTGGCAGTGCAATTGGCACCAATGTCATACTCTGTAAACATGCCTGGATGAGATCTACCGGGATTTTTGGAGACCTACAAGCATCCCTCATGGATGTGTGTTTGGAGAAAAGCTGATTTGGCGCTGGAATGATTCAAGAACAGTTCTCTGGGGCAATTGACACCGGCTAAACAATTTCCCCAACAGAGGCTATTTCAGGTGATTTGCTTACAGACCAGGCGGGCTCTCCCAACTTGTACAGCAACAGCTAACGCAATCCTTTCAGGGTTGTCGTGGCACCGGCAGACATCGTTCAGGCTAGCAGAGCAGCAAGACTCAAATTCTTCCTCCCTGCCACTGAGGTCTCAAAATACTCTTTAGTTTACTCTCCCAAGCTCATGCCTGGCCGATAGGAGGCAGAATATGACATTTCCTCCCTGGCTGAAGAGCCATCACGTTGGACAGGTGGGTGCTACAGATTGTTCAAATGCACTATGCCCTGCCCTTTGTTTCTTCCACACCCAACAGTGCTCCTGCACCAGAGCTACTCTGAGGAACACTCCCCAATCCTGATGCAGGAATTTAACCTTCTGATGTCCAAGGGTACCATCGAGAAACTACTGGACTCTGAGCAGAGGGAAGCATGCTACTAGGATCCTGCAGGAACTGATCAAACCAAGGACCATGCAAAGTCATTATGATCTTTGCATGGTCCCAGGTTTGATCCATTCCTCTCACAGATGCTCGACCCAGCTAAACTAGTGGAGTACTATTTTTATTGGGAGAAGTATGGGAACACTTGTTTGCAGGAATTTTATGGATCTCCACAGCTTCTGGAACTTTCAGAAAAGTTGAGGAAAATGTGTGTTTTAGCAAACGTTTGATGTTTGCAGGGTATTATGGTTAAGAAAAGATAGTAAGGTCTATGCAGTTCACAAGATGCTGGACTGCCCTGGGTGTCTAGCTTTCAAAAATGCCTGTGTTTAGCAGGTTTTCCTGGTTGGCGGCTGAGCCCTGGCCCAAATTCTGCAGCTACCCACATTGCCAAAACAGGTTATTATTTTTGTACATCGGCCATTTGGGCAAGAAATCCCAGATAAAAAATGTATCATCAATTGCTATTTTTTCCTACTTTTTTTCATTCATTTTTTATTTCAATGATTAGTTTCTTGCGAAAAACATGAGGAATCTACACAAATGACCCCTTGCTTAATTAGAAATTTTGTCCAGTTTTGTGAAATGTATAGCTTTCTGGGATCACCCATGTGTTTCACACATGCTTCTACCACAAACTACAGGTAGGTAGAAACCACAAGAATGGACTACCACTTAGAAAAATGCAAAAAACTGTGGTTAATTAAAAAAAAAAAACAGCAAACCTTTTGGATGTCATTTTTAGAAAAAGCACCTTTTCCCCGTTTTTTTCTATATTTTTATTTTTATTTTTTTAAATTAGCTATATTTTGGCTGATTTCTCGGTTTCCTCTAGGGGAGTCCACAAGCCCTGGGCCCCTTTAGAATTCCCAAGATGTTGGGAAGAAGGACACAAATTTGTCCTTGATACCTTCTGGGGAAAAACGTTACGAAGGCTTAAGCGCAAACTGACTCAAACAACCAAGAAAGGGCTCAACACAGGGGTGGATAAAACCTTAGGAGTCAAGTGGTTGAATGTAATTTTTAATCTGGTTGAAACTTGCAGGACAACCAGATTTCTACATTGGTCAACTTGGCGTTGTTTATTCCACATTTGTACACTGCAACATTTTCAAATCGGAGTGGAATATACGAACTCAAAAAGGGTGTTCAATTTATTTTCAAATCGGAGTGGAAAATAAATTGAACACCCTTTTTGAGTTCGTATATTCTTTGGGCATATAGCCAGTGCAATTTAGCTGGCAGGTGAAAGTCTCCAATCCTAATCAGGAGTGATTGAGAGCTCCTATTATTCCTAGCAGGTCATAAGAGGAGACAATGTGCTCTGTAGCTCCTTCTTGAAGTTTCAAAGTTTAGGTCTAGGAAAGGCCTTAGCCAGCAAGTCCATCGTGAATTTCATAGGGAGAGTTTTTCAGCTCCTTTACGAAATTCGTAAAACCTTAAGGTTTTGTGGTGTTAATCAATTCTCAATGTCTACTAGCTTATTTTGTATATGTTCAGCTTGAGTGACAGATGTTATGCCTCTCTGATTGCCGTCATCGAATGGACCTCTTTTTTTTCCTGAGGCTTCTAAAGTGTTTGTAGTGCCTACTACCAGTGCTAGGGTATCGGTTACCAGGTCCAATGAAAGCAGCTCTGCAGTACCTTAAGCGAAAGCACTGGTGGCTGTTGCCACAAGTCTTTGGGCAGAACCTTTATCTTCTCAACCTTGGCCCTTTCCGTTCCCTGAGTCTTCGTCTTCCTCGCTCTCCGATACACTCTCTATCCAAAGTTTAAGGCATTAAGTGGGTCTAAAATGGCATTTAAATTACAATGCTAGCAGCGCTGCGGTGTAGTGTACTTCAGTCAAAGTGTTGTTCTACTTCCAAGGTGAAAAGCTGAGTGACCCAACAGAGCTCACATGGTTCCTCACGGCTCGTGTCTGCCATCTTCAGCTAGGCAGGTATCTGAAATTGCAATTTATTCCATTTACAATCTCAAAAGCACCAGGTTGCATATTGCACAGCCTTCTGATTTGATACTGTTAGAACACTATTGTACTGACCCCAATCACAACATGGGAAGCTGGAGCAGGGAGACATCGTCTCAAAGTCAACTTCTTTGACTCGGACGATTTACTGAATTTTTCTGATTCTGTGCTGGTAACAAACCTTACCGACTTTCCTTTTGCCCATAGCTGTGTGTCTGTTCTGTAGGATAGATGGACAGCCAGAGAACACCTGATAGGCGCACAAATCATTTTAATCCTGCACCCTCTTTTTAACTTCAGCAGTTTAAAACAAAAGGTTATAAACTCCAATTCAGATGTATGCTTGTTTGTTTAAGCTAAAAACACCCAGTTTATAGACTGAGGTTCCCATGGCAAACACTTGACTGGCTGAAAGGGTACTCATAGTCTGACTTTTCCGGATGTCTCCCTCCGTGCCAAGGATAGGATTAAACATTACTAAAGTTCCTTCAAACAATGGTACCCACATGCTTGACATTCATGTTGGCACAATTTAACAACTGGCACTTTTAAGGACTGCAGTTTTCCTACTATAAACCCAGGTCCCACATATCTATCAAAGTCCCTAGCAAAGATCCATGGAATTTACCCATTATGAATGTTGTTACAGCAGGATGTGTAAGGACACTACGTGCGAGGCAACCCAATCTGTCTCAAGATCTGACACGGCAGAGGCCCTCACTAAACTATGCCTCTTGTTTCCAAACGGCCATTACTCCGTGTCTGAGGATGGTATGTACTAGGGGTGGGTGGGTAGTTTGCATCAGCACATGGACAGGAAATTATAATCTACGACCTCAGTCTCTATATGACCTGGAACACATACTATTGACATACACACAATTTTTAAGCATATGAAAAGATTTACTCCTCCTTTATCTTAAGGGAATGCAGTTAGGAGTTGGCAAGTTGCATTGAGTTTGCTGCTTTCATTAAAATAATAGAGAGGGGTAGTTCTGGGGCAGTGCATGTTTTCAAATAATGTAATGGTCATGACACCAACTAAGCAATAAGGTAGTTGTCTGATTATATTAGTATTTTCTGCATGTTATAGTATGAAAAACACTGTAAGATGTTACCTATAAGTAATTGGTGATTTTATGTCTGGAGCTAGCTGTTTAAAATGTGCTTAATGGATTTGAAAGTGATCTATTATGGTGTGATTAGTATTGACTTTTTTAAGTCTAGTGAACTTTCATTGTAAGACTGTGAGAATCAACTTTGAAATACAGACCGATCTATCCAAGTTGTTAAGGGAGAGAGCATTTTGCTTGTTATTTACTTACTAATGCAGCTGGGTGCTTCTCTCGATGCTAGCTTGCCTGAACCGATACTGCATTCTCAGTTTCTCAATCCACTCCATGTAGTTAGAATTTGATGATTTGCGACAACAGGCCAAGGTCACTACCATCCTGCAAGACAGTTTGAGACAGTCTATCCTTTGATAAAGTGTGAATTTACTCTCTCTTAAACTTTTCCCATGAGAAATGTAACTTTGGCTTTAATTTATTGCACCTGAATTTCAGTTTTGCCACATACCTCTAGTGACATTCTTTGTAAATGTAGTATTTTTTAATACAGTAGCTCTCCTTGATTATTCATAATACATAGTTTTATGATTTCTAAGTTAATTAGGTTCAGCAATACCAGAGTTATTTAGTATGCCTTAATGAAAAGTGATACAGGTAAAATAACTAAAGTGTTTTTTCTTCTTTTTTTTCTACAGTGGTCCTAATCGAGGACATTATATTGCAATAGTAAAAAGTCATGATTTTTGGCTGCTGTTTGATGATGACATTGTAGAGGTAAGTTCTGTTGCTATTTTAGAGATTCATATGAGAATTCAAAACTTGATACTACCAGCTGCAATGTGTCTTCTTCAAAGAACCTCTGCAATATTGTTATGTTTGCTGTATTGATACAGTGGGCTTCTTTGCATACAGCCTTCCTTTTTTTAAACGTTTCTCGATTTGAAAATATTGAGAACAAAATATTGGCTACAGTAATTTCACAAGTGTAGACTATTTTATTCATAATTTTGAAACCTAGATTACAAGCATTGATATTTTAAAAATTGTGGTAAGCCTCTTACATTGTATTCATGATTTCTATTCATTGAGCCTTAAAATTCTGCTGTCAAAGGGGTGAATGTTTTTTTCGCTCACTGTCCTTGATTCCGTTTGTTTATTTAGGGTGATCCCCACCAACCCCAAGTTATCCCTTGCCATCTTGGAACGTAGATCTGATTTACATGAATATGCCAAATCACTAGGCTACAACCTTGACAAGAGAATAAACCTGCCCCAAATATATGTGAAATGGGCAAAAATGCTCATGAGGCTCTTAAGAGGGATGCAATCTAAATTGAGGGACACAATCTTAATTCAGTAGTTCCCTCATTTCTAATGAGGTTACTTTCTGAAGGTGCTTCTAAATGAAATGTAACTGCCTCCCACACTATTCAAGAATGTTCTAAAACACTTCTTTTTCCATCTAGCTCCTACTAAACACTCCTGCGATTTACTATTTATAACTCTTATCGTTTCACCCGAGATGCTGTATGTAGAGCAAGTCTTTGAATACTCATGATACTGAACTCTTGGTGCTATCTAGTTTCTAATATTCAATAATAAAGAATCTTAACATATAATTAGAGATTTGTAAATATAGTACAATTGAAGTGCTTTCTAAGACTACTAATAAACATGTTTAAAATGTTTTTCTCTTTTTGCAAAGCATTCTGACACCTTATGTTCTTGAAATAATTTCCAACAAGCAACAAAATAAAATAATGAAAATCTAGTTAAAACAATATTATTGTCTGCGCCACTGATCATAAAAGGGGAGTCAATGAAATTCTTGGCAAAGTAAACTATTAGCTCACCAGCCCTGGCACTGAAGTGTGCTTTTCTTTAGGTGAATGTGCACATATGATCAGGAAAAATGCTTTAACTTACAGAGCAAGATTGCCAGTGGTTGAAGTGAGCTGACCTTTTGCCCTATGCTGTATACTGTGGTGTTTTAAAGTAAAATGTGAATGACCTTTGAACAGATCAGTTGATAGAGGGGTTTTGGGCCCACCCTCTCTATGTATGTTAATTACTTTCTTGAATACATGTGGCTCGCAAAACAGATAAAAATTTCTCCAGTCAAACCTAAAAAAGTCTTCTCCTTTCAGAAACTAAAAGCTTTTAAAGCATTTTTCAGAAAACATCATTTACAATATTCAAATACTAAACCTTAAAAGGGAGTGAGTATCTCTTGTTGAATATTTATCAGCACCTCTTCAGAAGAGGGTGCTGTAATTTTTTTGTGGTGTTGCTTAAGAGACCAATGTTTAAGTCCATAGACTTTAAAGCCGTTATGTAGAGTTGTGTGTCTCACAACAATTCATTCTAAAATACTCGTGTGTTCAAGATTATTTTGAGGCACCATCTCATTCTCCCTAGCAAATAATGCTTCCAGATGGTGATGTGGATCCTCCTATAGACATATTGTAAATTTAGATGCATTTTTCTCCTGACCTTGCACTGAATTGCTTATGAAAGTATTTAATCTAAGTTGCCTGTTGTAAATGCAATGCCTGACAATGAAGGATTTACTTTACCATATTTAGCAGATTGTGAGCTTCTCAGAGTCTCGAGGACCTTGTATGATAAATGCCTTGTCTTAAACCTACAATAATGAGATTTGGGAAACATGTTTAGTTCACCTTCAGGGAATCTCCATTGATAATCATGAGCACTGAATAGTCCTGCCCATATGCGGGATGCCAGAGCACTTTTAAAAATAAAAATATGTTGACCTATTTTCATTTAATTTTATTAAAAATAAAACAATTTCATTGTAAAGAAGTCACCAACTTAAATATGAGAAGAACAACTCTCAAACATTTATAAAAGAAAAGTGAGAGCAAAGGAGACCAATGTAGCTGGATAGGCTGCAGCTGTAATAGGCTATAAAAACATTGATGCTCCTTTATCCAAGCACATACCACCAGTATCCCTTCACACCATGTCCGCAATAGTTACTCTAGTTATTTTTCCGGGCCCCTGGCAACAGGATCCTGGAGCACTAAGCTTTGCTTTCTTTGGCTTTTTTTGTGGAAAATCTATCAAAACATTTACATATTGCATTTCATCTTACACCATGAGTATTTTTGTCCTGTTTCTTTATTAATGAAAATGACATCTATATTTGTAAAACACCCTATTCTGTGGTAGGAAAAAGGCGCAGATTGATCCTACCGACATCTGTATAGTTTTTTTCCAGAAGCCCAGCACTCTGAGACGTGTCTCCATTGTCAGAAGATGTCAAGGAGAACCCTCTTTGAAAGGGAAATGTTTGTTTGCATACTATTGAAGAGAACTGGCGTTGAACAGGGGCTTAGGGAACCCCCCACTTTAGCAGCTTAAGTGGGGGCTGCCACTGGGCCTCATAAGCTGGTGAACTGGGTCCACATAAACATTAATCAATTGTTTATGGGCCTCTTATGTCTGCAGGTTTGCCGACAAAATGACAATAAATAGCACTGCTACCAAATACCATGACAGAGGGTTGCGAGCTTTCAGCTGGCATGCACAGTGATGGAAACACACAAAGAAAAAAGCTAAATAGTAGACAATGCAGAGAGAGGAATAATTAGAAAACAATGAGTAAGTATGACAGTAAGATATGAAAGAAAATGTAAGGATGAGAGAAAAAAGATGGGTAGATACAACAGGATGAATGACTCGATGGAAGAGGGAGAGGATTGACTGGCAAAAGTGTGAATGGATGGGAGTATTGAAGAATGCACAGGTGAAGAAGAGAATGATTGGATGGTTGAAAGTTTGATGGATACATGAACATATTGATGGGAGGATGGTTGAAAAGATGGTTGGATGGATGGGGCAATGGGTGGGTGGATATCTGTAAAGGTGAAAGTATGCATAGATGGAAGGATGAATAGATGGAAGGATAAATGAAAGGAGGGTGAAAGGAACTCTTCTTAGGAAGCTTGCATTTGCTCGCTGTGTGCGCTCGGTCTGATTAGAGGTATATTTCACATGGTGGGTATTTTTTCTGGCTACTCCCAGGACGCAGAAGACAAGAGTCTGTGTCAGGGAGGTGCATGAGGCATGGAGAGGGGTCTTCCTCTACCATAGCCCACACAACGCTCTCTAAAAACTCCTCCA
Organism: Calotriton arnoldi; assembly: GCA_963921515.1. Lineage (NCBI taxonomy): Eukaryota > Metazoa > Chordata > Amphibia > Caudata > Salamandridae > Calotriton > Calotriton arnoldi. Next base: position 66,772 of record CAWUFW010013389.1, on the reverse strand, counting down.
GAGGGAGATCCAGAGAAAAATCCATGCATGGAAAATGTTGTTCCCTGTTGACGTCCAGGATGAGGACCGTTACCACTTGATCTTCATTAAGGCTCTTTAAACACTCGACGTCAAAGTCTGAGAGACACTTTGCGTGGATGAAACCAATGCTATGGATGTTGAAGGAACCCTCAATGTCGAAACATTCAACACTACCTACAACGTTGAGGAGGATGCACCTATCTGTGTAGTAGGTTAGGAAGTTCAAGAGGAGAATTACTCCAATTTCTGATTCAGAGTATTCCTGTTCATTCTGTCCTTTACACACGGTATCACCAGCGAGCAGTTCATCCTTTCCCTCTCCTCCTAGGTCTCCCAGATGCACATCACCATCAGTCTTTGTGGCTTCTGTGCCCTGCCATCTACTGATGTGCCAACTGCGCCAGTGCCATCTACACCAGTACTAACAGGTCCTCTTCATCAGCAGAGCACCCACAACCTCTGGCACTATCTACGCCAATTATTGTGTCAATAAAGAAACTGCACTCTCCAGCAAGGCGTCACATACCTCATTGCAGCCATTCACACTTTAGATACACATCACACTCCCGTCGGAGGCACTATACTCAAGGGTCCATCACATCCAGGTCATTTTTTTCTTTCTCTTTCAGACATAAATACACTTGATGAGAGTGGCTGCAGTGCTTAATATTCTGGTGTCCACAGTGTGAACATCTGCCATTTTTTAGACCCTTCATCACTTATACGTCTCATGGAATTTGCTTACTCTGGTACCTCGGCTTTTGGGACCTGTCATTGGGTTCTGTCCATTGTGCAACACAGCTATTGCTTGGAACGCACTGCTCCACTACCATAACAACCACCAATACCCCTGCAGATGCTACCTCCTTAACGACCTCCCGTGCCTCCTCCGGGGGGAAGTAAATGCACTACTGCTCCAAGGAGCTAGAAAGCCTGTTCTGCCGCACCACCACGGCAAAGGGGGTATATTCCCTGTACTTTCTCATCCCCAAGAAAGACAGGTCCCTCAGGCCCAGCCTCAATCCCAGGTCCCTCAACAAGTACATTCTATTAGAGCACTACCACATGGTCACACTCCAGGATGTTATCCCACTGCTGCAGCAAGGTGACTTCATGACCGCCCTTGACCTGAAAGAAACCTATTTCCACATCCCAATATTTCCTGCCTATCTCTACTGCCTCAGGTTCATGGCAACTGGACAGTACTTTCAATTCAATTTTTGGGTAGCTTCAGCACCAAGGATCTTTGCCAAATGCCCTTCAATGGTAGTCGCTCGTCTCAGGAGTAGCGCATCCACATATTTCCATACCTCAGCAACTGGGTGATAAAGAGTGCAAGCAGGGAACAGTGTCTCACCCACGCTCCGATCATCTTAGATCTCCATGATCTTGGCTTCACTATTGATGTGGGATAATCCAACTTCCACTCACTTCACATACAGCCGTTTTTAGGAGTGATCCTAATTTCAGTCACCCGGAAAGCTTATTCCAGCCCTACAAGTGTCCAAGTCTTTCAGCACCTGCTGCCTCTTTTTCAGCCAAATCGCCATTTAACTGTCAGGGAGGTGATGCATATTCTCGGCTGAAGTCCTCCTTCATTGCTGTCCTTCCCACGCACGATTACACATGCATCCACTCCAGGAGTGTCCAAGTGCTCAGTGGTCACAAGCGGTAGTCGGATGGGAGGATCTAGTGTTGATTTGGGCCAGAACCCATTGCTCTCTGCATTGGTGGAACAGCAACATCCTGTTGCAGGGCAGGCCTTTTCTAGACCCAGTCCCACAGGTGACCATTACTACGGATGCCGCCCTCACGGACTGGGGAGGCGCATCTTCTGGATGTGACTGTCCAAGGTCTATGGACGCCCCTTCAGCGGCCCTTCCAAATCAACCACCAAGAGTTGCTTGCAGGCCAGTTTGCCCTCAAAGCTTTTTACTGCAACATACATCACAAAACAGTCCTCCTCAGAACAGACAATATGACTACCATGTATTACCTCTGCAAATAGGAAGGCACATGCTCGCCTTAGCTCTTAAAATTGGCACAGAGCATTTGGCGTTGGGTGATCCACCACAGGATTTACTTGCTAGCGGAGTACCTTCCAGGAACGGACATGTGCACAGACCTGCTCAGCAGGATGCAGCAACAAGTCCACGAGTGGGAACTCCATTCCTAAGTCCTACTCCTGTACTTGCAAGGTTGGGGTTCTCTGACATAGATCTTTTCGCAACCACAGAAAATGCCAAATGCACAAGCTTTGCCTCCAGGTTACCGGACCTGCAGTCCATAGGCAATGCACTATGGGCAAACTTGTCAGGGATATTTGCCTATGCTTTTCCACCTCTCCCACGTCTTCCGTATGTGAATACTGAGGCTACGACAGACCTCTCAACCGCATCCTGGTCACTCCCACTTGTGCCAGGCAGCCGTGGTTTACAACCCTACTTGAGTGGTCAGTAGTCCCACATGAGAAGCTCCACCACAGCCCAGACCTTCTCACTCAGCAACAGCACACAGTCAGGCAGCTCAACCTACCAATCTGGCTCCTGAATTTGGGTATCTCAATTTTCCAGCTGGCGCATGTCCATACTTAAAGAGGCCCGGCATCCCACCACCTGGGCCTGCTATGTGGCAAAGTAGAAGAGCTTCGTTCACTACTGCCTTCCCAATTGCATTGATCCACTTTCTGGCAGTCCAGGACATTATTTGCTATTGTCTGCATTTACAACGCTCCGGTCTGGCTTACACCTCCTTTCGCTTACATTAGGCTGCAATGGCATCATACCTGCAGAACATGGAACAGTCTTTGCAGTTCAGAATCCCCATCATTAAAGCCTTTATCGAGGGACTGAAAAAGGTTATCCCTCCTAGGTTATCTCCAGCCCCTTCCTGGAGCCTCCGTGGAGTTCACACTAGACTCCCCCGTTCAAGCTCCTTCACTTGTGCCCTATCCAGTTTCAGTCATGGAAGGTAGCTTTTTTAGTGTCTTTTACTTCTCGTAGGTGAGTCAGTGAGATTCAAACCTCAACCTGGAAGAATCCTTCTTCAAGGTTCATGCAGACAGAGAAAGTCCGCAAGACTAACCTGTAGTTTTTTCCCAAGGTGGTCTCCTTCCACCTCTACCAAACTACTGAACTGCCGGTATTCTTTCCACACCCAGATTCTGTAGCGGAGAGAGCTCTTCACACTCTAGATTTTAAGAGGGCCCTCATGTACTACATCAATAGGACAAAAGCTTTTCACGCCACGCAGCAACTGTTTGTCTCCTAAACAAAGCCTCACAAAAGTAGGGCTATTTCTAAAGCAGGAGTGTCATCCTGGTTAGTCAGGTGCATACAAACCTGGCATGCCAAAGCCAAATGTTAAATCTCCGTTCCACCCATTCTGTGCGCAAGAAGGCCACTTCTAGGGCTTTTCCGGGAAACATCCCAATAGCTGACGTCTTTAGAGCAGCTACCTGGTCCACACCACACACGTTTACTAAACACTACTGTGTGGATGTCCTAGCTCATCAACAGCCCAAGTAGGCCTGGCAGTACTACGTACACTTTTCAGTCTTCTTGAACATCCTCTGGCTAGCCACCACTTGACGGTGCAATTGTCTATGCAGAGCATGTATATCTACAGATACACATGCTACGAACGGAAAATGTTACCCTGTAGGAGGAGTCATATAAACAAGAAGTGGGTATGCACTTAAAAAGAAGTGGGTATGCACTGAAAAAGAATCGCCACTCTCCTGCCATTACTACTTCTGCAATTGCCTCCGCTTGTTTAACTCATCTTCCATATCCCTGTATATTTCAAATCTTTTTTGTTGAATTCAGTTAAATGTGCTCTTTCACTAATATTACAGCTAACCATAAGTATACTTATAAAACAATAACTGTATTCTAATCCGACCACTGCCAATGTTCATTACTTTTTTTAAATTAAATTAAAATACTTGAACAAAGAAACCTAATAACTCTAAATCAAATGGAAACCCTTAAACCAAACAACAGTAATTTTTAAATTGTACATAATTCCGAATTATTATATTAAACAAATTTTACAAAAAAGATATCAATACAGCAACCACAAAGCTAAGCCTACCACTGACCCTTCCCTATGGTAATTACTACACTAATGATATTTAATTGCATTTACTTAAAGTAAACAAATGTATATGATTAATTGCCTTTACCTTTTTACTTTTCAAGCGTTTTGGCGATCAGTGTAATGTATTGCAGAGATAATTATGTTGAGGTCATTGTTAGTAGAGAAAATCTAGGAATGGCAATGGCGTATGTCCCCTGCGGTTTTACATGATGTCTGCGAATTTTATCAAATCATGGATGTATTAAAATCTCCCCACACAGAGCGTTTTTTGTTTGCCAGACAAAGTGAGCATGAATAGCAATATATGGGGAACTGGGTTTTCTGATTAAATGCTGTTTGCATGCACCTTTAAATCACCCCGCATCCTCTGAAATAGGTTTTTGAATATCTAATATATTGGGAATATTTAATGTCCCTACTTTCCTTTATTGCTCAAGCTATCCAAATTATGACATTGCTTGAGTTGATTATTAAGTGGTAGATGGCCATCTTGTGAGACCCACAGTGACTGGCGCACTTGCCCTTAGCCAGAATTTAGTTACTCATAAACGTACTGGAACTCAGTAAAGATTAAGAAGACTCCAGCTTATTTTACTTTTAACCATATATAAATAAAAATGGCATATATTTGTGTAAAAAAAGAAAGCAAGACACCTTTGCAGTAAATTAACACAAACAAGTTCTCCTTTCTGCAGAAGTACTTCAAGTCCTGTGACATCTTGATGGTTCTGTGGCTAGATTTATTTCCCATGGGTCTCGTACTCTGCCTTTGCTTTCTTAGTGGTACTTGTTGTGGTCCTTTTTCAGATCTGAAAAGGCCCTATCCTGTGTTTCTGGTGGCATTTCATCAGCAGCATTGTGCTGGCCTAGGGCTTTTGTGTGGCAGAGATGAAGCACAAGGAGTGCCTCCCCCAATCTGGCCCACCAGGCAAGAGGTTTTGTTGACTCTGCAGGAAGGACTCTCCAGCCTAGTCCGAATCTGGATAAAGGAAGAGGTACAGTGAATGAAATGCGTGCTGACACTGCTTGTAGAAACCCGCAGATAGATGCACAAATGAAGCCAGAACTAGGAAACGAGAGGATCAATGGAGGTTGAACATACAGCATGCTCTTGCCTGTCCTGACCAGCCCTCCTATTTTTACAGGGAGACTGGAATACACCCCAAGAATAGATAAAGAAAGGGAGACAATTCGACTTTTAATGGATTGCTCTAAATGCACTGAAGTACTGGTAGAGTGTTGTTCAAAAGGGACATCAACTCGTAAAGATCACTGACAATGAAAGGAGATACAGAGAGACTGTGATCTTATGAGTAGAAGATATGGAGTAATTCAGTTATTTGAAAGTTTTTACGACTATAAAGAATTTGACACCCCTGCAACTAGAGAATTAATTTTTATTAGCAAGGTCTGGGTGCTCCGGTTTTACGTAAGCAGGGACTACAAGGCTTTCAAACAAAGAACTCAACGGGTTTGCAATGCCTGAGCATAATTTATCCACAGGCCCTACACCACCAATATTCCTAAATTATGTATTTTAACCGGAAGTACAGATTTGAATGTGTCCAAAGCTACATGGATTAATTGTGCTTTTCAACTTCTTTGGCCAGTAATTATTCTTCAAGAAGTCAATGTGAGAGCTTTTGCCTCAGAATTACCATTTGTTTTGATAATTTGTCCTCTAAGGCACCTTCTGGCACTGCTTATTTTATGGGTTTTTTCTAAGTTCGACCAAACTAAAAGATTATAGTGCGCACAAGAAAAAGCAATAATCAGCAGTTGTAGAAATAAGAGTGTAAAGGTGACACAAGAAGATGGGGCACAGACGAATATAAATTCTTGTCTTGAAGAGGTTAAAGAAACATTTTTTGAGCTTCACCGATGTTGAAATTTGTGGTAACTGTTTAAAGATATTTCCATTGTAGGTTTCCAAATTTTGAGAATCATGGATTTAGATGTTGTTAAAACAGTTGTTTAGCAAGGTCATGAGATGACCTACCTATTCTTAATATGAAGGAACAATGGTAAAAAAGCTAATCCCAGAATTCCTGTGCAATAAGACAATCAACCAACATGTGAGCTAGTCATATTTTTGGAATTGTAGCTCCAACTTATCCAATTTGGTGGTCCTTCACAATCTGAAGGTTATCAATGGTGAGTGTAGACTGTTTTCAGAGGCACTTAACTTTGAAATTCTCAGGATATGTTTCTCCCACCTTTCATCATTGATCCCTAAGTCTAGTTATTTTTCTTAGTCTTGTTTTATTTGTCCTATTACATGATTTTAAATTTTGATGAGGTATTGTGTGCTGGGGTACTCCCTTCGATAGTATTCTCAATATTTGTAGGGCTGTTGCCGTCTTGAAATAAGTTACAGAAAAGGCCTTTACTCATTCCCAGGATCATAACTGAACTGAAATTACCAGTGTTACTAAATTTAAATACAAAGTCTGGTCCCCTTGAATTCCGCCCCAGTTTGGGCTCTTATGTATGATTATTTCTTTTTAGTATTCAGTATCCCAGGTGACAATAAAATCTCCTCCTCCTTTTTGAAGTTGGCTTGGTTTATCCAATGCATTTATTTTGTAGCCTTACTCTTCACTGGCTTTGTGTATAGTAATTCCAGCCACCATGCTCCTCCAGCACATGCTTCTACTATCTCTTTTTGAATCCGCAGCTCTAAAATGTTTGGATCCTTCTGCATCTTAGTAAAATTAAAACATGGGCATCCTGTATACTCATAAGACGATTTTGTTCTCATTAATTTGGATAAAGCCTGTCATCCAATACTGGAACAAATGCATATTCTTTACCAGCTCTGCAGCTTTAGCCTATCGCTTTTTCAGAGCGAGGTAGTAGTCCAAAAAACAAGCTATGACTAAAATAAGGACATAATTGAATGTTCAAATGTATCTGTATCTTTGACATGACTGTTTTTTAAAATTTGAACAGTATCTCAGCTGGAAATCCAACGTGGACAAAACAATTATGATTTTTGTCAAGCAATATTGCTTTGGGAGCATGTGCATATGTGGAACCCAGAGTATCTCAAATGATGCCTAACAGTTATCTTCATCTGCTCTCATGCCAACATTTTCAAGGTGACCAGATACTAATAGGACCCTACATGTCTCTACCAGAGTGATGGGAATAAATACTTGGAGCAGGTCCAATCAGGCAAATCACCAGAGTCTAAGTGTGAAACTGAGAATGAATGCCAGATAAAATAACGTGGCCTTACAAATCAATGTTGTCTCAAATGATCAAATTGTCAATTTTTTGATAATAGTGAAATTGATGATATCATAATTTTGTCTGCACTACAGGTCTTATCAAACATTGATTTACTTATAATAATACATAGAGAAGTATAGGTGGCTGGGATTAACACAAAACTTGTATATCACAACCGCAGTCACTGTGTAGATTAGGTTTTTATGGTCCTGAAGAAAAGCTGCTTGATCATTCACATGACTAAATTGGGCTTGAAAAAGGTCGACCTTCAGCTACCTTAGATAAACACTTCTAGTAGGTGGCACCACATATTTTAATATAGGCAGTAGGACTCAATCATTAAAATATTTCTGTAGAGTGCTCCCTGCCCTATTTTTATCCCACTCTTTCACATATTTACTTAAAATACACCAATCTACTATTTTACCCACACACCCACACTTCACCATACGGCTTATAAAAAGATCTCTGAAAAGAGCCCCCATTGACGGTGCCCGTCGGGCATTGCAGCGCCGGCCCGACATGGAGCAAAAGCTCAATGATGAAGCATGGCACCTATCTAGGTGTGTGAGGGCATTTGTTCCTACAGAGTAATGTTCTCTGCAGACTCTGTGGAACTTAACTGATCTAAGCAGACAAATCCATACTTACTAGAAAGTGCATACCCCTGTGATCGTGACTTACAAATCAGTCTCCTGGTGCTGATTGATTTCCAGCTATGTTTTTTTAGTCAGTTTGGGGAACTACTTACCAAAACAGAATGATTTATTGTAGTGCATTATATAATCAAAAATGGGCTAACTTACTTTTTTTTTTTTTTTAGTTTTATTTTCTAAATTTAGTCCCATCCCCTTTATAATCAATAAATGTCAAATATTTGCTAATGGTTAGCTGTATGCTTTTACAAGTGCATCACCAAGTTAATCAATCTGTTCTGGTCCGACTCAGGTCTCCAACCAGTAGCATGTGAGCTACTGTAGCTCTCCAGCTACCTCCGAGTAGAAAGCTTTTGCTTGGTTGAATTATGATACTTTAAAAACAAAACTGAAATTATACAACACTAATAATAATAGTAGCTCTCAATGCATTTCATTAAACAGAAGTAGCTCTCAGTACAGAAAAGGTTGGAGACCCCTCTCGTGAATATTCCTCCAATCTTTAATTTAAGGCGAGACACGGTCTCTGTTCTTTTGTTACTATTTATTTATCTATTTTCACTTTTATGATAAACAGACTGGGTCTAAGACCAAGTGAATTAAGTCTAAGGGTGATCATAGTCTTAGTCAACGTGTCTTTAGAAAAGAAGGATTTTAAGTACCTCTTAAAAGGTGGCATGACAGGATTGTGCAACTGCCGAGAAGGAGGGAGTTCCATATCTTTGCTGTGCTTCCAGAATAGGATTGAGTCATACCATTCTTGCTTGAATGTGGGAGGCTTTAGGAAAGGGGCTTCTGCATTTGTCGAACCGTTTTGAGCATCAGAGATTTTCAGCTTTCCAGTTCGGTAAGAGGGAGTCATGTAGACCTTTATGCATGATACATGCATTGTTAAATTCTGACTTCAGTGGGTAGCCACTGATGGGTTTGTAAAATTAGGATGATGTGGTCAAATTTGCTGTGGCCTGTAACAAAACAAGGCACCACATTTAGAAGTGATCTGAGGGGGACAAACTGGACTTTTGGAAGTCCGAAGAGAAATTAATTCCCAAAGTCCAGCTTGGAAAGTACCAGTGCATGGACTACAGTCCTGATCTGAAATGAAAAACCTGATTCCCAAAGAAACCTTAGTTGAAACCAGGCACTCTTGACCATAGCAGTGATTGCCTCTGAAAGTTAAGCCTGTTGAGGATGAAGCCCAGAGACTTGCCATTCTCCACAGTTCTTGGTTTGAAATCCAGGGCAGACAATGGTTGTATCCACTCGCGGACAGGAATGTTGGATTTCTATGTAGAGATTAATAGGCTTTGCATTTTAGCAGTATTAAGTTTGACATAGTGGGTTGGCATCCACTTTTGAATTCTTGCCACGGTGTTGGAGAGAAGGAAGATGTTGTTCAGAGATGAGAACTTCAGCTAGATCTGGGTTTCAACAACATATATATATTGTAGAGAATGCCAGAACTGGTGAGAATCTCACCTAGTTGTTCTAGATATAAGTTGAACAGGGTTGGTGAGCGAATTGATCTTTGTGGTTTTACTTGTTGTAAATTGACTTTATTGAAGAATCATCTCTCGATTTTCAATTCTTGTGAGCGGGCCATCAAATAGGAGATGGTGCAGACAAGGACTACCCCTCAATGCCATTTGGTTGATGAAGGCGTGAGGGGAGACTGTATAAATAGCTGCTGAGAAATCAAGAAGCATTGGTAGAGAGGATTTGAGGATGCAGAGTGAGTTGTCAGTAATTTACAGTCTCTGGGCTGCAACCATGTCTCATGCCTGACTGGAAGGTGTCTTGAGGTTGTTTGCCTGGATGTAAAATGAAAGCTGGGTAACTACTGTCACTGTTCCCATAAAGGAAGGGGCTGAGACAGATCAATAGCTGTTCACATCACTGGGATCCAATGGTGTCTTGAAAATAAACAGGAGAGCTGAGACAATGGCTGTTTTCTGTGTCAGCTGGACTAATGATAGAAGTAGGGCTGAGGGCCGTATATATTACTTGGAGAGGGGAGGGTGGTGAGGCAAATTGGCTTGAGTTCTATTTCAAGATTGAGGCTAAAGTTAGGTCTATAATTCGGAAGACCTGATGACTGAGAGAAAGAGAGATGGAAATAAATCAAAGATCCAGGAGAAAGGTAGCAGATAGGGAAGGAGGGGTGGTATTTCAGTATATGAGCGCAAGTGTTGGGAAAAGACTTCATTAAAGCCACGTTAGGAGAGAAAAGAGAGTGGCTAGCAGGGTAGGTGGGGGAAATATTGAGGAATATGGTGTGGGAGTGGAAGAAAGTGACCTCAGTGTAAGAGTAAGTAGACTGAGAGGTATTTACAAGAGAGGTCATTTAGAGTGGCTCACTTGGAATTGACAAGAGGTTGACTTGAAGTGGTAGTGCTCATTAATGCGAAGTGTGCATTCCACATACGTTAGGAGGCGAGAGGATCTCAGAATTTAAGTTCAGTTGTGTACAAGGTTATTAGACCCTATTTTGTGATGGTCCAGGGTGCAATGAAACCATAGAGACCAGTTAGAGGACAGCCTCAATTATTGCTTTGGTTATTATGCCTTGTTTTCAAACCTGTATTAATCTTATGGACACCATTCTCCAGTTGCCGGTTTCAACAATCTAGTGCAGGTAGTGGTCCTCCTATTTCTATGGGCATGCATTGAGACAGACAAAGGACAGTATCTTGAGGCGATGGGCCTTGTTTATCAAAAAAGGTCTTCTCTGTCCATGATTAGAGGACGCCTAAGGTGGCTGTCCCCAGAGATTTGATCAGAGCGGGGGTCTCTAAACCCAGCAAACATAAGGAGCTGTTATGAAAAGCAGATCACCAGGGAGGGCAAGCACACAATTATCTGAGTGCTCTGGGTCACAAACCTTCTCTGCTGGGCACTCAGACCCTAAGGCAGTGCTGAGGACTGCCTACCTGGCATAGGCTTCAGCAGCACCTCCTTGTGAGTATCCAAAATCAGGAGCATATACTCAATGACATCGGGCTCGCTGCCGAGCACTGACCGCAGAGTGCCCGACTCATCTGACCAACGGCTGGCATCTTGCAGCTGGGCACTTGAGGCAGAGGGACCAGCTCACCCGACCATCAGTAGTGGTAGAAACCAGTCATCATGCCACACACTACCCAGTGCAGGTACTGCAAAAATATAGACAGTGAGAGTCATGCCAAGGAGGGTAAGGTTCAGACCTGCAAGAAAGGTTGGTGGATGGTGCATGGGTTCAGGATCTTCATAGATCTCAATCCTGGGTCGCAAAACCCTCAAAGAGAGGCATCAATCTTGGCAGCCACTTTGCATGTTACATTATAAAGTGCACTCACATCCCCAGGTAGAGTGGCACTAGAGAAAAAAGCAAAAGAAACTCATCAATTATAACCTAAACAGATTCATTAAAGTTAGATATGCTCCATTAATTGTTAGATTGGTATTTCATGTACTAAGAAAATTGAAGAACTTTGGTACTTCGTATCTTTTTACACTGACAGTGCATGATTACCTTTTATGTTTGTTGCACTGAAATGGTATAGATTACGTCCTAAGTTTATTAATATAATTAAAGTTTTATTTGATTGCCCATTTGGGTATCTCTTTTGAAATAATCAGATCACATATTTTTTTCCTTGTATTGTGGTATGTAACAAGGCTGTCTTCTCTAATCCATGTTTTTTGTTTTTTATTCTCGACTTGAAACCCCTTCTAGAAAAAAGAAGGAACTCCACTGAAATCATAGGAGCATAAGTTAGAAATTTAGAATATAAACCTGCTGCTTATGCAGATGAGATTAAACTATTTGTCCAAACCAGATACGTCCATTAAAGCTCTGTTGAAAATAAGGCTTGAATAAGACTGAAATTCTGGATTGGTGCAGGTGCAGTTTTTACTGTTGCATTACAAATATGAGGTTCACAATCACAAAAGATGACATGAAATAATTAGGCTTTTTGGTATAGGTATATCTATTATTTAGGCAATGTACATGAATTGTGACATGTTATTTGGTGAACTAACTTTGTTATTAGAAGCCTGTATAGCATAATAGCTGTCCGGATGGGAACGCTTAGATTAAATCAAAATGATTGCAAAGCTGTTGCTTTTACTTTACTTGTCTGTGCTTCCAGGAGCATTTCCCAGTAACTCTTAGGACAGGTTATTCAGATTATTGACCCCCAACTTTGTGGGATAAGCAAAAAGCAAGAATATCATGATTTAAAGTTTCACAAAATAGAAAAGGGACTGTGGGGTTCGATTTTCTAGACTTTCAACATTACCATTTGTTTTTTAAAAATTCGGACAGCATTATGGTGTACATCTCTACCACCAAACGAGAGTCTGCAGTCATTAAATGTTACTGTTTAAGTTCTTTTCTCCTTAATCTTTAAGTGTAATCTTTGATTTCGAAAAGGCAGCATATTTGTGACAGTTTGGTAAAACTGCCATATTAAAAAAAAAAAAAAAAAACAGCCATTGTTGTCAGTATACAATATAATTTACTAGCATCTTCAATTTTGTTCAATCAAATGCAGGATTGATTTTGACATGTAGTAACAGACCTCAAACCAGCTACCCCTCCCATCACACATGAATTGTGTCTTTACTCGTCACCTTACACAGCACTCATTTGTCTTTTGGCTAGGCTTGTCTTGTATTAATACTGCAAACATACATGCATACTGGTAAGTCATCATTGCACCACTCAGTGTGTTTTGGAAGCTTTCAATCAGTTAAAAAGTTAATTTGATTTAACAAGCAAAAATTACAATAAATGAATAATTATCTGGGTAAACATTTAATTTATCTTAAAACAGTTCTACTCACATTGACTAGAATTGTGTTTGGCCTCTGACCCAGCAGCCTGAACCTTTCCACAAATACCAAAATGTTTGGTACTGTGATTGCTCACGTAATGCAAAATTGGAAAGGCTGTACTAAAATCTACTTGTGACATATATCGATTTAAAAGGAATTCTATAAATTTGCTTGAAGAAATTTGAAAGTTTGAAAAATGTTGGAATCCATTATATAGTTGTAACCAGAAACCTCACAAATGGTGATGTACAAATACTTCGGGACTTACAACTTAGTTTCAATGTGCACCCTGATTGTGTTCAAGATAATTGTCCTATAAGTGACTCAAGTTAACAGCTACTGTTGAGTTTTACTTGTTCAATTTATATGCTATAAATATGTCAATATAAACATATTTCTATATGAATGTATGTATATAGAATATATCTTTATAACTTGGTCAAAACATCTGCGGTCACATGTTGACCTAAGAACACCTTAGTGAACCCCAGTTAGGACTTTGGCCCTGCCAAATACCTCATTTCACACACACCGCACTCCACTGCCAGACACTTGTCTTCGAAAACCAAGTTCAGTTATATGATCCCAATCCTTTGTAGCCTACATTGACTGCCCACTGAAGCAAGAATCATATTTAAATTAGTTTGCCTAGTCTATGAAGTCATGCATCTAAGTGAGCACATATACCTGAGCAATCTTCTCACGGTTCTATGTGGAGAAAGAGTGCTCAGAAACACAAGCACTCTGTTTAAAAGTGCCAAGATTTCAAACTGACCAGCTCAAGATCATATTTTATCAAAAGCTGCAGTTGTTCTGTGGAACTGACTTTTCTGACCATCTCCTACGACAGTCTCTATTGTCACCCCAAGATCCAAGTTATCACTGGATTTGGTAGAGATCGCTCCCCTCCTAGAACATCAAGACCTCCAGCTTTCCTCACCAATATCCCCAGGGCCCCACTAGAAAAGAAACTCAATAACATTGGGATGATCAATTGCATGCTTATAAATTGCAGATCGGCCACCAAACATGCAACAGAGCTGGCAGAAACCATCCTTACACAGGACATAGACATCGCGTTCATCACTGAAACATGGCTGAATGAGTTCTCTTCCCCAACCTTCGACATGCTCGTGCCCCCGGGCTTCTCAATCATCAATAAAGACAGAAAAAAAACAGCAAGTGGGGGGGGGCATCGCTATCATACACAAGAACAACATCTCCATAACGGAAACTGACTCAATCAAATACAACAAGTTTGAATACATAACAGCCACCATTAAGACAAAGGATAACAAATCACTATATTGCCATCTCCTCTACCACCCACCTGGCAACACCACCTCATTCGGAGAACACCTTACCGACTTGATAACTCACTGCTCACTCCGAGACTCCAACAATATTATATTAGGTGACCTCAATCTACACTGGAACGAGGAAAACAACCCGTTGATCCAAACCCTGACCGAACTTCTACACAACAACAACCTCACCCAAAACTGCACAGAGCAAACTCATAACAGAGGCTCAATCCTAGATGCCATCATTGCTCAAGTAGATGCAGTCACCATCAACCACACCCTACCTGTTGACTGGTCAGACCACCATATCATTCTATTCCACATCAACCAAACGAGCCTTCGCATGCCTAATACTCAGGAACCCCCCCACTGGGAAAGGAATCCAAGACCGATTCCGCTTGCTGACCTGGACGAAAGGTTAAGTTCACTCCTTCCCACCTCCACAGACGACCTGTCCACAGCAGAACTCACCGAACACTACAACACAACAATGACCTCCATTCTAGACCAAATGGCTCCCCAGAAACAAAAAAAAGCCAGGAACATTCCATCTAGATCCTGGTTCAACACTGACTTAAACTCCGAAAGAAGACAACTAAGAGCTGCAGAAAGACTCTGGCAAAACAACCCGTCCACAATCCTCCTTAATCGACTCAAGTAAACACGCAGGAATTATAAAAAAAACACATCAAAAAAGTTAAAACCTCCTTCTTCTGTGATGCCCTTGACAATGCCAAAAATAGACACACAGACCTCTTCAATCTCATCAGACAACAAACTTCCAAGCCCCCTGCATCCTCAATGCAGCCCTCCAAAGACCTTTGTAATAACTTTGCCAATTTCTTTAATGAAAAAATCGCCAACATTGAGCTCTCCCTGGACGATCACAGCAGTCCCCCCAACAGAAGCTTGCTCCCAAGGACAGAAGATACCACACCCAAGCACCCACCGAACAGCTAGAAACCCTTCAACCCCATCTCTGAAGCAGAGATCATCAAAATGATCTCCAGCTCCAAACCATCAGCACACTTCTCGGACCCCATCCCTGCCCAACTGGCCAAAAAGCTCAAACTCACCCTAGCCCCGCTCTGGACCAAGATCATTAATAGCTTCCTGAGAACTGGAGTCATGCCTGATTGTCCGATTTTGAGACAAGTCACGCCACTACTAAAAAAAAACGGGTTCTGACACAAACGATCTGAATACCTTCAGACCCGTCTCCAGCCTCCCATTCCTAGCTAAAATCCTGGAAAGATGTGTTCTCCTGCAACTTACCCAACATTTGGACAATACCAACCTCCTAGACCCCCACCAATCGGGTTTCAGAAAAGGATGCAGCACAGAGACAGCGATCCTGAATGTAATAGATGATGTCCACAAATCACTCGATACGGACCGGTGCGGTCTACTCATACTCCTGGATCTATCAGCAGCCTTCGACACGGTTGACCACAAACTACTCACTAAGGTACTCCAAGAAAGAGTCGGAGCAGAAGAGGTGGTCTTACAGTGGTTCACCTCCTTCCTGCAGAACCGCACCCAACAAATAAAAATCAAAATCCTCACGTCTGACCTACTCCCCGTCAGCAGGGGGGTCCCCCAAGGATCAGTTCTCTCCCTGCAACTCTTCAACATCTACATGGAACCCCTCACCACCTTACTCAAAAAAGCCAACATCCCCTTCCACCTCTATGCGGATGATACACAGATCTATCTAGAGACCGCCTCCATTGATGACATCCAGAGACTAAATGACACTCTACGAGAAGTCCAACACTGGTTATCCCTCAATCACCTGAAACTCAACCAAGATAAAACAGAAATCCTCCTCATTTCCAACAAAGAACAGAACCCCCTAATCACAGAAAGGCTAAAAGCTATTGATGCTCTCAACTGCAATCTCACCCTGGCCAACTCCGTAAAATCGCTGGGAATCACTCTGGACCCAAAATTAGACATGGACAAACACATCAAGAACACCGCAAAGAGCACCTTCCTAAACCTAAAACTACTCAATAAAATAAAACCCTACATCGCACCCAACAAACTCAAACTAGCTACCCAATCCCTAGTGCTGTCCAGACTAGACTACAGCAACGCAACACTCACAGGAACAGGAAAATCTCACCTAGCTACCCTCAGATCAACTCTTAATGCAGCAGCCAGAATGGTCACCGGAGTGAAGAAATATGAACACATCTCGCCTGCGCTCAGAGAACTAAAATGGCTCCCAATCGAAATGCGTGCCAATTTCAGAACTGCCTGCCTCACGCACAAAGCCCTGCACACTGGGAAACCTGCATACCTGGCCTCCAAACTCAAGAAGGCCGGCCAGTCAAGAAATCTTAGGAGTACTAACACTCTACTCCTCATTTCCCCGAAAACACACAAACAAAAAACCCTATCTCGGTCCTTCTCGGGAAATGCGCCCAGAATCTGGAACTCCATCCCAGTCCATATCAGGACTAACCCCTCCTATTTAAAATTCAAAAGGCAGCTCAAAGACCTCTACCTCAACCGTTCTCTTCCAAATGGATAGCTGCCTCCCCATCGCTGAATCTGGCCCACTGCAGCTCACCGCCGCTTTATAACTAAGTCTTCCACCCCGCCCACCCCTGACTGACTCGTTCCTTGGTCTACCCCTCCCCGAAAGAACTTCGTCTCGACTCAATGTATATATTACTGTTATACTGTTGATCTCTCTGAGAACGGACCTCGTCACGAGGCATTGTATATACTACTATTATATTGTTTGATTTCTTTGCTATTAACTCTGTAAAGCGCTCAGATACTTTAGATTCGTCACAAATCAATGCTTGTATTACTGCTTTATCGTGTAACTTCCTCGCCACTAATGTTGTGAAGCGCTCCGATACCTTCGGGTCTGGCCAGCGCTATACAAAACTCTTAAATAAATACATAAAAATTTGATTTAAGGATCACACCTTCCCTTTTATTCAGGAAACAACTCTGTCTCTTGGTATCCCTCATTTCCCTTAACTCAGTCACTTTATATTTGTTTAATCCTAAGGAGAATGCCAGTTATGTTGTAATCGTATGCATGTGTGAATATTTTAATGGTATTTTTCTTATACCAAGCACCCTAATGGGTCTATGCAGGAGAGCTATATAAGCTGTTCAATAAATAGTTTATGTACTTACATCTATATTGAAGTTCTTATGTAAATTCTCTTTCCTTTCACTTTGCTGATATCTGTTAAATGAATTGCATATACCAGTACTATTTGTTTTCCTAGATTTAAAATTAAAACATGTTGTATGATTAACATATTGGTATTAACTTGTACACTCACTGTAGTTACTGTGTATGAGAATGCATATTATGGGTAAAATTCTTCCTAAAAAAATGTAAGAACGTGTCATGAAGTGGTGGCTGGAGACATTTGAAAGTGGTGGGGCGTAAAAGTTGGGTATGACTTTTTGTAGCGATCGACGCGAGCTAACTTTAGGGACAAACGTGGGGTCCAGGGTGGTTCCTCCTCCCAAGAAATTTTTTAAAAAGATTGGCGAATGGTGCATTTTAAAGTAAATGAATTTAGTGATAAAGCAAGGCTTATAAAACAGTGGGAACGTGTAGTCTTGAAATATTAAACACATTAAAAACGGCCCAATAAATTACTGCATGAATATGTTCAACAGTTATTGTAATGTGCAAAGTTTACAGTGTGACCGCTTCAGCCCTTTGAAGTGTGGGCTTGTCCAGTTTCTTCCACTGCATGCGGCATCAAATTTGGAAGAAAATGCTCTAACCAGGCTTCAGGAAGCACCCACAGCTGCTGGCTGCAATCAGTCGTACAGAAATATGTGCAGACAGGTCTTTAGGTGGGATGAAAAAAGTGGGGGCTCGCTAAAAGGGAACATGTAAAATAAATTAACCATTATTGGATCTTTCATAGATTCACATGCTTGAATCATTCCCCGTCGTCAAAGTGGGAGTCCCACGGTATCATCATAAAGCAGTATGCATTACTGTCAGAGGCTGTAGTGGCAATGAAAAATCAGTTTAATAGCCTATCCATGTCCTTATTTAAACAAGCATTTGCAATGCAATAGGTCTCGCAATTGCGAGATTTTGAGCTATTGGCAGTGTAAATGACAATGCCTTTTATTTGTGTTTAAAAAAACCTGCAATAATAAAAGACATTGTCATTTACAATGCCAATAGCTCAAAATCTCACAATTGCGAGACTTATTGCATTGCAAATGCTTGTTATTGACAGCTAAAGGCCACCACATTTAGGCTGCATATTGTTTTCTTCCATTTATTTTACAGTATATGTATGCAGTAAAAATGTGCTAAATATAATCACCATACTGGTTTACTAAGGCCAGACCTATTGGCTTTTCCATAGCTGCTAAATACCTTTTTGGCATTTGTGACACATTCAGCGGGATGTTTAGTTTTAGCCTAAAGGCCACAGATGCTTAAATACGTAGTTATACTTTTACATTGTAAGTATAATTGTATTAATCTCTGCATGCAAAGTGCTGTTGGCTGGAAAAACAAATTATTGCTAATGTTGAGATGGTCTTCAGCTATGCGTTTGTCTGAGAGGCTGCAGTACTCATGAGAAAGCAGAGATTCGGATAGTTCTAGGTGCACCTTAGAGGTCTATTGAGCTAAATGAAGGCTTTGACGTCTGAATGATGTTTTATAGCCTCATGTGAACAGGTCTCATAGTGTTGGAAGACAATCTGAAGTCTTCTAAGACTCCCTATTATTTTGAAGAACACACAGTAACCCTCCATTTATACAGGGGCTGTCAGCTCTTGGCTCCTCTTAGGAACCTTTGAAGTTATATTAGTAAAAAGACCAATTCCATTTCGAAAATGTCACTGAAGCAGAATTTGGAAGCGCCTGTCTCTGAATTTAAGTGGTGACGGGGGCAAGTTGTGTTTGATTGAAGTGCGAGTTGTTCTTTCAAGTTTGAATCCTTGTTGCTAGGTGGTGTGGATTTTTAAGAGTAGCGCCCCTTAGTGTTCTCAATGTATTTAAAAGCAACACAATGATAATGGAAAATCATTTTAATTACGATTGTATGGAAGACGTCAACAAAACTAGCTGGCAGATCTGAGAGGGAGTCAAGCAGCTGTGCACCAGTAGGGTGTTGCTCACAGTACTGTGTAATTTATGTAGGTAATCAAACCAAACACAGTGGATGCTGGGGGGACTTGCAAACAGTACTGTTCATGGCACCCACTGTGTCTCTTCGCGTCAGTGTGTTGCTTCAACCTAAGGTCGTCTTTCTGACATTGAAAGATTGAGGTATGCCATTTCAGTGTGTTATTTCCCCTTTCTCCAACGGTGGACATAACGAGAAGGAGTGTTTGACAACTCAATACAATACAAAACTCTTCGTAAGTCTTTCTTCACACTAATTCCTGCAATATTAGTGTATTTCTTGAGAAAAGGAGCAGAGCGGTCTTCCAAGTGGGCTCCAGGCACCTGCCACCACCTTTGTTAGACTTTGAGCTGTTAATGTAACCTGAGGATACATTCCTCTACTCTGAGCAAGGTGTCAACTTACAGGGAAATAGCAGCCACAGTTAAATCGATGCCTGCTGATGGTCTTCATTCACTTATCACTTAGAAGCAGCTTCTCATCTCATAGATTATACAAATGTGAAACCGCAAGAAGGCGCGTGGGATTAAATCAGTGTTTATTTCAGCTTCACTTCCGTAAAGCTTCTTCAAGGTCTGTTTGCACTTACTTATTTTAGACATTTTGAGGGCCTTTGAATACAATAGCAGCTGTTGATGTTTTCAGTAAGGAAAATTGCAGTAGTTTGGCAGAGCAAACCTAGCTGTCCAATCGGTTCGAACCAATAGTGTTTATCACTTTGTGAGCTGCATTAGTTTACATATAAAAAAAACTCTGCTCACCAGTAAATCAAAAGCATAACTTTCACAACCCACTGTATCCGTTCCTGCAGATAAAGTGAACCCAGTGCATGTGAGAGACCCTGCGGTGTGACTACCTCATGAGAAGCGGGGCAGGGCATGTCCAAAGCTTGATTAACATGTTAGAAACCCCCTGTCCCCAAAGAGCGTGCGCTGATTGTCCGGTGACTAGGAATCGCAGAAACCAACCTTTGCTCATAAGGTCACGTGCTTTATAGCAAATGCACATCTAGGCTGCTTAGTCATGACCCGCTGCTTGGAGACTATAAAACTGCACAGGATCTACAGTCATAGGTTCTCCTGCCAGGCCTGATACAATAAACCACGAGCCGTTATCAAGCTTGTCATCTATGTTTTCACACAGGCCTGCAAAGACGTGTGTAGTCAGCATGCACGAGTTCTGTGTGAGAGCTGATGTGCCGAAGCCGCTTGCTTTCACTTACAAGCTTTGGGATTTGTTGCTAAGTGCTGTAATAAGCAAGGGCAGAGACACACACTTTCAACATGTGATCAGCAATCATCGGCGTAGGCGACAGTAAAACTCCGGGAGAGTGAGCAGGGGCAGACTCTATTAGTTCTGAGGCAATTCGAAATTTTGGTGGCCTTATCACAAAAGATTAAAAAAAATACATAAAGACTGAAAGGAGTAAGTTGCAATGAAAATAAAGGCGCGCAACGGCAATAAGGAGCAAGCTGCTGCGTTGCCTAAAAAAAAATCGAACGGAAGGTGCGCGGCTGCTAAAGTTGAAGCATGCCGTGCTTGAAAGTGAAAGCGGGCATGGCGAGGAAAGC
Organism: Calotriton arnoldi; assembly: GCA_963921515.1. Lineage (NCBI taxonomy): Eukaryota > Metazoa > Chordata > Amphibia > Caudata > Salamandridae > Calotriton > Calotriton arnoldi. The sequence goes on along the minus strand of CAWUFW010013389.1, from coordinate 45,920 downwards.
ACGTCGTGCCCGCAGGAGAAACCCATGAAAGAAAAGAGTACTTACAAACTAAATAAGACATGCCGTGTCGCATCCGAAGGAAAGGGGCCAGTCGCCATGGGTGTTTACAAATGCAGACAAGGCGGTACCATGGAGGGACTAACAACCCTAACAACAACTCGCAAGCCAGCCTTTACTAAGGACAATGACACAATCCAATAAAAAAAATATGGGCAGAGAGTGGGTGGAGCTTCTCTTCCATACTCCACCACAACCAGTCTCGCAGAGCAGCGCATGCGCGCTGACTCAGGTTCGACCTAAAAAAGACCAGAGTTGAACTATAACCAATCAGGCGACAGCACCCTCTACAACACTCCCAATAGAGGCTGAGTCACTCAAATTTTCTACTGCACGTCATGTTTAAGGAGTCTCCCGGAGCTCTGCTCAGTTATCTACCTCTGGTATAGTAAAACTTTATTATTATTTCTACTATGCCTCAAAAGCCTATAAAAGGGTTCTTTTGGCCCTAGAGCACTTGTGTGAGGACACATCGTTATTGAGGCATTCCACAGAGGATTCAGCAATTCTGGACAGAGGACGATAAAGGGAGCCAAAGAAACAACATGCTCCCAAAATGCCCTTAGAAAAGATTCATCCTTAGTCTACAAAAAATAAGTTAAAAAAGGAGAAACGCACAAATTTCACCTCAGGGGCTTTCTAAGTCTTCAACTCCCCTCCTCGCCTGGAGTTCACGTTTCAGTGTCCTGTTAAGGTCCGCACTGCCTCCTCCTCCTCGTCTGCAATTTTATCATTGACAAGGAGGGCATTGACAGTGACATCGGCGGTGTCAGCCTCGGCCCGTCAACTAAGGCTTTGCCTGCATTCATCACCGTCGACAATGACCTCGTCGGCACTACGCCGTCAATAAACACCCCGTCCACCAGAGTAATTCATCATCCATGCCATCGTCGACGACGGTGATCGTCGACTGCATTCGTCCATGACCAACTCAGTGACTTCCGTCCGTCGACTGTGTAAGAAATCTTCGATGAGGATGAGAACTAAACTTGTACAGCACATAACGTGCCATTGGGGACTGTCCATGGTCCCTCAGCCAAATGAGCCATATTATAAGAAGGATCATTATTATTATTATTATTGTTCCCATGTAAAAGATGATATAACATTCATAAGAAGCTCTTTTGCAAGCATTATCATTGTTCAAAGTCTACAAGGTATGCCTCACCTCTTATGCTACTGCAGCCACTACAGCATGGTGATCCTCCACTCCGTAGTTATACGCCTCCATCTGCGATTGCACAGTCTTCAACGGATTACAAGTCATCATTGCTTTCCCATCGTATAAAGGGGTCAGATTGATAATCCATCCAACCCCATTTGGATCATAACATAACACAGGTATTTGTAAAGCGCATTAACTCAAGTTTATTGGCGCGCTCAATAACAGATCTTTTTTGTTACCACCACCTACTACCTATTATCACTCAGAGAACTTACATCCCTAAAGATGCAGAAACTCTTCCATGGCTGGAGCATTGCTATACAGCCGGGATGGGGATGAATCCTAGGAGAAAGATTATGCTATATCAGTTTTTTCATGTTAAAAGTCACTCTCAGGATGAAAGGCGGTACTCGCATATTTGTGTTTTTTGCAATAGTACTGTTGTTTGTGGGAAATGCCAATAGTGTGTTGTTTTTATGCAAACATCCTCTAGGGGTTAAGGTTAAAACCTCACACAGACAACTGCTTAACGTTTCCAATTAACAGATATGGCATAAGACTAATGTGCATCCCAGCCACATTAGCTGTAGTATGGCCACAAATAAAAACAATATAACATCAGAGAATTCATCGAACTCTTTAGTGAGTCACCCTAGCCGTAAGAGGTAAATACCTAACTGGTTCAACATGGCTCCACAATTCCCCTACATCAGTCACAACACCAGATTGTAACGGTGTGCGCCTATACTATATAGACTAAACATTCTCCATGATGTCGGCTGCCACTTTTGGTCCTTCTCACCAACAAATATGTTCCACTGTTGATGCGCTAATAGATCTCGTGCCGTGAAATAGACAGTGCAAAGCTAAAACAATCTGCTGAAGACATTGTTTGTTCGAGGGGCATCGCTTATACAGAATTTCATCAGCGGACAGTGTCAGCAGTCTGGACACTGCTGGGAGGATTTCAAGAAACGTCTTCTAAGCTTTTGCTGAGGTCCAAGGTCCTGGACATAACTTTCCAAACCCTATTTGGTACACAAAATGACACAGACTGCCATTTCCCTTTGCACCTATCACGTCAAGATTTCCCTTTTACATATGCACGAATGTAAACATTCTCATCCGTTTGGGGAGAGTGTCTGTCATATGTACAATCCCTACCCTTCCAGTGCAAGACCGGTCCACTTCCTGGCATCAACAAGATCGACACCCTGTGGTGGCATACATTAAACAGGGTCCTCCACAGCAACCCGGGAGTTGGAACTCAATACCCAGATAGACACCTCAATCCGATGGCACCTACCTCCAACCCTCTCTCATCCCACGTGTGTGAGCATTTCCAGCTACCGTCCCCTTTTCAGGAAAGATAGCTTCTTCAGATGAGTGTAAGATTAATCATCTACCCCCATACCCTGCAGTTTCACCAACGACCAATCCACCAAAAAGGGGAACGCTTTCCCTGGTATTCACTTACTACAAAAGATGCCCTCATCTTGCTTGACAAGGAACAGTCAAGATAGTTCAGTATTCCCTAAGTTAAGATTCGTGGGTTTCTCCTCACGTCTTTTGTCCTCCTAACAGAAGACGGTAAAACATATCTAAACTTACTGGACGCGTATGCCCACATCCCCACACGTCCCAAAATACAGCAAATATTTCCGATTTACTGGATAAGGCACCTGTTACCATTTCTTACTCCTTCCATGCAGCATCACGTCACCAAGTACCACCTGCTCTCACAAATTAATTTATTAGATTTGCCAACCTTAATGGGCCAGCTGCTAAAGCTCCAACGCACTTTAAAGCATCCAAAGTACAGAGCTTCTCTTGTATTATTTAACAAGCAGGGTCTCCTGTACATGTTCGGAATTCAATTACTACACTCGAACATTCATCACGGCCAGCACCAATATTGCCAAAACAAGGTCAGTTGCAGTAAGTCTGTAAACTCATTATTACACTTCATATTCTTCATAATCAATCCAATACCTCTTCTTCCCTTCAGGATCAGATCATAGCAACAGGAGCTACAAGTACAATAAATAAGATCATTCTAGCACATCCTAAACATCACCATAAGAATGATTGAAATGTCTCATCTCCCACTTCTCAGAAGGTCCCACATCCTTCTGCAGTTACCTAACTTCGTTATAAATGCAAATTCTATCAAACTAGTCTGCAATGCAAATTTATATATGCATCAACAGCTTGGAATTGAACACAACGTTACTCACTCAGCAACCTTTTCTTTCTAAATAGCACTCTGCTCCATGCTAATATGTACAGCAGGCATTATATCAACAAACACAAAGGTACTTCATCACGTACGCTTTAAAAAAAAAAAAAAACTCAGAGCTGTAGAGCTAGCGAACAACCCGAAACACATCTCTTGGACCCAAACATATATCCACCATAAGCATTATTTCACCATATGCTCTCAGCACATTCAAGAGCAGCCGCCAAGAGTGAGAACTGGATTCATCGATATTTTACAGACTATTTCGGGTAAAACCACCACTGGATCTCTTTCAACAGATCACACCAATAAATGCCAGTTCTATACCACTCCAGCCCACTCCCAAAGTCATATGGGAACACTTGCTTCACCACATAATCCGGCATTATACAGCCATATTTTTCCCCTTCTCACTCATACCTAACATTCACACCGATGGGGAAATACAGACCCCGACCTCCTCATCCTCAATGCTCCCAGGTGGCCAATAACATTAGTTCACAGAGTTTCTTCTGCTCTCAGACTCTAACACCATGCATTTCCCGACTACGCCGGCGCTATTCACCATAACCAAGTTTAGGTCCTACACCAGACCACCGTCTCTCCACTTATATAAATAGTTATTAACTCTACAAGTTCAGTGTTGCAGAATTTTCTTAGGATTGCAAGGAAAGCATATCCAAGGTAAGAGTGGAAAAACCTAACAAGAAAGGCAACTTAAATTACAAGCAATTCTGCTTATCGTATCAACAGTGCATCCTGCACCTGTTGGATGCATCTCCGGAGCAGTTTTCGGCCTTAACTTTCATTGGTCGCTATGCCAGAAGTAAACCATATCTTTGTTAATGTTTACCTCACAGCCATATTTCCATACAGACGTTCATTTCTTTTTTTATCTCTGCCACAACAGTAGTCATTTGGAGTTTTTACCTCTTCCTCATATACAAGCTCACTCCTCAATGGCATCCCAATACCGTTCTTTTTCATCTTAGAAAACCGCTGTTTCAACATATACTTGTAGTAATTTCTAATCCCTCAAGGGTAAGGTCCAACTACTCTGAGCTCTCATTTCAACTCGCAGAGTGAGCAGATACAAGTTATTCACAACACAAAACCCATTGTTCTCCACATTTCTCAAAAGAAAAAGTGTTTATCTCAGCAAATTTTAACTTATACCCAAGGCTCCATCACAACTTTATCTCAATTTATCATGCTTCGTGCCTTTCTTTTCCCCTACTCCAACATCACCAGCTTAAGATTCTCTTCATAGACATCAATGTCTTAAATCCATTATCTTTTTATTTTTATTTTTTTTATTTAATGTTATTCAGAGAGACATTAGACAACAAATCAAATACAAAATTAATCCATTTGTTATACATTATCATTAGTTATCTTGTAATCCAAATTAATATTGTTACAGAGGAAAAGGCAATACACTAACACAAATTTACTCTATTACCCTACCCCTTTTAACCATTTCATAACTGGAGCCCATAATTTAATGCCCCATTGTTTAGCCTGGTATCCCTTACAAATATATAATGCCTGTTCAAGTTTATACACAGCTATAAAACGGGCCAGGTATTCATGAAAGCAAGGGGGCATTGGATCCTTCAATCTAGTTGCAATAAGTAACCTAATTATACTAACTGAAATAAAAATAATGCTGATCTGAGCTTGGTCTAGCTCAGCATTGCTATCATATCCAATCATCATAAGTGAAGGGGTTAGTACCACCGTTTTGCCAAGGATCCTCTCCCAAAACTTAACCAGATCGGTTTTTATCAGATCCAGCTGTGGACACCCGTAAAACATATGTATCTCTTCTGCTGGTCCAATCCCACATCTGGGGCATTTGTCGTCCTCCCTTTTCCCCCATTTAAATAATTTGGCCGGAGCGAAATAAAGAGTATATATATTGTTTTATAGTGTTGTGATTTTAAGTTAGCGGATAGGAGCGTTTTCTTTACTAACCGTAATGACATATCAATATCGGTGTCTTCATTCTCTAATCTGCTGGCCCATTTACTTTCAGTTTTTTCCATATCATCCGGAGCTTGCTCCATCATCATACTGTATAAGTGTTTAATTTTACAGGCAGATCTCCCCATAGTTTCGAACAATGCAATTTTAGCACTAGGAATTGCCTGTCGTCTTTGAAAACCCCCCTTTATTTGTAAATATTTAAGATAATGTCCATCCGGAATTCCAAATTCGCTTTGTAACTCACTAAACAAATATAATTGGCCGTTTGGCTGAATATCTCCCACTATACGTAAGCCAAGTTGCTCCCATTGTTTGGCTATGACATCGTAGAAAACAGAGGGAAATAAAGATGATCTCCAAATGGGTGTATACTGTGTTACCTTCTCAATAATCATATGTTTTTGTATTCTTCCCCAGACTTTCCACGAATTCAATATGATCTTAAATCGAACCTTCTTATAATAGCTGGTTTCCAACTCACGTAAAAACAGTGCTCTTGCCCTTTCCCCAAGTGCCAGCTCATAAATTGTTGGGAGATCCTCCCCCTGTGCCCCATGAGCTCTGCCAGTATTTTCAAAAAGAGTATATTCATTTGTCGTAACAAAGCTGCCCAATAATAAAAAGTTAGGTTAGGAGCAGCCCACCCTCCCCGTGCTTGTGGCAATGTAAGAAACTTTAAAGATCTCCTGACCTTACCATATTGCCATATAAACCTAATGAATAAAGAGTCTAGAGCTTTAATTATAGACCCTTCAATTTCAACCGGGAGTGCCCTGAATAAATACAGCACCTTAGGGAGCATTACCATTTTAAGAACGTTCACTCTCCCTATAATAGTTAAATGAAGTGAGCTCATTCGCCTCAAATCTGTAGCTATTTTACTAATCACAGGGTTGAAATTAATTTTGGCGATCTGACCGATGTCCGGAGTAATCTTTACTCCGAGATAGGTAGCTGTACTAACTCGTCGATCATCAAGAAAGATGACATTTTTGGTGCAAATTATTTGAGTCTTGGATTTGTTCAACAAATACCCCGACTCCTTTCCGAACATAGTGGCAATAGCTTCAATCTCCCTCATTGCTTCCCCGGGGTTAAGTGTTAATACAGCGATATCGTCCGCGTAGGCTAACACTTTAGTACTGAATCCCTGTGTCGTCACTGGTACAATTGCCTGGTTCTCGATTACCGATTGGATAAGTGGATCTATATAAAGGGCAAATAAAATTGGGGAGCAAGGACATCCCTGCCTTGTTCCCCGTGACACCCTTATCATGTCTGATTCTCGACCCATCAACTGTAACTTCGCATAGGGAGCCCTGTACATTGCTTTAATTGCAGTAATGGCCCGGGGGCCAAACCCTTTGGCTGCCAGCACACCCCATAGATACTCCCATGACACACAATCAAATTCTTTTTCCGCGTCCAGAAGGATCATAGCCAAATATCCATTAGTCTCCCCCATAATATCAAATAGGGCCACTGCTCGTCTTACATGGTCAGTTGTATCTCGACCTGGTACGAAGCCATGCTGCCAAGGTGACACCAGGCTGGCTATGACCCTCTGGAGGCGGTTCGCCAAGATTTTAGAGTAGATTTTTGCATCCGCGTTTATTAGGGAGATGGGCCTGTATGAAGTGGGCTTATCAGGTGGTTTATCTTTCTTGGGAAAGATGACAATGTTAGTACCCTTCCAAGAATCTGGTGGATCTCCAGAATATTGTACCCCTAAAAATAAATCCCAAAGCAAAGGAGCCAGCTCTTCTTGAAAATTTTTATAAAATTCAGATGGAATCTTATCAGGGCCAGCTGCCTTGCCCAAGGCCAACTGCTGTATAGCTGTTTGTATCTCCTCCAGTGTAAATTCAATCTCCAGCCTCTCACTTGCTCCCTCCCCCAACGTCCTATATTCTTTACTGGCCTTCACAAAAACATCCCCATGGGAGCCTTGCTTCTCCTCCTTAAAGAGATCTTGATAAAATTTATGGAACACATCGACGATATCCCCCGGCTCGGTATATGAAATCCCCCCACTTATTATTGAAGATATCTGGCTCTTCATTGCTTTTTGTCTTGTTTTTAAAGCAAGTAATTTTCCGACTGCTTCCCCATACTCATAGCTCTCCGCCCTATGAGTCTGATATCCAGCTGCAGCCTTTTGAGAGTAGTAAGATCCTATCTCCGCTTTAACCAAGGTAATGTCTAACTGAGTTGTAGCTGCCTCCATCCCCCGCACTATCTTACCCAAATGCTCTATCTCCAAATTACAAAGCTTGGCATGCAGTTGCTTAATCTTCTTCCCTTGTTGTTGTCTTAAGTTAGATACAAAGCTTACCATCTCCCCCCTTACTCCTGCCTTAAATGCATCCCAAACCATATTACGCGAGGCACTATATCTATTCAAATTATAAAATTCTTTAATCCAAGTTCTAAAATGGCAAACATATTCATGATCAACCAGCAATTTCCGATCAAACGTCCATTGTGAATGACTCATATAAATTTGTGGCAATCTTAGCCCTAGCATCAAGGGGTTATGATCAGACATTACCTTAGGCAATCTTTCTATCTCTACCCCTCCTAAAATCTGCTTTGAAATAAAAAAGTAGTCTAGCCTAACATATTTCTGATGAGGGTGAGAAAAATATGTATATCCTGGATCAGAGGGAAACTTGGATTCCCATACATCTATTAACCTGTGGCTTTTGATCACTGATAATGCTCGGAAGGTCTTGGGCTTCCGCCCTTGATACCTATTAGACATCACATCGCCTACTCCCAAATGTATATTAAGGTCCCCACACATAATTAACGGTGTAGGCCAAGCCGCCAACTCGGTTTCCAGATCGTAGAATATTTTGGGCTCATCCTGATTTGAGCCATATACCGTTGCTACTGTTATTCCATATTCAAGCTCCACCAAGGCCCACCTCCCTCCTGCATCCCCCAAATTCCGCCTAGCAGATCCTATTCGATTCTTGGCTAAAATTGCCACCCCTCTAATATTAGAAGTTTGCGTAGAACTGGCCATTAAAGAATAACCCTTGATCCTGATTAGCCCGCGCTTATCCCAGGGTATGTGTGTTTCTTGAAGTGCAATAATGTCAGGGTTGTTAGATTTCAACATTTCCATGGTCCGGTTCCGTTTATTCCTATCCCCTAAACCACCAATGTTAACCGAGCAAACAGTCACCTTACCCATTTTGGCTCGTATATTGACCCTTTTCTGTTGATTTGGCCCTTTCCTCCTTGAACCCAAGATATGAACCAAGATAAAAATAAGTTGCACCCATTTCTGTCATTATTCCTAATATTTTAAAGTTTTTTTGGTATTTTTTACCCATTATCTCTCTGAATGTTTTCACCCTGTTTTGTACCCCCACCCAAAACCCCCAGACCCCCCAAACCATCCCTCCCCCTCCCCTTACCCCTGATCCCAGCCCTACCACCCACCCCTACCCACCCCCCCTCCCTCCCTCTCTCCCATCTTCGGGAAGTGCCCAGACCGTGTCTCGGTCTGTAGGCGGAGATGATGAGCGGTTTGCCGACACCGTGAATCCCTTATAAACACCATGCCATCTTTTTGAGGGATAGCGCTATCAGTGAGGATTTATCATAGAAAAAGAGCCTTAAGGAAGGGGAAGTGAGAAAGGAATACCTCTCAAATAGATTTTTGACATAAAATTTTTCAGAGCCCAGATATACCAGACACAAAGACTCGATATCCCCCCCCACCCCCCCAGACAGCACTTCATTCTTCTCCCCCAATCCTGGGGTACTAAGACTTCAGCCCAGCCAGAAAGTCTTGAGCCTTAACTTCAGATGTAAAGAACTTTGTTGACCCTTGCCAGACTACCTTCAAGGAAGCAGGATTATTCAAAAACACTTTTGCCCCTTTATCCTGAAAAGGTTTTATCAGCTGGCATAAACGCCACCTTCTCTCAACGGTGACATGACAAAAATCAGGTCTTAAGAAAAAAGAGACATCATCAATACTTCTCCTGGCCTCCGGCCTAGCTTTTTCAAACACCGCCTGTCTCAGGAGAAAGTTACCGAAAAAGACCAATATGGCTCTTGGCTTAGAGCCTTCCCTAACTGGGTTTCTAAGAGTAAAGGGTGTCCTGTGTACTCGCTGGACTTCTTGTTGCCAGTTCCAATCTTTGAGTTCCGGGAAGGCGCGTTGAAAAAGGTCCAGCACATACGCCCGAATATCTGATCCCTCCTTCCCTTCAGGAACTCCCAGGACCCTTAAGTTATTTCGCCGCTGACGGTTCTCACTTTCTTCCAGTTTCCATTGAATATCAATGATTCGTTCCTCTTGTACCTTAGATTGGGTAAGTTTTTCGGTTACTTCCGTCTCAACGTTGCTGACTCTAGTTTCAAGCTCTGTAAGCTGTTCACCAATCGTGTTACACGTTTTTATCAGCTTCCTTACTGCGCCCTGGACTTTCCGTGCAGCACTCTGCGCTTTACGGGCATCAGCCCGTGTCTCGTCTCGATGTTGCATTATTGTCTGCAGGACAGTTTCCAATGTTGGAGCATGCATGCCAGAAGTAGCCGGGGGTGCTACGTTTGGGGTGGGGTTTATTGAGTCAGTTAATGAATAATCCCATTTCAAGCTTGCTGTCCTCTGCGTATGGAGCCCAGATTTCTTACCACCAACCCGACGGGCAGTCATATAAAGAGTCTCCTGCTTTCTCCAGGTCACTTTCATTTTCATCCTCACTTGATATAATTGAGGATCCAGAGTCATTACCCGACCACTCAGGACCGTCAGACAAGGAGAAGAAACAGTCATTGGGATCAATTTCTGCTTCAGAGTTTATACACGATGCCCCCAGCTCCTGAATTTGGGAGTTTGATTGTATCATGGGGCTCTCTGATACAGCTAATGCAACTGACCCTGTCTCAGGCCTGATACCATTAGTAGCCTTAATAATCTTCCCTTGACTGAGCGTCTGCTTTCCCTTATTTTCCCCATTTTGTTCTGGCAATCTCCCACGGTGCCTCAATTCATCTTCCTTCATGTCCTCTGATATATTGGCGTGTTGCCTGGGCTCAGTACTTACTATTGTTTTCCCTGGTGAGCCATCCACTCCAGTCGCTGAGTCGTTCCCCAATCCAGATTCATGGGGGGGAGCCTCCTCTTCAGCCTCGACAGTGCCTGCACCCGTTACGATATCCTCAGAGGGTTTGACACTGGAGGCACGCAGCATTTCGAGCACTGAGCCTCCCGGCGTACGCCGTCCGGACGAGGTCCCGCCCCTTCCCCTGACTGGAGCCGAAACCAGCTCTCTCTCCTTCCCTGGAGCTGGCTGCGATGTCAGCGGCGTCCGCCGGCCGCCCCGTTTCCCCTCGGAGCCGACCGGATCCGCACCCGTCCTTCCCTTTGCAGAGCTGGCCACTTTGGGAGCCATTCGAACAGTCCCCCTTTGCCGACAGCGCCAACAACCAGCAGATGCAAGAACTCGCTCCACCAGCCTTCGGAGTTCCGCGATGCGTTCCTGCGGCTGCCCTTCCCCTGAGCCGCCGTTGGGTCCCGAGCCAATATCCGCCGCAGCCTCAAGCCCCCCAGCATCGAAAAACATCGGGCAAGTAAGTACTGTCTCCCCACACTGTTTAGAGACTTAGTTCACGGTGTTCATTGGCAAGTCCACTTCCAACAGCCTCAAGCGGCCGCCATCTTGCTTCCCCCGTCTTAAATCCATTCTCAGTCAATTCAGTTTAGTCAAACTAAATAAATATGGCTAACAGATTAACTACTCATTTGCTACGAATAATCTACACTACATACTTCACTAAGAAGTGCAATCATTACAAAATGTTTTTCTGCAACCATTCAGTTTTTCCATTACAACTTTGGCACACTTCTAACATTGAAGGCAATACAACATTATACAAGGGCGATATATACCTCGCCTATATTTGTTTGCACATGATTTTTTCCAAAGGGTCTGCCGCGGTACAAGGTAGAAGAGCACCCACACGTTCCCGAAGATCTACTGCTTACAGTTATCACACTGCAGTAATGCAGCTATAGGACAGATGGGTTAATGCATCTATTCTCAGAAGGTGAGCCACTATTCCTAGTGTAGTTAGGTATATGGTTGGTTCTGGTTAAATTTACATCATATTATAGTATAAAGCATACTGATTCCATCATACTTATAAAATCTAGACAATAATACATGTATAGTATTATTACTATTATATATGTATAACCCCTGTTTTAGTAATGTTTCTTTATCTAAGAATTATGGATATCAATGCTTACAATTTCTATATGGTATGTATATGTGTGTGTGTATAGATATATATGTATATATATATATATATATATGTGTGTGTGTGTATCTATTTTTATTCATATATTTATAGATATACATCTCAGTGGCGGTCGGTACGGGGTGGCGGGCGGGGGGAGGATAAAAAAAAATCACTTACCCGATCGCCGTGTCTCTCCACCGTCTCTCCCACGTCGTGCCTCCTCGGTTCGTCTTCCAGGAAGCACCCAGGCTCCCCAGAGCCAATCACAACGCTGCAATGCAGCATTGTGATTGGTAAGCACCCAGGCTCCCCTGGGCCAATCACAACGCTGCAATGCAGCATTGTGATTGGTCTGACCGCCCTTGTTCAATGCTCGGACGGGGAATGGGAGCCTGGGCATGTTCTCCATCCAGGCTGTAAGGCAGCCTGGGTGGAGAACATGCAAAGTGTGCATGACGTTTTGGGTGGCACACTATAGTTGATACTACCATATACTAGAATGGCAATGAAGGGCTTTGGAACAGTAAGCCCTGTGTCGTGCATCACAGTGCAGAAAGTTAATTTACTGCCTGGCTCCCGTCTCCTGCTTCACAGGGAAGTGGGGCAGGCAGCCGGGGACACAGTCCAGACTTAAAAACATTGATTTGTTTGGAGATACAATCGTATCTCTAAACAAATCAGTCTATTAAATATTTGTGCAGGAATGTGTAGGAGCTCAGTGGGGCTCAACCCCAGAGCCTTAATGGAGAAACTGCCCCTGGTGTCATGGTGGTTGAAGCTAAAAGATGAGCATTCCACAATCTGTCACCTAAGTAAGAGAAAGAGTGCATTCTCCCCAGAAAAGAAGGGTACTTAAGGAACGCTGAGTCTTAAAAGGCACATATCTCTGGCATTTATTAAGGAATGGCAAACCTGGTAATGAGGCATTTGGACTCTTTGTGGTTCACTGGCAGCCAGTGTAAAGCGCTCAACATCTGTTTAGCAGAAGGTAGCAATGCCGGTTTAAGGGAATATGTGCTGCTACAGATTGTGTGTTTTGTAGACATGTCCTAGGAGCACCTAGGGTTGTAGCCATTTCCATACTAGAACTGCAATGTTACTAGCTCTTGCATAGCCATTACTTAAAGGTTGTATGTGAAAGTATTTAGAGGTGGATAAGCGTTTTTGAAACGCAACTGTATTGTGCCAAAGGAACACCAAGTTGTTGCCAAGGATGAACCCCAGATGTTTACCATTATAACTGATTTTGTACAGGAGTCTACTTGAAGGAGCCACCCCACAGCACAAGTTCAGGAGTCACTAGACAGCGTGTGTACTGCTGCTATACCTTCTCCCTTATTTGAATTCAGAGTTAAATCATTCATTGTTATTGCTGAAATACATTGGAACATAAGATATGACACTGTAAGAATGATATCACAGAGCTACATTGAGAACTCCTACCAACTAGAGAGTTTACTCATATGTTGGGAAACAATGATAATTTACTTATGAAATCAATATCCTAAGTTTCTTAAGGGCCTTGCTTAAAGAACCTTATGAAGCAGAACACTTGTATGTTCTATAAATGAAATGCTATTGTACGAATATGGTTAATTAAATCTGGAGACTCGCATGATATTTTTTTTTTTTTGCAATGTGCAAAGAAACGCTTGCTAGATTAGACACAAGCTATTTCAGGATGAGATGAGTCAGTGAAGTTTAGTTCTTCTAGTTCTCCTGAAACTTCTTAAGCATTGGACGCACACACTTGTTTTTTCCAGAATTCTACTCCCACTGATCATTGACTATCACTCCGTGGGCCCTGGGAAACCAGGTGATGACAAGTGCAACTAAAACACAGCTGTGCTCATACTGCTGCTCTACTTGAAAGCTGACCTTTCCGGGTAGCCTGTAGGAGAATACATTTAAAAAAAAATATTGCTGTAACTCCTATCTTTCACCAGCATTCTCTGCTTCTTTCTAGCATTGCTACTTCAATATAAACCGGTAGGTAGTTTGTGATCAGATTTTTCTTTCCTTTATGCAGTCACTGCGTCCATACTGCTTGTTAAATGCACATACTTGTTTAGCAACTTGTTTAGCAACGGTAATTTCAAATTTCCTTAGTTATGATGCTTATGCTTCTGCTTTTCCATGTTCCCTCTAGTAATAGAGAGCTTACTCACTGATTCCAGCTAAACTTACTTTCTTAAGCACTAACATACCAGATATGAGATGAAGTAACCCCACTGACTGCACCTGAAACTTAAAAGGGGACCAGTGTATTGTACATCTCAAAGCCAATACATATCTTATGCTAAAGGCAAGAAAGTACACTTCACTGCCAGAGTCCCGTGGACTAGCTTAAAGTTTTCGTTAACATTTTGAATAAGCTTCTGTTGTATCTAGTTCGTCTTACTGAGAATTATTGCCGCTATTATTTTCACTAAAGTTGTCAGTACTTGCCATGCTATTGTGGCAACACTCTTTGCATCTGATATTCCAAATGAATTTCTGAATTGTTTTCAATGATGGATCTACTATAGTGAATGCCTTGTAATCACGAACAGTGGAAGAAACTGACTTCCTATAGTTTATTCTGACGCTCCTTGATATTCTGTCTTCCCAGCTCTTTAAAGACCCTCTGCCTTCTTATTATCCCAGTCATAATATTAATTTATCCATTTATCTCTGGAAAAACTTACAACATTGCTCGAATGAGTGATTTTTATGCCATTACCGAGTAAACGCAATAGATAATGCCGATCTGACTAATACTGATCAGTATCACAAGTTTCCTTCCTGGCCCATCCTTGAGGACAGACTTTTTACAGAACAATGTCAAACCATTCTTGGCCAATAACTTCCTAGACCCTTTTTGATCTTGCTGCTTTGTGAGGATGTGGGACAAAATCGGTACTGTAATCTGTCCTGCATGATTTAAGGCTTGCAACTTAAGGCAGAAGTGTCAGTGTCCTTAAGCTTACAGATCTGTCAGCGTCATTCGGTGAGCTGCTGTGTGTCTAAAAGAGATTGTTTGTTAACTTGCTCTTTTCAGTCTCATTCTTGCCAAGTTCCTTGGGATACTAAATCATCTTTTTTCATCTAATCTGTATATGAGCCTATGGCCAATGTTGTGTGCAGTTCTGGTGCTAAAGGCTTCATTATATATATATATATATATATAGATATAGATATAGATATAGATATAGATATATATATATATAGATATATATATATATATAGATATATATGTTCTGATGACATTAAGATACTCCTCCATTGGAGCAGACTGCTTAGCTAGCAGAAGTCAAGCTGACGATGTCTACACTCCTGCCAATGTAACTATACCAAAATAGAATGGTTGTGATGGTATAAAAGATTGCTCAGGTATATAGTTTTAGATAAGTAATTACACGTTTGTTAATGTAAAACCTTAATGTCCACCAACAAGATCTATAAGCTTTTGACTACATGGAGAAAATGCGTACTCAACTTAATATTGTCCTGTTTTTCGGTGTTGACTCTACTGTGTTTTTTGACAGGCAGACCAGTCTTCATAATTACTTTGTTTTTCTTTAAAAACCGTTATTATTGTTCACATTTTGTTCTAGCCCCCCTTAGCAATTGTATTCAAGCTTCACAAACTAACTTGTTAGAATGTATAATGTGCACGATGCTGCTATAGCAGTCTCATTCATCATGATTTCCTTGCTTTGTAAATCATCTTATTTAATAATGTCATTTTATATCCTGCAGAAAATAGATGCACAAGCTATTGAAGAATTCTACGGGTTGACATCGGACATCTCCAAGAACTCAGAGTCTGGTTACATCCTCTTCTATCAGTCTCGGGACTGAATGGGAATTCTGAAGAGATACTTTCTGCCTCATTTCTTCTCTGGTTATTTTCGGGAATGGAGCAAGCACCGAATAAAAGACAGAAAAAGAGGAATGTGGTGAGCTCAGGGGCAGTAGCGCTGTTTGCACAACACAACAAAAGCAGAGCCCATGGATACAGTGGAAAATTAAGTTCATATCATGGCAGTTGATTTATTTGCTCAGGTATCATGCTGACCATACAGTTCCACTAGTGCTACCAACGAGAAAACGGAGATGTTCCATTCTCTTGAAGGAACAAACTTCCAATAGAATTCAAGGATCGGTATTGTGCTTGGATAACTGCATTGTTTTCCCGAAATGTAATGGGGGGCAGCAGGATTGGTTAGAGTACCTTGCACAGAATGTACTGATCTTTCTTTAACAGCATCCTTTTTGCTCATGAATCTTCCTCTCCTAACCATGGAAAGCATTTACAGCTTTAGACAAGTCATGCTTTGGACTCCGCACTTACAGTTGCCTTCTTGACAGCAAAAGATCTGCATCCATTATCTACCATCGTCAAGTAGACCAATGTGCGTATTGCTTCTTTAAAGAAGCTCGTAATGTGAGAATTGTATGTACATGTTTCATTAACTTGGGAACAATCACTCAAAATGGTGGCTTTTAATACAATGGTATGACGAATGCTTGCTTTATTAATATAGTTTCCTAATATATTTATTTGCCATAGTTTAAATCTGTATATTTTTATTTTTGCCCGGGTTCAAATTTTAAGTCTTTATCATTGACCTTGTTGTCCATCACATTACCTTACAAATACTTTGACAGTGAAGAAACTGAGTTTGGCGTACCTTTGAAAACAAATAAGCTTACAGTCCACGAAGGAATGTTTATTTGGCTCAGGAGGAGCTTCTATTTCTGTCTACATGCTAGACAATATTTAGCTGCAGAGTTAACACAATCGTTTTCATGCTTTGAAAGAGGCAAAGCTAATAGTCTATTTCTGAAAGCTATGTTGAATGATACTGATGAGAATGCTTACTGAAATGAAATGTTGGTGCTGATCCATTATTTGTAGCTGTTCTACTGCTCAATGTGCAATTAAGGGACATGTTTCTATAATCTCCAATACAAGATAGAAGGTTTTCGAACTTGACATACTTTAATCGTTTGAATGAAACTGGCTTGCTTGTGAGAATTCCAACAATGCTTTTAGGTGTTTAATATTTCAGATTACATTCTGACAAAAATGCATAGGAATCCAAACTTTTTTAAGTTGTTTTATTTTGCGAAGCATATTGAACAGCATTATCAGAATTTGAATTTAAAAATACTTGTAGAATAGTTTTTATAGAGAGATTCTAAATCAAGACAATAGTAAATAATATATGTAATGTACAGTATGTAAACTAAGGTGATTGACACTTTTGTTCCTCCATGCATCGTTTTATTGTTTGACAGTGGCTGAATGTAACGTCTGGAAAATGGTTGAATGCATATTCCAAGTACTGGCAATCTGGCACTGGTGTCCTTTGTTGTGCTCCCCACCCCTAACCCACTGTTTTCTTTCAGCGAGTAACAGGTCTATTGTGCATTGTACTTTTTCTATTGTTATTTTATGGAAACTGATGAGACCTCTAAAACGAATGTCTTCTGGCTGCTGCTAAAAGTAACCCATTTACTGACTTGTATCTTTTGGCTCAGGAAAATAAGTTCAATAACTTGTCCTACGTGGACGAGTATCTTTCTGAACAGGGTCATTCTGCAAACCAGGCTACAATTTCACAGTCACAAATGCAATGGTCAAGCCAGATTTTACTAAGCTTCTTTTAAAAATGCTAATGATCTGTAGTTTTGCCTGGGAATTTTTCTATTTTATTATTTCAGGCATTTTTATACAAATTGCTTAGCCTGTTTGAACTACCATCCTAACGAAAAGAGGTTGTGAAGTTGTCAAAAGTTGAAATTGAGAAAAGAAATCAGACTTTTTTTTCCACTTTTTGATTGAAGGGCTTTAGACCAAATTGTATTGCATTTTAGAACCACAAATAATTTCTTCAGCCAATAAAAGATTTGAAGAAGCTAAAGATGCTAATTAAAACAGGAACACAAGCCGTTCACAATTAGATATAAGAAGATAACCATTCAAAGTCCTTTGCATAAAGGTACAAGAAATAGTTTTTGTTTTACACAATCATTTTTACTTTTTAAAAAATTGTTAGTAAACGCCAATGTGTTGCTGAATATATTTTATACTGTACCAAGTTTGAGAAAACTATTTTGTTAAGTTCAAGTAAATGTTTGTCACACGATCTGTGCGTTCCTTTTCCACCTGAAGCCCATTTCATGAAATCATGTTAATTTGGAGGTGGGTGGGTCTATGGAGAGGTACCAAGTGATACATTTCATATTACTCAGAGTGCAGCTGAAAAGAAAACTCAATTCTTGAATTTGCTAATTTCACAAACTGCAGTTTATGCAAATGTTTAAAAAAAAAACTAAGGACGCTGACCAATAGAAAACATTACAAAATTGACATTTTGTATAGGCAAGACCAGGGCGTCTTCAATTGCTAATGGTGGAACTGATTGCTGTGTACTTATATAAATGTTAATTTGGACAACAGTCCTCTATTTTGTATATTGGAACAAGAATTTCTATTAAATGATGTATGTTATTTGTTAACATACTAGATGTATTAAACAGCATATAATAAATTATAAAATGTTGCACTTTTGATACAGATTTATAGGTGTTTGGCGGGTGTATTTAAGGGCTTGCTCGGAATAGCCTGTTGTGTTATGATTTCCTGTTCTAAAGAAATAAAAGTATGGGCAACATATACATGTCTTTTTTTCATTCAAACATGCAAACATTTTCTTTCAAGGTATCCTTTTATTTTTCCTTTCTCTTTTATTTTATCTAGCTCAACCCCTTAACCGCTAAGTCTTTCTACCCCAGTGCTGTGCCCTTTTTGACTGTTTGAGGTACTTCTCGCTTAGGCCTCCATAACTTTTTTCCACATAAGGTATCCAAGCCATATTTGTGTGCGTTTTTTCCCAATATCATTGGGATTCCAAAGATACCCAAGGTTTGTGGTGTCCCCTGGAGGGAACCAGGAAAATAGTCTAAATATAGCTAAATTTTGGGTTTGAAGGGGACAAAAGTGTCTAGTTTTTCCCTACAAATGCCATCAGCTAAAGGTTTGCTGTACTAAAATCACCAGCTTTCAGGGAAATGCAGACCTTTATTAAAAAAATATATATTAGAAAAAATTACCTCAGGTTTGCCATTTTTAGGTTGAGTCTAGAGGCAGCGTGCATGCGATGCTCTGCGAGGCATGCTGTAAAGGCTCTGTGAAGTTATAACACACCCACCACACGCCTACCGCTTGTGATTGGTTACTTAGTCCGTCTTTTTAAATGACATAGTTTTGGTTGGTGGATACAGTACATTTTCCTGCCTTGTGGCTATTTTGTTTCTGCCCAGGTGTTTACCCCTGCTGCATGGATCCTTTTGATATGGGCCATATGTTTTGTTACCCGCACTACTTTTTCTTTTGCCTCGGCTTGCTTTTAAATTTCCTGTTGTGTGTTTTACTTTGCTCCTGCCCCCCTCCCGTTGTCCGTGTTCACCATGCTCCCACCCCCCCTCCCGTTGACCGCATTCCCTTTGCACCCGCCCCCTCCCGTTGTCCCTGTTCAACAAGCTCCCGCCCCCTCCCCTTGTTTTTTTTCGTTCCTTCGTCTCATTCCACTTCCTGGCGTGCCAATCCCTCCTAATACCTCACTCCCCCCTGTATTCCCCTTCCCCGTTCCTTGCATGTTTGAACTTCTGCTTAGAAACACTTTAAGAAGTGTTCCGCTCGATAAAATCGGTCCGCTCACAAAGTGCGGCATGTTATCTGAATAGTATTAATCGAAACATGAACATTTACCGTCGATGTGCGGACTGTTCTGTAATTGGCAACTGTCCCGGCATTTTATTTTAGCAGCCTGCAGCTCAGACCTGCTCTGTGACCTCTGGCACTTACTGCCGCAGCTGCCTCAGAGGCGATACCATGTCACTGGCTGTAGTCCCATCCTCCAGTTGTAGTAGAACAGCCTTTAATTGAATCCAGACGGAGGTGCCTGGCCCTTCCCTATTGCCGTTTTTCCACTGGCGCCGCCCGGCCCATGCAGTGTCACTAGCAGTGACCGTCTGGCTGCCATGTATTAGCACGATTATGCCAACTACAAAGACGGTGATCGAGTGCAGCACTCGCAGATATACTAGGGCTTTTTTTTTCATGCCTGCGTCTCATTCCACTTCCTGGTTTGTCCATCTCTCCCACGACCTCACCCCTCCCCCGCATTCTCCTTTCCCGCTCTTTGCGTTTTTAAACTTCTGCTTGTAATCACTTTCAGAAGTGTTCCGCTCGATAAAACCGGCCCGCTCACAAAGAGCTTTTCCACTTGCGCCGCCCCGCCATTGTAGTGTCACTGACAGTGACCCGGCTGCCGTGGGCATTCTTGCAGATCACTGGTTTATCTTTGTCACTTGACACCAGCCTGACGCCCCTCAGCTCGGTCCCGATGAACACTGGACAGAGTGCCACTATCATGATGCCAGTCTGCACTCGGCACAGGTTGTGGCAGCGGGATGTTTTTAATTTTCCTGCCAGTCCATATACTGCTGCTGAAAATTATAGGACAGTGTCCAGTCATGGTGAGAGCAGAGCCTCACAGCACGGCTCTCAAGACAGTGGAGCCACCACTCCAAGAGCTCCTCACCATGAAAGACTTCAGTCACAGCTACAGCAGCTGGCTGCAGTCAATGCGACTCCAGGACAGACACTTCATTGGCAGCCCGAGGCAGCAGGCTTTATTTTCCCAGCTGCAGCACAGAGTTGTGACTCTGAGACTTGGTAAGTAAGTTAAAAACCTAACAGTGATTATAATCTTCCTGCCGGAAAGAGGTCAGAGTTGTGTCTACTGGCAGGCAATTTTGACTCGCCATGTACTAGCGCAGAGGGTTAATATCCTACTGTACGAATATGCAGTGAGTTACTGCTTTAGTCACAGAGATTCTTTTGTTACTTGGGGGGTGGAGGGTACGGGGCTTTGTATTTAGAACTAACATGGGTTTAAAACATCCTGCTGCCGAATTCCTCGTGTCCAGGAGTTTTCAGGCAACGATAAAAATGTCAAGTAACTGGTGAATAATGTTCCTGCTGGAGCGAGATGAATGTTTTGTCTAGTTGCAGTTTTCACTAATCATAAAAATAGTGCAGGAAGTTAACGTGCCTGCTGCAAAGAACGTGTAGCATGCAGTTGACAGAACTGCATTTTATGTGGATAGCTCCGTAGGGTGCAGCTTTTGTCACAGAGATCCTTTTGTTACTTGCAGTTCATAAGTTACAACCCTAATATAGCACAGTTACATATGGACTGTAATCAAAGAGCTGCATTCAAACAGCATGGTGTATAGCTGAGAATGTCATCCCCCACTCAGACTTTCATTATCGGAATGTTTCTAAAAAGGGTTAGTTTAGGTAGAAATACACTGTTTTAGTAAAGCCAACCACTGTGGTACGTTTTTAATCCATAGTTGGGCTTCCCTACACCAAACACTCTTAAAATATATTGCCTATTAGTATGGGTGGTATGTGATTCCTAGACCGTGTAATCCTCATTGTCATGTAACATTTCCTATATACTGATTTACACCACTGCTTTATTTTCTGCACTGGCCACAGGCATAGTGAAGCAGTCATCACAGACAATCTCTGAAAGCACGGCGCAGCTCATGGTGGTGGCGGTGCGCACCCAGTGGGTGACTATAGTAGAGAGTTCTGTACACACTGCTCTCTCCAGCAACAACGCTGCGAGCTGAAGGATTCGATTAAATCAATTGTTGGTGCCGACGCGGCAATAGCAACCGCTCTTGGTTACCAGAGAAAACCGGAAGAGTAAGAGGAGAAAAACTTCCCTTCTGTCCGTAGCTTCTTGGTTGGGAGGACAGGCAGTGTACTAGACAGTGAACCTGCCCGGAAACACAGCGGACATCCTGGAAGAGTATTTTCTCCTACACTGAATTTCTGGCCGCAGGTACTCTTTATTTTTATTCAACCCTGCACTCGTAGAGAGTGCATGTTGTGTCTTTCGTTGACCTCTGCCGTTGTTTTCAACCCACCCCCTTTCTGCTCTCCAGTGTTTTCAACCTACACCTCCCACCTCATTCACGCTTTCATTAATTTATATTGCTCAACTGGTCACTACACTAAAACATACAAAAAAAGCCTTATTAATAAACACATAGACGAAACCTAATGCATGTACCAATGCTTGGTTTTTTGTATAATGTGAACTCAAGCGGCCCAAAGGTGTTGGAGTGCTTTATGTGAGCGCTAGTTACATTACACAATGTCAGATTCATTTTTGGGGGCATTTTTATAGAGCGCAAACTCGACTGACCCAAGGGTATTCAAGCGCTTTACAAAAGCATCAGTTACATTACACAAGGTCAGGTCAATTGTTTTGTTTTTAGGTACGTTAAGATTAAGTGATGCCGACGCCATCCCGGTTTATTCATTATTTCCCCTCTACCTGACAAATGTGATCATTTTGTTGTTGTTGCTATGTTCAGTGCTCCTACACAGGAGACTGGGACAGAGGACGGGGTCAGTGGCTTGCTGGTAAACAGATGGTGCAAGCAGTGTTTTGAATTAAAAACTCCTGAGATGGGTGTCTGGTGAATAGAGGCTTGGGGTTGGAGGAATATCACGTCTCCGCTATTGGAAAGTTCTTCAATGCTTTTTCATAGGCTGTTCAATACTCGTCTTTCTGTCTGTGCGTTAAAAAGCCTTGGAATGTGTCCATAAATGTGTCCTGAAGCAAGCATGTATTCCTGTATCACACTCCATGGCCCAGTGTGTAGTAATTGTCTAGATCTTCAATCCATGGCGGCACAGCACCTATGATAATGTGCTGTATGGCTAAACACTTATAAGGTCCCAAAGGCGAGACCTATTGGCTATGCCAATGCTTGTTCTAAGAGGTAGTCCGTTTACCTAATTTTTGTGCTTTAACCCACTTCCAGTTTGGGGTTGAAACAAGTGTGAAACCCGTGGATGATTCCGGATAGCTATACATTTCTGTAAAGTAAATACAATTCTGAATTTAGCAAGGGGTCATTTTTGTAGTCCTTTCAGGGTTTTCCCCAGGAAACTGACAGTTGAAATAAAAACAAAATGTGAAAAAATGAGTGTGATATAACAGCCATTTTTTGCAACATTTTCTTCTGTAACTTCTTGTTGCGAGGATAAATAGGGTTTGTAGGTTCTCCAAGAACCTGAGGTACCCAGAGCCAACAACTGAGCTGCACCTTACAATGGTTTTTAATTGTGTACAGAATATAGAGCAATTCATATGGTAAAATATAAAGAGGGAAATATAGGTATGAAGGAAACCTATGTATATCTGAAATGTACACTAGATACTAAGTTTAGGAGCAGCAGTGATTATTTGTACATCTCTGAATTTGGGGGTACCATACCAGCATGTGATTCAGACGGTATTTTGTAAAAGGCCTTTTTCCTTACACACTAACTTACATTTGGGAGACACAAATACAAAGAAATCCAGTTGGTAACAACAAATGTTATACTATTCCCACATTTTTCCAGATAAAAATGGTACTCCACTTGCGTGGCTGGGCCTTGCACCTGCAACAAAATATACTCCAAAACGCAACCTAGAGGCGCTATATTTTACTCCGCAGAATCCAAGCTTTTGTTTTACAACGTAAGTAGCTGGGGATTTTGAGCCACCCAGGAAAACCTACCATAGCCAGACATTTCTGAAAATATGACACCTGAGTGTCCAGTTTGGTGTGACTTATGTGGTTCTAACAAGGTATTTATACCCAGAAGCCCTTGCAAACTTCAAACATTGCCTAAAAACACACATTTCTGTGAGGGAAAGCCCTGGAATCTGCGGGGATCCAAAAATCCCTCACCACCCAGCATTCCGCCACATCTCCCAATAAAAATAACACCTCACTCAATGGGTGGGTGTTAGAACTGGGGGTCTCTAGTTGGCAATGGTTTGCACCTTTGTCCAAATAGGGACCCTTGCTTCTAGTCAGGATAAGGGGGAAACACTCCTAAAATAACCCCTGCTCACCCCCTGGTAGCTTGGCACGAGCAGACAGGCTTATCTCAGAGGCAGTGTGTAAAGCATTTGTGACCACATACAGTAATACAGTGAAAACACTACAGATGGACACCACACAGGTTGTTTATGTAAAAATAAGTAATCTTTATATAGACTTATCACAAGACCCAATAGCAAAAATCCACAATACTGTACTCAAAAATAGGCTTTAAAAGGTTATAAAATAGTTCAGTTCTCTCAAGTTGTAAATGCGACACTTTACTCTCAATGTACCTTGAATGCGTAACGCAAAGAAAACAAAAGGGTCGCAGGGAAGGTGATGCGTCGGTTCCTTACACTCAGGGGAGTGGATGCGTCGGTTCCTTACTGCTGCGCAGGGGAGTTGATGCTCGCTTCCTTACTGTGTGGGAGGTGATGCGTCGGTTTCTTACTGCTTTCCGGTGCGATGCGACAAGATGGCACCTCGATGCGATACTCTTCTCCGGTACGATGCGACAAAATGGCGTCTTGGTTGCGATGCGACAACGTTGGTGTGATGCGTGCACGCCCGACGGCCGTGCGGCGACTCGATGATCTTTGGAGCCGCGACAGGCCCTGCGACGCGCTTCTCCGGCGATGCGACGATGACCTCTGTGGCAGCGTCTCGCTTCTCCGGTGATGCGCCGCGCTCCGGCGATGCGATGATGACAGTGGCAGCGGCGTCTCGCTTCTTCGGCGATGCGATGACCGCGGCTGCGGCGGCGACACGCTTCTCGTTGTTGCGTCGCGCTTCCAGCTCCCAGCGACACGCAGTCTCTCAGAAGGCCCAGCACAACAGCAGGCACTTCAATTCCCAGCAAGGGAATGCAGGGGGAGCTGGTTGGTGAAGTCTTGTATCCCTGAGACTTCAGGCAGGAGGCAAGCTCTAGTTCAAGCCCTTGGAGATTCTCTTCTTCAAGATGACAAAGCACAGCAAAGTCTTTTCTCCTGTCCTTGGCAGAAAGCAACCACTGCAGGCCAACCCCAATCAGCAAAACAGCACAGGGGCAGTACTCCTCCTTCAGCTTCTCCGGTTCTTCTCCTTGGCAACAGGTTTCTTGATTTCCCAGAAGTGATCTAATTTCCTAGGGGTCTGGGTCCCCTTTTTATACACCTTTTCCCTTTGTTCTCTGAAGGCAGAGAGGCCTTTGCCTAGTCCAAACCAGTTCTGGTCAGTCCTGGAGCACTTTGTTTTTCTGACTCCTTCTTTCCTTTGAGAGTGAGGGGCAGAGCCATCAGACGCCCGGCAGGAGGTGGAGCCAGCATTGTGGAAGGCAGGCACAGCCCTATTCAGACCCAGGTGCAACTCCTCCCACCCATCCTCCTTCAGGCAGACCTATTCAGCCTAGTGCTGACTCACCCTGCCTCCTGGAATCCCCCAGCCCCTGTCACTCACAAACCCAGACACACAATACACAACCTGAGCAGAGGCAGCTGGATGAGTTTAGGCAAGAAAATACCTACTTTCTAAAAGTGGTATTTTCAAACAAAGAATGTTAAAACCAACTTCACTAAAAGATGTATTTTATCATTCTGAGTTCAGGCATACTAAATTCGTTTTTCTACCATGTTCTCTGGGTCAGTTAGGATTATAAGGTGTAATAATCAAACTGCCCATTCTGGCCTATGGAGAACAGGTAGCCTTGCAATAGTGAAAAACGAAAATGGCTGTAATTCACTATTAGGACATGCCACACACACCAGGGCATGTCCTACCTTATACTTACAATGCACCCTGCCCTTGGGCCTACCTTAGGGGTGTCTGATATGAAGATAAGGGAAGGTTTAGGGACTGGCAAGTGGGTGCACTTGCCAAGTCGACATGGCAGTCACGGACTGCACACAGGCTCTGCAATGGCAGGCCTGAGACACATTTTACAAGCCGCTTCTGTGGGTGGCACAACCAGTGCTGCAATCCCACCAGCGGCATTGGATTTACAAGCCCTGGGCACACTCCGTGCACTGTACTAGGGACTGACAAGTAAACCAATCATCCAATCATGGAGTCACTAATCCATACATCACTTTACAGTAGGGAGCATCTTGCACTGTGGCACTGAACAGCAGTGGCACAGTGCCCAAAAGCATCTAAAACCAGCAAAACATAAGAGGCAACAGCAAAAAATGGAAGGGAGACCCACGCCAATGGTGCCAAGTCTAACACGTGTCCCCTCCAGCTGAAATGTGGGGAGAACTACCCTTCCTCCTGGGAGTTCTCATCACTAAGGCGGAAAAATCTGGACAGACCATCAGCATTGGCGTGTTCTGTACCAGGGCGGTGTTCCACCGTAAAGTCCATCCCCTGTAGGGA
Source organism: Calotriton arnoldi (assembly GCA_963921515.1). Classification (NCBI taxonomy): domain Eukaryota; kingdom Metazoa; phylum Chordata; class Amphibia; order Caudata; family Salamandridae; genus Calotriton; species Calotriton arnoldi. The sequence goes on along the minus strand of CAWUFW010013389.1, from coordinate 19,893 downwards.
AATGGACCACCTCAACAGTTTTGGATTCTCACCCTCATCTGCATTAACCATCTGAGGGGCCTGTGGTCTGTCTGAACCCGGAAGTGAGTCCCAAACAAGTATGGTCTCAACTTCTTCAGTGCCCAGACCACAGCAAATGCCTCACGTTCAATCGCACTCCACCTCTGTTCCCGTGGGAGTAACCTCCTACTAATAAAGGCTACAGGTTGGTCTAGGCCCTCCTCATTCATCTGTGAAAGCACAGCCCCAACACCATGCTCTGAAGCATCTGTCTGCACAATGAATTCCCTTGAGAAGTTGGGCGCCTGAAGCACGGGCGCCGTGCACATGGCAGATTTCAGGGCATCAAAAGCCTTTTGGCAGGCCTCAGTCCAGTTCACTTTCCTGGGCTGCTTCCTGGAAGTCAGCTCAGTCAAGGGTGCAACAATGTTGCCATACCCCTTGACAAACCTCCTGTAATACCCGGTGAGTCCTAAGAAGGCCCTCACCTCTGTCTGGGTTTTGGGGGTTCCCAAGCCAGGATGGTATCTATCTTGGGCTGTAGGGGCGCCACCTGGCCGCTCCCTACCTGGTGTCCCAAGTACACCACAGAACCCTGCCCGATCTGGCACTTACTCGCCTTGATCGTGAGGCCTGCCCTCCGCAGCGCCTTCAACACTTCCCAGAGGTGGTGCAGATGTTCCTCCCAAGTGGCGCTGAACACTGCAATGTCATCCAGGTAGGCGGCACTGAAATCCTCCAGCCCAGCCAACACCTGGTTGACCAACCTCTGAAAGGTGGCAGGGGCATTCTTCATCCCAAAGGGCATCACCCGGAATTGGTAGTGCCCATCTGGTGTGGAGAATGCTGACCTCTCTTTGGCCCCATCAGTTAAGGCGATCTGCCAGTACCCAGACGTTAGATCAAACGTGCTGAGGTACTGGGCAGCCCCTAACCGATCAATGAGCTCATCAGCTCTGGGGATGGGGTGCGCGTCAGTCCTGGTGACTGAATTGAGTCCTCGGTAGTCCACACAGAACCGGAGTTCAGGTGTGGCACCAGGCGCGGCAGCCTTTGGGACCAAGACCACTGGGCTGGCCCAAGGACTGTTAGAGGACTCAATCACCCCTAAGGCAAACATCTTGGAGACCTCCTCCTTGATGCAAGCTCTCACCCTGTCAGTCACTCTGTAAGTTTTGTGCTTTACAGGAGGACTGTCCCCAGTGTCCACATCATGGATGCACCATTCAGTGATACTGGGAGTCAGGGAGAACAGATCAGAAAACTGTCCCAACAGTTGGCGACAGTCATTCTGCTGCTCCGGGGTCAGGGTGGGAGAGAGGTTCACACCATCCACTGACCCATCTTGCTCTTTTGCATACAGGAGATCAGGAAGAGGTTCAGTCTCCTCTTCCATCCCAGCATCTGTTGCTAAGAGCATGCCCACTTCAGACCTCTCAAAGTGGGGCTTCAGGCGGTTCACATGCAGGACCCGCAAGGGGTTCCTGGGAGACTGCAAGTCCACCAAGTAGGTGACATCACTCTTGCGCTCCACCACCTCAAATGGTCCGGTCCACTTATCCTGGAGCGCACAGGGCTCCACTGGGGCCATGACCCAAACCTTTGTCCAGGCTGAAACTCGATCAGAGTGGCGTTCTGATCATGCCAACGTTTCATCTCTTCCTGGCTGGCTTCCAGATTCGCCTCAGCGAGTTGTCTGAAACGCCGAGTCTGGTTCCTGAAGGCCAGCATGTAACTAAATACATCCTGGGGAGTTTTCCTGGGAGCTTTCTCCCAGCCTTCCTTGACCAGACTCAGAGGTCCTCTTACAGGATGGCCGTACAGCAGTTCAAAGGGACTGAACCCTAAGGACTTCTGGGGCACCTCTCTGTAAGCAAAGAGCAGGCATGGCAAGAGGACGTCCCACTTACGCCTCATGGGTTCTTCCAGACCCATAATCATGCTCTTTAAGGGTCCGGTTGAATCTCTCAACCAGCCCATTACCTTGGGGGTGGTAAGGAGTGGTGAACTTATAGGTTACACCACACTCCTGCCACAGGGACTTCATATACTTGGAAATGAAGTTAGTACCACGGTCAGACACCACCTCCTTGGGGAACCCCACACGGGAGAAAATCCCCATCAGTGCACGTCCCACCACGGGGGCCGTCACTGTCCGAAGAGGGATGGCTTCCGGGTACCGGGTGGCATGGTCCACCAAGACCAGGATGAACCTGTTGCCCATGGCTGTCTTGGGATCCAGAGGCCCCACAATGTCAATACCCACCCTCTCAAAGGGGGTACTGACAACAGGGAAAGGTTGGAGAGGAGCCTTGTGCTTCCTCCCACTCTTACCACTTGCCTGGCAAGTCTGACAGGTCCTGCAATGAGTATCTGAACTCTTGCGCATTTGGGGCCAATGAAAGTGGGTGACAAGCCTTTGAAAGGTCTTGTCTTGCCCCAAATGTCCTGCTAAAGGCACATCATGAGCCAGACCCAGTAGGAAGGCTCTGAAGCGCTGGGGTACCACCAGCACACGGGCTGACCCAGGCTCAGCAACCTTAGGCTCACTATACAGGAGACCATTCTCCCAGTAGATCCAGTGTGATCCAGACTGATCACCTGCTGCCTGGCTTACAGCCTGTTGCCGCAAGCCCTCAAGAGAAGGGCACTTCTTCTGCTCCTCGCAGAATTCTTCCCTGGAGGGGCCTCCTTCCTGCTGCCAATGGGTCAGCTCAGGCAGGTCCCCCAGTTCAGCCACTTGTTCCCCTGTAGGTTCCAGGGCATCCCCCTCAAGGTCTGCCTCCTCCTGGACCGTGGGAACTTCGGGGCCGGTTTCCGCGCCCCTGCCTCCTCTCTTTAAGGCAGGCACCTGGGCCCTTCTTCCAGGCTCCAGGTCCTCTTGAATACCCTTACCGGCTGCCATTGACCGAGTGGTCACACACGCCCACTCTGGCAGACCCAACATCTCCAAATGAGACCTCCGCTCCACCTTCGCCCAAGGGGAGCTCTCCAAATCATTGCCTAGCAGACAGTCAACAGGCATGGCTGGCCTCACAGCTACTTGAAGGATACCTGAGACCCCCCACTCAAAGGGAACCTGGGCCACCTTGCAGTGGCTCTCTGAGTTGTCAGCGGCAACTACAGGGTAGAATACATTGGGGACCACCTGCTCCTCAGACACCAGCCGACAACTGACAGCTGTCACACTGGCCCCGGTGTCTCTCAGAGCCTCCACCCTATGGCCATTGATGGTCACCCACTGCCTGTATTTTTTAGTGTTATCAGGCAGCTGGGTCCTAGGGACCATCTCACTGTCTCCTAAAGAGACCAGGGACATCTCTGCGGGACCCCACCCACCTTGGGCACCCAACTCCTCCCCCAGGGCTACACTAGCCATCTGCCGGGGTGGTGCACCAGTGGGTGCAGTGGTCACAGTATTGGGGCACTTGGGACTTCCTACAAAGTGACCCACCTGACCACAACTAAAACATGCTTTGGGCCCCTTCTGAACAGACTTATCTGTTGGGACCCATGGTCTTTTCTCAGTGGGAGGCTGGGAACCCTTACCTTGGTTCCCTTGGGGTTTACTTTGGGGCCCTTTTGGAACTCCTTCTGTTTACCCTTGTCCCCCCACTCTTCTGCTGGGGACCCTGCCCACCTTTGGCGGAGTCTCCCACAAGACCCTTGTGGACCCGGGTACTGACCCAGCGGTCCGCCTCTTCAGCAAGCTTTCTAGGATTAGTTAGCTTACTGTCAACTAGGTGCTGGCGTAGCTCTGGAAAACAACTACTGGACAAGTGCTCCCATGCAATTAAATCATAGAACTCCTGCAAGTCATTTACTTTGCTACCCTTCACCCATCCATCCAATGCTCTGCAAAAATAAGACACATACTCCACCCAGGTACTAGACTCCAGCTTTTTGCAGTTCCTAAACTTCTGCCTATACAGCTCTGGAGTTAACCCATACCTTGCCACTAAAGCTTCCTTCAGGTGGGCATAGGACATCTGATCAATTGTGGGCAAGGCTAGCAAGGTTTCCCTTCCCTCACCTGCAAAGCGGCCCCACAACCCCGCTCCCCAATCCTTCTCAGGGACCCGGTGTGATGTCATGGCGATCTCATATGCTTTAAACCATTGCCCAATGTCCTCCCCTTCATGAAATCCTTAATAACCTCCTTGGGGATGTACACTCTACTTTCTACAGGCACTGGAGGTGTGCTGCCACCAGAGGGAGTGATTTCTAGGCTTCTAGCCTTTAGCTCTAGCTCCCTCACCACTCTCTCATGCTCTAAAAGCATCTTCTTTTCTTCCATGGCCAACCTCTTACTTTCTAACTCCAATTTCTTATGCTCAAGGCTATCATGGCTTCCCTGTTTCAGTTTGGCCATCTCCATTTCATGCATCCTGCTTTTGTCCCTGTCCTCCAGCTCCTCTGGAGACAGGCCCTTTGAGAAACACTGCTGCCCTCCCTGGAAGGCACTCTCCTCCCAGGTAAGCCCAATGGCCCCTCAAGCTGCTCATCTAAATTCTCTGCCTCCTCCACAGGCTCCTCGGACTGCCCTCTGGCATTCCGTGCTTCCAACCAGGCCCTCAGCGCCTTGTGAAACTCCTCCTTCCTGGTGAGGCCTCTCATAGAGATTTTAAACTTTTGCAAACAGCTTTGAGTTCTGTCACAGTGTAGGTATCAACCCTATCTTCTTCAAATTCAATATCTGCAGGTGCAATGGATCCTTTTTGCTCATGGTGAAAATTGGCAGTTCTCAACAAAAATAAAGGTTCCAAGGAAAAAAAGGTCCTATCAAAAGGTATGTGGTCGCGTATTGGTCTGCACTCACTAGTAGTGTACACCAATCACTGTATATGAATCACAAATGCAAGTCCAAATCCTCACCGCTGACCACCAATGTTAGAACTGGGGGTCTCTAGTTGGCAATGGTTTGCACCTTTGTCCAAATAGGGACCCTTGCTTCTAGTCAGGATAAGGGGGAAACACTCCTAAAATAACCCCTGCTCACCCCCTGGTAGCTTGGCACGAGCAGACAGGCTTATCTCAGAGGCAGTGTGTAAAGCATTTGTGACCACATACAGTAATACAGTGAAAACACTACAGATGGACACCACACAGGTTGTTTATGTAAAAATAAGTAATCTTTATATAGACTTATCACAAGACCCAATAGCAAAAATCCACAATACTGTACTCAAAAATAGGCTTTAAAAGGTTATAAAATAGTTCAGTTCTCTCAAGTTGTAAATGCGACACTTTACTCTCAATGTACCTTGAATGCGTAACGCAAAGAAAACAAAAGGGTCGCAGGGAAGGTGATGCGTCGGTTCCTTACACTCAGGGGAGTGGATGCGTCGGTTCCTTACTGCTGCGCAGGGAGTTGATGCTCGCTTCCTTACTGTGTGGGGAGGTGATGCGTCGGTTTCTTACTGCTTTCCGGTGCGATGCGACAAGATGGCACCTCGATGCGATACTCTTCTCCGGTACGATGCGACAAAATGGCGTCTTGGTTGCGATGCGACAACGTTGGTGTGATGCGTGCACGCCCGACGGCCGTGCGGCGACTCGATGATCTTTGGAGCCGCGACAGGCCCTGCGACGCGCTTCTCCGGCGATGCGACGATGACCTCTGTGGCAGCGTCTCGCTTCTCCGGTGATGCGCCGCGCTCGGCGATGCGATGATGACAGTGGCAGCGGCGTCTCGCTTCTTCGGCGATGCGATGACCGCGGCTGCGGCGGCGACACGCTCTCGTTGTTGCGTCGCGCTTCCAGCTCCCAGCGACACGCAGTCTCTCAGAAGGCCCAGCACAACAGCAGGCACTTCAATTCCCAGCAAGGGAATGCAGGGGGAGCTGGTTGGTGAAGTCTTGTATCCCTGAGACTTCAGGCAGGAGGCAAGCTCTAGTTCAAGCCCTTGGAGATTCTCTTCTTCAAGATGACAAAGCACAGCAAAGTCTTTTCTCCTGTCCTTGGCAGAAAGCAACCACTGCAGGCCAACCCCAATCAGCAAAACAGCACAGGGGCAGTACTCCTCCTTCAGCTTCTCCGGTTCTTCTCCTTGGCAACAGGTTTCTTGATTTCCCAGAAGTGATCTAATTTCCTAGGGGTCTGGGTCCCCTTTTTATACACCTTTTCCCTTTGTTCTCTGAAGGCAGAGAGGCCTTTGCCTAGTCCAAACCAGTTCTGGTCAGTCCTGGAGCACTTTGTTTTTCTGACTCCTTCTTTCCTTTGAGAGTGAGGGGCAGAGCCATCAGACGCCCGGCAGGAGGTGGAGCCAGCATTGTGGAAGGCAGGCACAGCCCTATTCAGACCCAGGTGCAACTCCTCCCACCCATCCTCCTTCAGGCAGACCTATTCAGCCTAGTGCTGACTCACCCTGCCTCCTGGAATCCCCCAGCCCCTGTCACTCACAAACCCAGACACACAATACACAACCTGAGCAGAGGCAGCTGGATGAGTTTAGGCAAGAAAATACCTACTTTCTAAAAGTGGTATTTTCAAACAAAGAATGTTAAAACCAACTTCACTAAAAGATGTATTTTATCATTCTGAGTTCAGGCATACTAAATTCGTTTTTCTACCATGTTCTCTGGGTCAGTTAGGATTATAAGGTGTAATAATCAAACTGCCCATTCTGGCCTATGGAGAACAGGTAGCCTTGCAATAGTGAAAAACGAAAATGGCTGTAATTCACTATTAGGACATGCCACACACACCAGGGCATGTCCTACCTTATACTTACAATGCACCCTGCCCTTGGGCCTACCTTAGGGGTGTCTGATATGAAGATAAGGGAAGGTTTAGGGACTGGCAAGTGGGTGCACTTGCCAAGTCGACATGGCAGTCACGGACTGCACACAGGCTCTGCAATGGCAGGCCTGAGACACATTTTACAAGCCGCTTCTGTGGGTGGCACAACCAGTGCTGCAATCCCACCAGCGGCATTGGATTTACAAGCCCTGGGCACACTCCGTGCACTGTACTAGGGACTGACAAGTAAACCAATCATCCAATCATGGAGTCACTAATCCATACATCACTTTACAGTAGGGAGCACTTGCACTGTGGCACTGAACAGCAGTGGCACAGTGCCCAAAAGCATCTAAAACCAGCAAAACATAAGAGGCAACAGCAAAAAAATGGAAGGGAGACCCACGCCAATGGTGCCAAGTCTAACAGTGGGCCTAGCGCCCGCAACAGGAAAAGGTCCAAAACACAACATGGAGAGAGCACATTTTTACACCCTAAAACGGGCCATTTTCTTCTTGTGCTGCACCTAGGGAAACGTACCAAACCTGCTCATTTCTGAAAACTAGACACCCGGAGGTGACCAGGGTGGCATGGCTTGCGTAGCTCTCACCAGAATCCCTTGCAAACCTCAAACTTTGGCCAAAAGCACACATTTTCCTCACATTTCCGTGATGGAATGTTCCAGAATCTGCTGGGAGCCGCAAACTTCCTACCAACTAGCATTCCCCCAAGTCTCCCAATAAAAATGACACCTCACTTGTATGGATGAGTTTAGCAACCGTGACAGGAAAGGGCCCAACACTCAATATAAACATATCAACTTTTTCCATGGAAAACAAACCATGTGCTGCAGTTTGGGTAGCTTTGGATTTTGGGGTGTAGCTCAGCTGGCACCTAGGAAAACCTGCTAATTCTGCACATTTTTAAAAAGTAGGCACCTAGGAGAGTCCCAACGTAGCTCTCACCAGGTTATTTTAGTTGTAAGCCCTTGCAAACCTCAAATTTCGACTAAAAACATACATTTTCCTCACATTTGTGTAATGTAAAGTTCTGCAACCTGCGGGCAGCAACAAATTGCCTACCACCAAGCGTTCCTCTAAGTCTCCTGACAAAAAATGGTACCACACTTGCGTTGGGGAGGGCCTATCCTCTGTGACAGGAAAGGGCCCAAAAAGCAATATGGGCATGTCAACCTTTTACACTGAAAACCAACTTTTGTTTGTTGCAATTTGGTTAGTTGTGGATGTTGGACTCTAGCTCAGTCAGCACCTAGGGAAACCTACTGCACCTTTCTGAAAGCTAGACACCCGGGGGGAGTTAAGGGGGGGTGTGACTTGAGTGTCTCTAACCAGGTTATTTTCCCCAGAAGTCCTTGCAAACCTCCAATTTTGGTTAAAACACATTTTCAACACATTTCTGTGTAGGAAAGTTCCGGAATCTACAAGGATCCACAAATTTCCTACCACCCAGAGAATCCACTTGTCTCCCTAAAACAACCGTACCCCACTTGTGTGGGTGGCCCAAGAGACAGCAACACAAGAGGCCCTAAAGTGCTATGTGGAGAGAGCAGCGATGGGGGTAGCTGCTGTATTTGGTGCCATGCTCTGCTGCCCCACACAGAAACCTACCAACCACAGGACTTTTTGAAAACTAGACAGCCAGGGGATTCCAGAGTGGTGTATCTTGCGTGAATCCCACAATGTTTTCTTGCCCACAGTTCCCTGCAAACCTCAAACTTTGTATACAATCACGCATTTTCCTTACATTTCTGTGATGGAAACTTCCAGAATCGGCAGGAATCCACAAAATTCCTAGCTTCCATCATTACCCCACTGGTCCCGATATATGCATATACTGCAATAGCAAAAACAGATCTCTGCTCATGACCAAAGCTGGGTGTTACTCAAACCATGTGAGTAGACCATTAGGAGTGTATGCTTTGTTGGTGCTCTATCCCCAATTGGAGTGTAAGGCCTTAAAATGTCTACAGCTCCCCTGGTGAAGTGGGAGTCCACCGGTGTGCTCTAGAATTAGTCCCTATAGTGCCTCCATACTCCCTCATAAACTGTTATGCACACATTTGTTTGCTGGCCAATTTCCACATGGAAGTCAACATCCAAAAATGTATGGACATGGTCAATTGGCAAAAAATTTGCTGTATTGACTTTACATCCAGTGTCTGCAGTGAATGGGGGGAATTTGGGGCTGCACTAAATTGGGGGGCTGCCAAGAGAGCACTCAGTTTGTGCTTGGTGTGATGCAACCACGCATGCCATTACCACGCGTGCTTTTACCACTCAAATGTTTACCACGCATGCCTTTACTATGCACATTTTTACCATGCATATGCCTTTACCACAACAATGTAAGTATTTCACAGGTAAGTATAAAGCCTTTATATATATATTATACCACCACCTCGCTGGGGCTAAAATAATATAATGGAGGGGGGTCTGTTGTGGACCCCGGGGCCCTCACCTCGCCAGGGCTAAAGTGAAGATTGGAGGGGGGCAGCGTGACCCCCCCTGCAGCCATAGATGGCCCTAGGGACCGCCAGATCACCCCCCCCCCCCCGGGCTGGCTCCTGTTATGTCTCAGGGTGGCCACCCGTGGCTCATAGCTGTTTGCTATGGCTTGGAGAGAGCTTTACTGCTCCAGTCAAGCCATAGCAAACTGCTTCGCTTTGAGCAAGCGAGAGCATCTTAGCTCTTGCTTGCTCAAAGCGGGGCACAATTGCTTTGGAAGAGCAGCTCCCTCTCTGTTAAAGCAATGCTGGCTCCTGCAGGAGGCGGGGAGCCGCCATGGATTGTGGGGTCCTTGAGGCTCACCTGCAGTCTCCATCATTGAGTGAGTGCCCTGTGTGGGACCAGAAGACCCACAGCAGAGGCCAAGCCCCAGGAGACCATTCCCTAGGCCGAAAGTGGCCCAGGAGGGGGGCCGCGTGGCCTCCCCACCCCTTATTCTTTTAATTTGATTTTTTAATGCAAAGGCCAGGCCCTGGGGGATGGGATCCCCGGGGCCAAAATCGTTCCCCTTTCTCCACCACTCTGCAAAGGCCCCTTGGATGCTGAGGGTCTTGGGGGCAACAAGCCCTCCTGTTACCACCAGTAAGTCCCACACAGCCTGATTGCTGAGAAGACGTCGGAGGCCATGCCCCTTTTCGCCACCACTCTGCAAACGCACCTCCTGGCGCACTGCTGGTTGGGGGATGAAGTCTCCTTGGCTCCAGAGGGTCCTTGGGGGCCAACTACCCCTCTTGTTATCTCCAGTAAGTCCCTTACAGCTGTATTCCTGAGAGCTGGTCGGAGGCCCCTCCACCACTCTGCAAACGCGACTACCAGTTAAAAAATCATAGAAATTTACTTTAAAAAACCAAAGGTTAAAGGTAGGTTATAGTTAGGAAATAGATTTTGTAAAACCTTAGAAATTCCCTGAAAAAAACTAAGGTTACAGGGACTTTATAGGTAGGAAATAGAATTGAAAAAACAGTAGAAATTCACTGAAAAAAGACAAATGTTGCAGGGACGTTATAGTTGGGCTCAGATTTCCCTCTTCCAAAACCTGTCAAATTCACCAGTTATAGTTATCTGAGCTAACTAGATCTTACACCCCCCCCCCACTGCACTGCTTATGACCTCATATATTACTTCACGCATGACATGGTCACTGACATCACTGATAACATCATCCACAGAGCCACTCACACCTCCATACAACCTCTTGTACACCCATCCATACCCATACAACCACTCACATACCCATTCACAGACACATACGAGAATTCACATACCCACTCACTCCTCTACAGAGGCACTCACATACCCACCCACCCACTTGTACAGCCACTCACACAACCATACAGTCACTCATACAACCTGTCACTCACCTGTACAGCTGCTCACATAGCCACACACTCACCCATACAGCTACTCACACACCCACCTAATTACCTACACAATCACTCATACACCCTTTCTCTCACCCATACAACCTTTCAACACAGCCACTCACTCACCCTTACAAGCACTTACACACTCACTGACACCCACACCAGCACTTACATACCCATTCACACATCCATACAAGCACTCACACATCCGCTCACTCACCCATACAGCCATTCATACACACTTGTTCTCCAATTCAGCCAATCACACACCAATTCACTTAACCAAACACCCATTCAAACAGCCACTCACTCACCCATACAGCCACATACACAGTCACTCACTAATACAACCATTCAGACACCCATACAGCCTTTGACACACACACTCATACCTACAGCCACTCATTCACCAATACAGCCACTCACAGCATCTCATTCACCTGCACAGCTACTCACACACCCACTTATACACCCATATATGTGTATGTATATATATATATGTGTATGTATATATATATATGTGTGTATGTATATATATATATGTGTGTATGTATATATATATATGTGTGTATGTATATATATATATGTGTGTGTGTATATATATATGTGTGTATGTATGTGTGTATATATGTGTGTATGTATGTATATGTACGTAAGTATGTATATGTATGTGTGTATATATGTGTATATGTGTGTGTGTGTATTTGGAGAGTAGGATGATATAGTATCTATCAAATGTTGACGCTTACAGCATTATTTGGTAATATTGTACCTTTATCAAGATGTTTACATTAATACCAGCACGAGTCACCTTTTTTCCAACTTAAGATGAGAATTGTATAAAGCACTTGCAACGTATAATTGCAATTTTGGCAAATACTAATGTGGGATATTTTTCCTCTGACTTTTTTGTACGGTACAAGAAATATGCACAGTGCACTTTGTTTAAGATGGTTTACATAAGCATGAGCCACTTTTCTTCTATATGGGAGGTTACTTGCACTATGCACGCCTTTCTCTGCATATATGCAGACTAAGGATAATATTATGAGCTAGGAACTTTCTGTACTTTACAGGAAATATGCACAGTGCACTTTAATATATCTCCAATATTTATCTATTTTTAGCATTTTTGTATGGCCATGTTTGTGAACAAATCTGAGGATTTATGCTTTAACATTTAATGATGGACATCGAATATTGGTGCAATTTACAGTACTGTCTCCCTCCTTTTGTTCCCAAGCCCATGTCTATATCTAGGTTTGAATTCTGGCCTATTGAACTATTTGACACAGTTTCATACTACTAGGGTATCTATTTGGAACATAGTCATAGATTATTAGCATGTTTTTCTGATTAGAGGTGGGGATGAGTTCCCTAATCCCATAATGACTTCCCTCCAATTGTGGGGCTATTTGTCTAATTTTCTTATGCCTGTCATATCTTATTGGGTTGGTCCTCTAGGAATGATCTATACAATTTCTTATGATTTTGTATCATTTTGCACATTCCATATGCCAGATGGAAGTCTTAACTTGATATCTTTATGTCCCTGATACTTTGTGTACTTTACAAGGTCGAAATGAATATCATATGTTTATTTGCAATGCTGCCAACTCATTTTGAATTTATTGTCTTTCTGTAATCAAAATGAAATACATGAGACGTTCTATGGTTGTGTCCCCTTTAAAACATGGAAGTTTCTAATTGGTGGTGGGGGAAAGGGTAGTGATTTCCCTTTAAATGGACACTTTATACTTCACTCTATGACCCAGTAGAAGGCTCAAGCCGAAACGCGTAGGTCAGCTTTGTTTGTATGCACCTCTGCACTTTGCTGGTTATGGCCCCACGACGAATGGTGGCTTACTCAATTGAAAAATAAAAATACCTCGTCGCAGAGGATTTGTAGTGCCGTTCTTCTGTTCGCCCGTGGAAACGTGTGGTGAATCGCAGGGCGTTTATGCACGAAGGTTGAAAGGGAAATATATATGTGTATATGTATGTGTATGTATATGTATGTGTATGTATGTGTATGTATATGTATGTGTATGTATATGTATGTGTATGTATATGTATGTGTATACATATGTATGTGTATACATATGTATGTGTATGTATATGTGTATACGTATGTGTATACGTATGTGTATACGTATGTGTATACATATGTATGTGTATACATATGTATGTGTATACGTATGTGTATACGTATGTGTGTATACATATGTATGTGTATATGTATGTGTATATGTATGTGTATACATATGTATGTGTATGTGTATACATGTGTATGTGTATACATATGTATATGTATGTGTATACATATGTATGTGTATACATATGTATGTGTATACATATGTATGTGTCGCAGCCTTGAATCCTCAGGGTCGTATGTTGCTCTTTATGGTCCACCTCTCGATACCACCACGGTCTGATTTAATACACAGACTCCATGGAGTGATCAAGCGGGGGAAGGGAAGGATGGGGACAGCGGGGAGGGAGACCTGCAAGACAAGTACATTCAGATTAAGCCCCGTAATTACACACAACCTGGTTTATGCTACATATCCACCCAATCCATTGCATATAACCTATATATACCTGTAAAGAAAAATCCTTTGTTTTCTAGTCAGCATATATTGTCTACCATGTTGCAGCGCATATCTAAGAAAAATGAAACAACACTTTAATACTATGGGAGCACTAATTCACCCGCACCTCTCTTCTGACTCTCTTAACACCTACCCAATAATATGCTGTGTGTAGCTTTACAGGGGTGCCGGGCTGACTTTTGTGATTTCAGATTCCCCTGTAGTGAAGAAATATAAGAGGGCCCCCAGACATAGACAGGTACACATATAGTGCTAGGCAGTGATAATCCTTAAAGTCAGGACATGTGCAATTCCAAATCCAAAGGTAAACGATCGGTTTAAGTGATAATAATGAACTCCAATTTCTGATAATTCTCAGAACAAATAATGTTTGAACAGATTGTCTTGCATCTGCCTCACTGACCTCGTGAGTAAAGGACAAATGCCATTAATTTTAAGTACCAGAGATATCTCCTCTTTACGAGCCTTAGACTCCCTTTGAAGATAAGATATAGAGCAAATCACCAGGATATATTAGGAACGTATCCGTGGATAATCACAGCTAAGACAAGCACTCCAAGATACGAAACCAATCCTTAATGAGAAAACGCCTTCAACAAAATAAGAAAGTTAATCCAGAACCATCAGCTGGCTCTCAATGACACATAGGCACTTTCCGCTTTCCCGCACGAACCCGGAATGAGGTTCAGCCAACGGGAGAGCGGTAATCCCAGGTAAGAAACAGAAGTATGCCGCAAACCGCTGAGCGGCTAAGAAATAAGAAGAAAAGGAAAGCGGTGCAATGCTGCACCCTTACCAGACCTCGAGGACTCGACGACTCAGCAGGTAGATTAACCGGCACCCGCAGCTCCCTCTGATGAGTCTAAGTAACGCTCATCCGGCTGCGTGATGACGTCAGCAACGTAACCACCGCAGGGTATGATGGGATTTGTGGTTCCTGTCACGGGCATGACCTCTGTCAGTGTCTTCCCTGATGGAACCTGACAGTACATCCCTCTCCCAAAGAACACTGACAGAGGCAAGGTTTATGCGGGAAGCGTTTGTGGAACAGGCGAACGTAGCGAGGTGCATGGACCCCTGTAGCCGGTTCCCATGAGTTCTCCTCGTTACCATAACTTTTCCAAGCAACCAGGTACCACAACTTGGTGCGGTGAATTTTTGAATCCAGGATACCCCTCACTTCATGTTCTACCTCCCCATCCACCAGCACTGGAGTCGGTGTCTTTTGTACTCCGGAATGTGAGGGTTTCAATAGGGAAACATGAAATGCAGGATGAATACGCAAGGAGGAGGGCAAAGCCAATTTCACCACCACTGGATTAATCAACTTAACTATTTTATAGGGGCCGATGTATCGAGGATTAAAAATACTGTATTTCTTGAATCGTATGTTTTTGGTGGATAACCACACATACTCTCCCTGTTTATATGTAGGTCCTTCTCGCCTATGTTTATCCGCATATGCTTTATACAGGGTTTTTGATTTCTGTAGCTCCTTACGAGCTTGCTGTAGTGTCTTTTGGATACGTGTTATCCGTTCCTGTACCTCTGGCACAGATCCCTGGCCCACAGGATGCTGGAAGGGGGTGAAACAAGGGTGATACCCATACGTGCAGTGAAAAGGTGTGTGTTTCGTGGAGCTGTGTAACGCGCTATTGTATGCTACTTCCGCCAACCACAGGCTGTCTACCCACGCCTCTGTAGTGACATCCACGAAACATCTAAGATACTGCTTCATGGTCTGATTGACTCGTTCTGTCTGGCCATCGGTCTGGGGATGGAAACTCGTAGACAGGTTAGAGGTGATCTGCAGCGACGAACACCACTTCTTCCAGAAGTTAGCAGTAAATTGAGTCCCCCTGTCTGATACCACCACTTGAGGAAGTCCATGTAATCTCACTATGTTACTTAAAAGGGTTTGTGCCAATTCGCCCGCCGTAGGTATTTTCTTGCAGGCAATAAAGTGGGCTAGTTTGGTTAAATAATCCACAACTACAAGAATGACTATGTCCTTTATCTGGTGGCATCCCTACCACAAAATCAAGCGAAATCCTTTCCCACGGTTGGGCCGGGGTAGGGAGAGGCTGCAATAGCCCTACTGGTTTGGTGTGTGATGTCTTCATCTGGCAACAGACCGTACATTCACCAACCCAAGTCTTTATGTCTCTTTTGATGGTGGGCCACCAGAACTGACGGAGTATTCGTTCCGTGGTTTTCTCGACGCCATTGTGACCCGAACTGGGTAAGGTATGACACC
Organism: Calotriton arnoldi; assembly: GCA_963921515.1. Lineage (NCBI taxonomy): Eukaryota > Metazoa > Chordata > Amphibia > Caudata > Salamandridae > Calotriton > Calotriton arnoldi. The sequence goes on along the minus strand of CAWUFW010013389.1, from coordinate 4,394 downwards.
AATAGAACACTTGTTTTCTTAAGTAAGGGATAGGCAACATCAACTGGTTCCCACGTACCGGAAGACCATCCTTCACTGTCCAGTCCTTGTTCCTCTCCAACCAAACCTTCCATTTGTCAAGAGCCATGTTAACTTTAATGCTCCTAAGAAACCTTTCTGTGACTGTGGCACATATCACATTCCGAGGACTCACAATGGCGTTCAGGGGAAGGGCGTCAGGGAGAGTCGGGATGGTTTGGCGACTCAATGCGTCGGCTTTCTTGTTTTCGCTCCCGGGTCTAAATGTCACCAAAAAGTTGTACTCCGCAAAGAACAGCATCCAGCGTAGCTGACGAGGTGTCAGATGTCTAGCAGCTGTCATGAACTGGAGGTTGCGGTGGTCTGTGAAAACTGTGACTATATGTTTGGATCCCATTAGATACTGTCTCCACTCTTGGAAAGCGTTCTTTATTGCCAACAGCTCCTTCTCCGCAATGGTATAGTTGTGTTCAGCGGAATTGAGCTTCCTGGACATAAAGGCCACTGGGTGAAGCTGGCCTGTATCTAGGTGGCGTTGTGAAAGCACAGCCCCTACCGCATATTCGGATGCGTCTGCCTCCACTATGTATGGCTGCTCAGGATCAGGGTGTCGCAACACCGGGGCGGATACAAACGCCTTCTTCAGTGCCTCAAAGCCTTGTTGAGCCTCCTCCGTCCAACAAAACACCACTTTTTTCTGCAAAAGGCGTGTGAGCGGAGCAGCCAGCTTGGAAAAACAATCGATGAATCTGCGGTAAAAGTTTGCGAACCCTAGGAAACACTGGATACTCGCGAACCGTCGTGGGAGTAGGCCATTCCTTTACTGCCTGTACTTTACGCTCTGACATTTCCTGACCCCAAGGTGTCAGCATTACCCCTAGAAATTCCACAGTGGTGACGCTGAATTCGCATTTACTGATCTTACAGTATAACTGGTGTTGTCTCAAGGTATGTAGAATGGTGCGTACATGCGTGTCATGGATCTCTGTGTTGGACGAGTAGATCAATATATCGTCTATGTAGACCACCACAAAATGGTCTAGAAACTCTCGTAGCACATCATTGAGGAAATATTGGAAGGCGGCTGGCGCGATTGCATAAGCCGAAAGGCATTACCAGATATTCATAGAGGCCAAAGCGTGTTTTAAATGCCGTCTTCCATTCGTCGCCCTGTCTCATCCGTACTAGATGGTATGCCCCCTTTAAGTCTAGACGTGTGTAAATGACGGCTCTTTTTACCTGTTCCAGCAGAACATTGATGAGAGGCAACGGATACCGTTTTTTTACCGTAATGGCATTGAGCGCACGAAAGTCCACACATGCACGCAGCTCTCCGGTTGGCTTTAGGTATGAAGAATAATGGAGAGGCGGCAGGCGATTTGGAAACCCTGATGAAGCCCAAAGCCAGGTACTTGTCCAAATATTCACGGAGATGGATATTTTCCGGTTCGGTTAATGCATACACCCTCCCCGATGGTATGACAGCGCCGGGTAGTAGATCAATTTGGCAATCGTATTGCCTGTGTGGAGAGTAACGTTTCCGCCATCGTTTCGTTGAAGACGTCTGTGTATTCTTTGTATTCGTTAGGTAATATGACTGGATGTTCAGCCGCTGTGGCGATATGGTGTCTTCCTGCCAAGGTTGTAGCTGGATTGTTCCTCTCCTGAAGGCAGTGTTGTATGCAATACTCCGATAAGAAGAAACGGTTCTTTCCACCCAATCCACCTGGGGATTATGATTCCTCAGCCATGGTAATCCCAAAATGACACCGTACTGTGGTGCTTGTATTACATTGAATACCAACTTCTCCTGATGGTTAGGGCCGTGTAGTACATCCAGGTCTTTCGTGCAAAACTGAATAGGACCAGCCTCCAAACGTCTTCCGTCTACCGCATATACTGCTTCAGGGTGTTCTTTCTCTCGTAGATTAAGTCCCAGGGCAATGGCTTGTTCCTGATCTATGAAGCAGCCTGTTGCTCCAGAATCCAACATCGCTTGAACCGGACACCATGTGTCATGGATAAAGAAACTAATGTCCAAGAATACATGGTCGGTTTTACATGGGGGGTTTTTGTTCAAAGAAGGGATGTATGAATAGCTTGAAGAAGTCCCTTCGGTGTTCCTCAAGCCCTGTCGTTTCCCGCAGAGGACATAGAGGCTACTGGCAACATCTGTCTATTGTTTGTGCGAGGGTACTTAGATCTCAAGGTACACTCTCTGATGAAATGTCCTTTCTTGCCACAATATATACATAAACCCTTCTTCCTTCTGTAATCTCTTTCTTCCAAAGTAAGTGCAGAACGCACTGCTCCTATTTCCATGGGTTCGGCTTTGGTGGTTGTTTGAACTTCGGATTGACGGGGGGCCTCAAACCGCGCAGGCATACGCTCTCTTCTCTTGTGTTCTCCTTTACGTTCATTGAGCCTATGATCCAGTCGTAACACCAAGCTTATCAAATCTTCACAAGACACTGGTTGAGGGTCTATTTGTGCCAGGATGTCTTTCATCTCTTCTCTCAGCCCTTGATGAAATATAGCAGCCTGTTTAGTCTCGGGCCACTCTGTCTCCGTAATAAGTCTTCGAAAGTCGTTAAGATACGCAATAAGTTCCCGGTTTCCTTGTCTCAATTCTAACAGATCTCTGTCAGCTGAGTGTGTGGCAGATCTGCGGTTGAAAGTCTTCTCAAATTCCTTGATAAAGGAGTCCCAGTCGTACAATAATGGGTCGTCTCTTCGCACTAAGGGCACGGCCCATTGTGCAGCATCCCCTGCCAAGTAAGAGATGAGAAAAGTGACCCTGGCGTGGTTGGTTGTAAAGGCCTTGACCTTACAAGAGAAATGCAACATCACCTGCGTCATAAAGACCTGTACTTTACTACTCTCCCCGTGGAATCTCTCTGGGGTGGCCAAAGGTATGGGAGTAGGAACCTCCACTATCACAGGTGTTGTGTGTGTCGCCTGCACTGCGCCTGCATTAAATGGGTTCCTTTGCAGTCTGTCAACTACGGCCTGTAAATTGGCTGTTTCAGCCCTAGAGGCCGTGAGTTCTGTCTGCATCAAGGCCAGTGCGGCTATAACGTCATCCAGTGTGGCCATATTCAACCTGCGACCGGGAGGATTTAAATATATAGGCCGGTTAATCTGTCGCAGCCTTGAATCCTCAGGGTCGTATGTTGCTCTTTATGGTCCACCTCTCGATACCACCACGGTCTGATTTAATACACAGACTCCATGGAGTGATCAAGCGGGGGAAGGGAAGGATGGGGACAGCGGGGAGGGAGACCTGCAAGACAAGTACATTCAGATTAAGCCCCGTAATTACACACAACCTGGTTTATGCTACATATCCACCCAATCCATTGCATATAACCTATATATACCTGTAAAGAAAAATCCTTTGTTTTCTAGTCAGCATATATTGTCTACCATGTTGCAGCGCATATCTAAGAAAATGAAACAACACTTTAATACTATGGGAGCACTAATTCACCCGCACCTCTCTTCTGACTCTCTTAACACCTACCCAATAATATGCTGTGTGTAGCTTTACAGGGGTGCCGGGCTGACTTTTGTGATTTCAGATTCCACTGTAGTGAAGAAATATAAGAGGGCCCCCAGACATAGACAGGTACACATATAGTGCTAGACAGTGATAATCCTTAAAGTCAGGACATGTGCCATTCCAAATCCAAAGGTAAACGATCGGTTTAAGTGATTATAATGAACTCCAATGTCTGATAATTCTCAGAACAAATAATGTTTGAACAGATTGTCTTGCATCTGCCTCACTGACCTCGTGAGTAAAGGAAAAATGCCATTAATTTTAAGTACCAGAGATATCTCCTCTTTACGAGCCTTAGACTCCCTTTGAAGATAAGATATAGAGCAAATCACCAGGATATATTAGGAACGTATCCGTGGATAATCACAGCTAGGACAAGCACTCCAAGATACGAAACCAATCCTTAATGAGAAAACGCCTTCAACAAAATAAGAAAGGCAATCCAGAACCATCAGCTGGCTCTCAATGACACATAGGCACTTTCCGCTTTCCCGCACGAACCCAGAATGAGGTTCAGCCAACGGGAGAGCGGTAATCCCAGGTAAGAAATAGAAGTATGCCGCAAACCGCTGAGCGGCTAAGAAATAAGAAGAAAAGGAAAGCGGTGCAATGCTGCACCCTTACCAGACCTCGAGGACTCGACGACTCAGCGGGTAGATTAACCGGCACCCGCAGCTCCCTCTGATGAGTCTAAGTAACTCTCATCCGGCTGCGTGATGACGTCAGCAACGTAACCACCGCAGGGTATGATGGGATTTGTGGTTCCTGTCACGGGCATGACCTCTGTCAGTGTCTTCCCTGATGGAACCTGACA